>PISX010000028.1:139689-474531 GCA_004024625.1 Mellivora capensis | reverse complement strand
ATGGGAGGTTGGGGGAGCCAGGTGGTAGGTATTATGGAGGGCACGTATTGCATGGAGCACTGGGTGTGGTGCATAAACAATGAATTCTGTTACGCTGAAAAGAAATAAATAAAAAAAAAGAAAATGAACTTTTGGGACTTCATCAAGATAAAAAAAAAAACTTCTACACAGCAAAGGAAACAGTCTATAAAACAAAAAGGCAACCCACAGAATGAGAGAAGATATTTGCAAATGACACTACAGACAAAGGGCTGGTATCCAAGATCTACAAAGAACTTCTCATACTCAACACCCAAAAAACAAATATTCAAGTCCAAAAATGGGCAGAAGACATGAACAGACTCTTCTCCAAAGAAGACGTACAAATGGCTAACAAACACATGATAAAAACGTGCACCATCATTAGCCATCAGGGAAATTCAAATCAAAACCACACTGAGATACCACCTTACACCAGTTAGAATGGCCAAAATTAACAAGACAGTAAACAACGTGTGTTGGAGAGGATGTGGAGAAAGGGGAACCCTCTTATACTGTTGGTGGGAATGCAAGCTGGTGCAGCCACTTTGGAAAACAGTGTGGAGGTTCCTCAGAAAGTTAAAAATAAAGCTACTCTGTGGCCCAGCAACTTCACTACTGGGTATTTACCCCAAAGATATAGATGTAGTGAAAAGAAGGGCCACATGCACCCCAATGTTCAAAGCAGCAATGTCCACAATAGCCCAACTGTGGAAGGAGCCGAGATGCTCTTTAACAGAAAGAATGGATAAAGAAGATTTGGTTTATATATACAACGGAATATTACTTAGCCATCAGAAAGGATGAATACCAACCATTTGCATCAACATGGATGGAACTGGAGGAGGTTATGTTAAGCGAAATAAGTCAAGCAGAGAAAGACAATTATCTTATAATTTCACTTATTTGTGGAACATAAGGAATAGCATGGAAGACATTAGGAGAAGGAAGGGAAAAATGAAGGGGAAAATCAGAGGGGAAGAGGAACCATGAGAGACTATGGACTCCAGGAAACAAACTGAGGGTTTTGGGGGAGGGTTCAGTGGATGGGTGAGCCCGTTGATGGGTATTAAGGAGGGCACGTATTGCATGGAGCACTGGGTGTTTTACACAAACTATGAATCATGGAACACCACATCAAAAGCTAATGAGGTACTGTATGGTGACTAACACAACATGATAAAAAAAAATTTAAAAATAAGTAACTCACAGGAAGGCAAGAAAAAGGAAAAAGAAGAATGATAAATAGAAAATAAAGAGAAGACAAATAATGCAAAGGCAGACTTAAGCCCTGACATATCAATAACTACTTTAAGCGTAAATGGTGTGAATACACCAACTGAAAGACAGAGATGACAGAATGGATAAAAAAATGTGACTCAACCATGTGCTGCCTACAGGACACTCACTTCAAATGTATTGGTATATATGTGTTAAAAGTAAAAGGGTGAAAAAAGATATACCATAAAAGCATTAATTTTTTAAAAAGTGGGAGTGGCTGTTTATAATATCAGATAAGGTAGACTAAAGAGTAAAGAAAACTACTGAGAGAAGGACAAATGATAACATTGTCATTCCACCAATAAAACAGCAATCCTAATACGTATGCATTAAACAATAGAGCTGCAAAATACATGAAGAAAAACTGTTCGAATGGAACAATTATAATTGGGTGCTTCAGCATTGCTCTTTTAGCATTTGAAAGAACTACTAAATAGAATATCAGTGAGGATATGGAAGAACTGAACAACATCATCAACCAAGTAATTCTAGTGGACATTTATAGAGCACTCTACCCAGAAATAGCATAAAACACATCCTCATCAATATGCATGAAACATTCACCAAGTTAGACCATACTCTGGGTCATAACACTAACCTCAATATATTTAAAGGAATGGAAATACAGATTATGTTGTTTGACTATGATGTAATCAAACTAGAAATCAGTCACATAACATAAAGATAACAGAAAAATCCCCAAACACTTAGAAATCAAATAACACACTTCTGAATAATTCATGAGTTGAAGAGGAAGTCTCAAAGAAAATTTAACAAATATATCAAACTTAATGAAGATGAAAACACAACATATCACAGTTTGTGGAACATAGCTAAAGCAGTGCTGAGAGGAAAATTTATAGAACTTAATTTTCTCATCAGAAATGGAGGAAAGTCCTGGGTGCCTTGGTGGCTCAGTTGGTTAAGTGTGTGCCTTTAGCTCAGGTCCTGATCTCGGGGTCCTGGGATTGAGCCCACCTCAGGCTGCCTGCTGAGCGAGGAGTCTGCTTCTCCTTCTTCCTCCGCCTCTCTCCCCAACTTGTGCTCTCTCTGTTTCTCTCAAATAAATAAATGAAATCTTAAAAAAATAATGGAGGAAAGTTCTGAAATCAATAACCTAAGCTCCCACTTCAAGAAATCAGGAAAAAGAAAAAAGAAAAAAGAACAAAGCAGAAGAAAGGAAGTAATGAAAAACTAGAATCACTGAAGTTGAAAAAAACAGAAAAGCAGCAGAGAAAATGAATGAAGAAACTAGCTATTTGAAACGATAATAAAATGGATAAACCTATAAGAAGACTGACAAAGATAAAAAAGAAGACAAATTGCAATGGTAGGAATAAAACAAAGGCTATTACCACAGATCTTATAGTCATTAAAAGGATCATAAGAGAATATTACAGACAGGTCTATGTACATACATTTGATAATTTAGATGAAATGGATGAATTCTTTGAACAACCACAAACTACCAAAACTCACTCAAGATAAAATAGATGGATAATTTCACTAGTCCTGTAACTCTTAAAGAAATTGAATTCATAATTTAAAAGCTTCCAAAAAAGAAATCTCCAAACCTGGAGGGTTTTCCTAGAGATTTCTACTAAATATTTAAAGAATTAGCACCAATTCCACATAATCTTTTTTTCTTGTGTCAAATCTGTCTTTTTTATTTCAATTTTTAATAGATTTTGTTTTTCAGAGTAGTTTTATGTCCACAACAAAACTGAGCAGAACGTGCAGAGTTCCCATAAACCCCCTCTCCGCACACCAGCACAGCCTCCCCAGGCATCTATGTCCCCCACCAGAGTGGGCCATTTTGTACAGAAGATGAGCCTCTCTTGACACATCATAATCAGCTAAAGTCCACATTTAACATTAGGATCCACTCTTCATATTGTGTATCCTGTGGGTTTTGACAAATGTATAATGACATGTATCTACTTCTGTAGTAGCATACAGAGTGGTTTCACTGCCCTAAGAATTCTCTGTGTTCTGCCTATTCATCCCTCCCCTCACACCCTGAAACTGATCTTTTTACTATCCCCACAGTTTGTCTTTTCCAGAATGTCTTAGAGTTGGAATCACATGGTACGCCGCCTTTTCAGATTGGCTTTTTTTCACTTAGCAGTATGCACTTAAGATCTCTCCATTTCTTTTTTTTCCCCCAAAACAATGTTTATTTTATTTATTATTTTTTTCTTTTTTTTAATTTCATTTCTTTTCGGCGTAACAGAATCCATAGTTTTACACCACACCCAGTGTTCCATGCAATGCGTGCCCTCCCTAATACCCACCACCTGGCTCCCCCAACCTCCCACCCCCCGCCCCTTCAAAACCCTCAGGTTGTTTTTCAGAGTCAAACTCGACCATTCTCTTACACCGTACACAAAGATAAACTCGAAATGGATAAAGGACCTCAACGTGAGACAGGAATCCGTCAGAATCCTAGAGGAGAACATAGGCAGTAACCTCTTTGATATCAGCCACAGCAACTTCTTTCAAGACATGTCTCCAAACGCAAAGGAAACAAAAGCAAAAATGAACTTTTGGGACTTCATCAAGATCAAAAGCTTCTGCACAGCAAAGGAAACAGTCAACAAAACAAAGAGGCAACCCACGGAATGGGAGATGATATTTGCAAATGACAGTACAATGTTTATTTTAATACATAAAATGTGCCACCTAGCAGCAATGCCTACAACTGGAACTGTATCCAGAATTCTGTCCAGTTAGTATTACTCTTCACAACTGCTGTAACTCAAGTCCTTGATAGGTCAGTCTGTGAGCAGATGATTATCATTATAACATAAAACAGAGAATACATAGAATGAAAATCACTTGGTCAATATATAGAGAACCACATTTGTAGTTACTTAAAAACATTTTTCTGTTTCTTGTAAACCCTGGTGATTTTAGCCATTTTCCTGGAAGATATATGCAAAGAAAAGTACAAGAGCCACATAACCATGCACAGGCCTGAAACTGGATTTTTTTTCAAGATTTTATTTATTTATTTGACAGATCACAAGTAAGGCAGAGAGGCAGGCAGAGAGAGAGGAGGAAGCAGGCTCCCTGCTGAGCAGAGAGCCCGATGTGGGGCTCAATCCCAGCACCCTGGGATCATGACCTGAGCCGAAGGCAGAGGTTTTAACCCACTGAGCCACCCAGGTGCCCTAAAACTGGATTTTTATTCTTGCTCCATTCGCAAATGGAAAAGTTTGTAAAGATACCTTTCCCCCCTCCTGATTTCTTACTTTAATTCCTACCAACTCATTACCGTATAATTTACTCTCTAACTCACATAGAGATGCATGGTGGAGGAAAAGAATAAATCTGGCTAATAGAAGAATAAAAAACAGTATTTTCAGGTTTTTTAAAAAGAACATTTAAAGATTAAAGCGATCCTAATAATAAATAAATAAATAAAATCCTTAAAAAAACCCACTGCATAGTTATACTAAAATAAAAACTAACTTTTAAGATTTACTGATCTGGGATGCCTGGGTGGCTCAGTTGGTTGGACGACTGCCTTCGGCTCAGGTCATGATCCCGGAGATCCGGGATCGAGTCCCCCATCGGGCTCCCAGCTCCACGGGGAGTCTGCTTCTCCCTCTGACCTTCTCCTCGCTCATGCTCTCTCACTGCCTCTCTCTCAAATAAATAAATAAAATCTTAAAAAAAAAGATTTATTGATCTTAAAGACAACTAAATTTTACTAGTTGCAACTTAAACAGAATTACATAGTAATAGATGTCTCTGTTTAGAAATTGGATCAATTCATCTCTAGTTTCCTGACAATGATGCCACGTCAACCATGCCACCTCACTGTTTATTTCTGGCAGACTTTAGGCAAACCTCAACCCCTATTTTCATTTGAGGAGTGACTGATACACAGTTTTCTTTTAAGCAGAACTTGATGCTGAGCTACAAATGAGCTAAGTTGGATTTCAGGCCCATTGGCAGGCAGGCAGTAATCATTTTTCAAATTGCAGGCAGCCCATGGTGGTTGTCAGTTACATATCAAATCTCTTTGGACATGCTGGAAGTCTGTGAACGTAATCTTCCCCTGCTGTATTTACATGCTCCATTCACATCTTAAGCTCACCCAGGTTGTTAGAGGGATGGATAAATAACTAAAGATTTCACAGTGGAGATTTTGATTTTTTCTTTATGATGTATAAAATATGAATATCTTCGCTTTAATATTCTTCATCATGTTTCTCTAAAGGAATTTTTTCAAAGTCAAAGTCTAGCTGGAAGAGCTCAAATTATTTTTTCTCAGTTTCTGGATTTTTTTCCTTGTTGTTCGTTGTTCATAACAACATATAAGACAAGTCTCATATCCACTAAGACCTTTCGGAGTTTTCAACAATGGCTCCAAAGACTTTCATAGTATATGCTGTTGGCCATCAGTATGAAGTCTGGTGGAGAAGGAAAGTCTTCTGTTTCTTCCCCTCATTTCAGTACTTTGGCTTGAACAGAACCAGTGACAAGATACTTCTTCATATTAATATTTATCTTCAGCAAATCTTGCAATTCCTCCAGATCTATGACTACAATATCAGCCCTGAGGGTAGCAGCCATGAACCCCACACCCCCAGGCCCGGAGCCCAGCTCCAGCCCTGACTGCTGGCTCAGAGCGTGCACCCCATCACCAGAAAACCCCGGACATTTCTTAGAATGAGCAATGGCAGCATCCCAAACCACACAGCCCTTGCCGCTGGAGCCATAGTGCTCCTTTTCCAAAGGAGCCGTAGTAGTGCCATCTCGTTTTTCCAAAACTCGAACAAAGTTCCGTCTTGGGTCCTCCACGGAGGACTCCAGAGTAGCCGCCATTACTGCACCAAGATCCCTCCATTTCTCTTCAGTGGCTTGAGAACTCATTGCTTTTTAGCACTTAATATTCCCTTATCTGCCTGTGCCACAGATTATTTATCTATTCGCTTACTGGAGGACCTGTTGTTTGCTTCCAAGTTTTGGCAGTTCCGAATAAAGCTGCTATAAACATCTGTGTGCGTGTACAGGATTTTGTGTGACTATAAGTTTTCAACTACTTTGAGTAAATGCCAAAGAGGGTGGTTGCTGGATTGTATGGTGAGAGTATGTTAGTTCATTTTTAAAAAATTTTTAATTCACTTATTTTTATTAACATATAATGTATTATTTGTTTCAGGGATACCGGTCTGTGATTCATCAGTCTTACACAATTCACAGCACTCACCATAGCACATACCTCCCCAGTGTCCATCACCCAGCCCCCCCCCATCTTTCCAACCCCCCTCTCTTCCGGAAACCCTCAGTTTGTTTCCTGAGATTAAGAGTCTCTTACGGTTTGTCTCCCTTTCTGGTTTCATCTTGTTTCATTTTTTCTTCACTTCCCCTATGATCCTCTGCCTTGTTTCTCAAATTCCATGTATCAGTGAGATCATATGATAATTGTCTTTCTCTGATTGATTGACTTATTTTGCTTAGCATAATACCCTCTAGTTCCATCCACATCGTTGCAAATGGCAAGATAATCATTTTTTGATGGCTGCACAATATTCCTGTGTGTATGTGTGTGTGTGTACACCACATCTTCTTTATCCATTGATCTGTTGATGGACATCTGGGCTCTCTCCGTAGTTTGGCTTCTTTGGACATTGCTACTATAAACATTGGGGTGCACATGCCCCTTCGGATTGCTACATTTGTATCTTCGGGGTAAATACCCAGTAGTGTGCTTGCTGGGTCATAGGGTAGCTCTAACTTTTTGAGGAACCTCCATGCTGTTTTCCAGAGTGGCCGCACCAGCTTGCATTCTCACCAACAGTGTAGGAGGGTTCCTCTTTCTCTGCATCCTCGCCAACATCTGTCATTTCCTGATTTGTTAATTTTAGCCATTCTGACTGGTGTGAGGTAGTATCTCATTGTGGTTTTGATTTGTATTTCCCTGATGGCAAGTGATGTTGAGCACTCTTTCATGGGTCTGTTGGCTGTTTGGATGTCTTTGTGGAAATGTCTATTCATGTCTTCTGCCCATTTCTTTTTTTTTTTTTTTAAGCTGCTCCTAAGGAGTCTCTGCCCATTTCTTGATTGGATTATTTGTTCTTTGGGTATTGAGTTTGATAAGTTCTTTATATAGATTTTTTGATACTAGCCCTTTATCTGTAGTGTCATTTATAAATATCTTCTCCCATTCTGTCCATTGTCTTTTGGTTTTGTTGACTGTTTGTTTCCTTTGCTGTGCAAAAGCTTTTTATTTTGATGAAGTCCCAATAGTTCAATTTTGCCAATTCTACATATTTTTTTCAAGAAAATAGAAGAGGAGGGAATGCCTCTTAATTCATTTTGAAGGCAGTATTATCTTGGTACCAACACCAGACCAGCAGTACAAAAGTAACTACAGACCAATTTCCCTCAAGAGCAGAGACAGAAAAATCCACAACAAAGTATTAGCAAAACAAATCCAGCAACATGAACTATGTACCATGAACAAGAGAGGCTCATTCTAGGTATGATGGCAGCTTCAGTGTTTGAAAATCAGTTAATGTAATCCACCATATCAACAAGCTATAGGAGAAAAGAAATCACATAAGCATATCAATTGATGCAGAAAAAAACATGTGACTAAATTCAACATCCATTCATGATAAAAAACACTCTCAGCAAAGTAGGAATAGAGGGGGATTTCCCCAGCTTAATAAATAGCATCTACAAAAAACCTACATCAATATTATAGTAAATGGTGAAAGGCTGAATGCTTTCTTCCTGAGGATGAGAACAAGCTGAGGATATCTGCTCTTACCACAGTACTGGAAGTCCCAGCCAGCACAATGCTGAGAAGAGTAATAAAAGACATAGGAATTGGAAAGGAAGAATAAAACTGTCCCTGTTTGCAGATGACATAATTCTCTCATAGAACATCCCAAGAATATACAAAATAACTTCTGGAACTAATAAGTGAATTCAGCAAGGTCACAGGATAGAAAAATGAACACACAAAAATTAATTTTTCTATTTCCTAGCAATGAACATATGGAAACCCAAATTAAAAGCACAATTCCATTTACTATCACTCCTAAAATAATTGAGCTACTTAGATATAAATCTAGCAAAACACACACAGGATATATGTGCTGAAACTACCAAACGTTGATGAAAGTATTTGAAGAAGATCTAAATAAATAATGAAGTTATACTGTGTTTGTGAATTGGAAGAGTCAACAAGGTGAAGATGTTAGTTCTCTCCAAATTAATCTCTCAGTAGGCTAATTCCTATCAAAATCCCAGGAAAGTGGTTTTTTTTTTTTTTTGGTAGCCTCACTTGTTTTAAAATGTATATGGAAAATCAAAGGACCTAGAACAGTTGAAATGATTTTGAAAAAGAGAAAGGTAGAAGGACTTGTAGGACTATGTTATGACTTAGTGTAGTAGCTCTAACAGTCAAGACAGTGTGGTCTTGGTGTAGAGACAGACACATAAGCCAGTGACACAGAATAGAAAACCCAGAAACAGTCTCACATAAATATGCCCTACTGATTTTTGACAAAAAGACACAAGTGATTCAGTGGAGGAAGTATAGCCTTCAGCTGAAACAACTGAACATCCACAGATCAAAAAAAAAAAAAAAAAGAACTTTAACCTCAGTCTTACACCTTGTAAAAAAATTTTTCTCAAAATGGATCAGGGATTTAAGTGGAAAACATATAACTAAAAGTTTTAGCATTAAACAGGAGAAAATCTTCAGGACCTAGGCCTAGGCAAAGAGTTCTTAGATATCACACCAAGGGAACATTAAGGAAGAAATCGATCAATTAGATTTCCTCAGAATTAAAAACTTTTGTCTATGAAAAACCCTGTGAAGAGGATGAAAAGATAGGTTACAGGCTGGAACAAACTGTTTGCTCACCACCTGTCCAACAAAGGACTTGTATTTAGAATATATAAAGAACTGTCAGTGCAAGAAGCCAAAAAATCCAACTAAAAATGGTTTAAAGGCCTGAACAGACATTTCACCAAAGAGGATATACAGGTAGAAAATAAGCATATGAAAAGATGTTCAACACCATCAACCATTATAGAAATGCAAATTAAAACCACAATGAGATAGTACTATGTGTCTATTAAAATGGGCATTAGAATGGGGCTAAAAAATAGTAATAATACAAATGCAGGCAAGGATGTAGAGAAACTGGTTCTCTTGTCCATTGCTATGGGAATGTAAAATGGTTCAGCCACTCTGGAACACAGTTTGACAGTTTCTTATAAAACTATGTGGTTGTCATATGACCCAGCCCTTGTACTCTTGAATGTTCATCCCTGAGAACTAAAAATGTATGTCCATACAAAAACCTGTAGAGGAGCATTCATAGTGGCTTTGTTTCGAATAGGCCCAAACTGGAAACAGCCCGAATGTCCTTCAGTGGGTGAATAGTTCAACACATTCTGGTCCATCCATACAACAGAGTACTACTCAGCAATTAAAAGGCATGAATACAGGGAACAGCTTGGACAGATCGCAAGGGCATTGTGCTTTGTGAGTAAAGCCAATCTCAAACGTTATATATTGTGTGACTCTGTTTACATTATGCTCTCAAAATGACAAAACTGTGGAGTTGGAGAACAGATTACTGGTTGTCAAGGGAGAGTGGCAGTGTTGGGGGAGGACTGGTGGAACTATAAGAGGGTACCTCGAGGAAGCGCCTTTGTGGAGATGGAACAGCTCTGTATCTTCATTATGATGGTGGTGGTGCAAATCTATGCGCTGCATCAAATCGCATAGTTACACACACACGCACCCCCCCCCCATCGGTGCATGGAAAACCTGATGAGAACTAAAGATCTGTAGTACAGTTAAAAGAAGTGAACTAATGTCCATTTCTTTGCTTTGATATTATACCCTAGTCAAACAGAATATCATCACTGGAGGAAGCTGGGTGAAGCGTTCGTGGGACTCTGTGTACAATTTTATCACTTGTTTGTGAGTGTTTTCCCATAAACCACCATCTCCAGCCCATCCCGGGTGCTCCTAAGTTACCTCTCTGGACGGTCAGATGCTGCCATCCTGTTGTGATGGTCACAGCTGCAGTTTAGGGAAGCCCCGACCCCTGCACAGGTACAGGGAAGCGTTATCATTTGGCCTTGTCTTTAGCTGGCCTGAAAACTGGCCAACCCAATGAAAGGAGAATGGGAGGGGTGAAGAGGAGTGGAGGAGGGTAGAAGCAGTGGGCAGGTGAGGGGAGGTAGGGGCCTCAGAGACAGTGTTGATGAAAGGGCTGGATGTAGGACCCACCTGGGCCCTGTGTCCTGGGACAAACTCCTCCCCTGTCTGCTCTGTTGCCCTTTGGCTTGTACCTCACACTGAGGCTACCCTGATGGTCTTAAAAATGTGAATCTGGTCATTCTCCTTTCCCCGTGTATTCCACATACTCTTAAAATCCATCTTTGGCCTTCCCTTGTTTTTAAGACTAAACTCTTGAATGTGGTCAGCCTGCAAGGCCCTTTGTGTTGTGACCCCCATCTTTCTTTCCAGGCTCATCTCCCCCTCCATCCCCCTGCACCCCCTAATGCCTTCTCAGCCCCGGAGCTCAGTTCATGCTTTCCCAGGGAAATCTTCCTTGACCTCCTGACTTATAAATACCCATTTTCTACAGGCCTTTGTAGTGCCATATTTCTGTCCTCCGTAGCACTTGTGACTCTTGGAATTTTAAATCTGTTTTTGTGGCTATTTAACAAATAGCTCTCTTCCCTATTGGACTAAGATTCCATGGCCTCTGTGCAGTATTGTATCCTCGGTGCCTGGCGCACAGCAGTGCTTATCCATATTTGTTGAATGAGTGACTGTCTTTGTTGCTTGTTTCTCTGCACTTGTGGTTATTGACACCATTGGGTACTTGGCCCTCACTCTTGGGACACTGGTGGTAGTGGCCGCTTAAATAGACCATGGTCTTAGGTTCTGACTTCCGGAAGTAATATGGCCTGAGCATTTCCAAAGGAACTAGTTCTTTTGGCCTCTAGGAAATGCACCTGGGCCAGGTTCAGTGGTGGGGCTGGAAGTCGATTTGAAGACGGCGTGCTGAGCGGTGGGTGCAGGCTTCCATGTTTGGTTGATGTTTGTGTTCTTTCTTTTACTTTTTACCAGCTTTGACTTCATTACCTGCTGACAAGTTACTGCATAGCCTTAGAATGTGGGGCCCCCATGCTGTGTACAGTAATGCAGAAATACGTGTACTCTGAGAGGGACAAGCAGGCTATGGAATTGTACATGTGGTATGACCTACAAACTACCGAGTCCTCTGTATAGGGAGGAAAATGCTAAAATGCTAATAGTGGAGGGGTTTTGTGTCTTTATTTCTAAGATTTGAAAAAATTTACTTAAAATTGAAAAATGTTTTCATCTGACATGTTTACTTTTTCTCAGGGATTAAGGTGCATGCATCCTTCAGCTTCTTGTGATTGAAGTAGCTCCCAGGCGTGTATTACTTTTTCTATGTTGCTGTTTTTTAAAGTCCTCTTGTCTTCCAAGTGAATATGAGATTAATGAAAGTACCCAATGAGCTAGGGGACTTTGTCTCTTGCTGTGCAATTTGGTTTGATTTTTATCAGGTATGTGCCTATCTGGGTGTGCACTGATCAAGCGTCTTTATTTGATCACAAACCGGTGACTCACAGCACTGGTTTTGGAGTCTGAGCTGAGCTCTCTGACTTTGGGGGAAGTTAATTGAGCTCTTTGAGGTTCATTCGTTCATCTTTCAAATGCCCGTGGAGTATTTCCTGTGTTCTAAGCACTAGGGAATACATGGGTGAATAGGTCGGACCTAAACCCCTGCTCTCATGGCACTAATATCCTACTGCAGTAGACAGACATTAAACCAGAAACAATATGTAAGTTATAGCATGTTGGAAGGAGAAGAAATTAGGGGGAGAGGATATGAATGTTGGGGACTGGATTGCAATTGATGATAGGGAGGCCAGCAAAGGCCTCACTGAAAAGGTGACCTTTAAGTTAAGACTTGAGCCAGCAAGGAAGAGAGACCTGTGGGGGGATCATGGGAAAGAGCTTTCAGGAAGAGGCAACAGCATATGCAAAGGCCCTGAGGAGGGAAAGTTCCTGGTGTGTTGGAGGAAGAACAGAGACCAGTGTGCTAGAGGGGAGAAGGCTAGGTGAGAGAGTCAGAAGATAGGCATAGAGGGCTCCAGATCAGGTAGGGCTACTGTAAGACTTGGGACTCTGGATGAGATGAGAAATAATCAAGAGAGCTCTGGGAAGTGGAGTTGATGTGACGGGGGGTGCTGTAACTGGTTCCTTCTTGCTGCCCTGTGGAGAACAGACCACCAGGGGCAAGGATGGAAGCAGGGAGCATAGGTCAGAGGCCAATGGAGGAATCCAGGGGAGACCAGGGTGTTGGTAGTGGGATCAGGGAGAAATGGTTAGATTCTGGATATTTTTGAAGGTAATACCACCAGGATTTACTTACCAGATTCTGGATATTTCTGAAGATAGCCCCACTAGGGTTTGCTAATCAGACTGGATGTGTAGTGAGAGAAAAGAGGGACGGATGACCTAGGGTTTTTTTGCAGACCACCAGGAAGCTTAGTAAAGATGTGGCTCTAGAGTTCAGGCACCAGGTCCAGGCTGCAGATAGGCATTTGGGAGTCCTTCGAAGCCCAGGTGAGATGAAATCGCCTGGAGAGGGAGTATGGCACCCCAGCATTGAGACTGACGGGTAATGGCCAAAAGAGGAGGAAAATAGGCAAGTGAATGTTCTAGAAGGCAAGGGGAGAAGGTGTTTCAGGAGGGGGCATGATCCCTGCTCATGGCGCACCAGCTGTGCAGCCTCAGAAGGTTCCTCCCCTCCCTGAAGCAGCTCTTCCTCTTTGAAAGGCGACAGTACTAATATCCTGGTAGAGTTTCTGTAAGAGCTAGATGTATTTTATCGTGTGCCAGATACTGAGAGGCTCTGAGAACAGAAGGATGAATAAATAATAATGTACCTAGAGTCCAGCTACATATTATTAATATTATTATTACTAGTAATGATGAATACTTGGTATAAGGGGAACTCATAGGAGGCTTTTTTCCCTTTCCAGAATTAGTCCACGTATGGACATATAAATGAAAATTGCTACTATTCTTAAGTGAAAAATGAAAAATAAAACCTCTTCTATTATGTTCATGTATTTAAGTAAAGCGTATCTCTAAGGTTTTTTTTTTTTATTTATCTGATCACTATTATTGGAGCTCTTAAACCACATTGTAAGGAATAGAATTTTGAAAATTTGGTTCATAGGCCTGCCAAATGTACACATTCTTCAGACTGATACATTCTGACATGAAAAAAAGGGTTAGTGTCTCCAAAATCAGGAAGCAGAACGTTCCAAGTTTATAGCACAGAGTAAATTTGATGCATTGCATGAAATCTTCTTTATTCCAGGAAGCCTTAAGGAATGTGTGTCATTTTTCCAAGTTTATTGAGGAATATGAAGAGGACTTTTAACCCTAGAGAACAATCTGCTGGTTACCAGAGGGGGGGTGGCGGGGGGATGGGGGAAACAGGTGATGGGGATGAAGGAGGGCACCTGTGATGAGCGCCAGGTGATGTACAGAAGTGATGAATCACTGTAGTGTACACCTGAAACTAATATTGCCCTGTATGTTAACTAACCGGAATATAAATAAAAACTTGAAAAAGAATATGAAATGGAACAAATGGTAGTTGTTTGAAATAAAAATGATAATTTTGGAGTATAAGTTTTTTCATAGGTGATCAAGTTGCAGGATAGCTAAACATTTTAGATTTTCAACTCATCCATTCAGCTTTGACTTGATGACATTTTTGAGGTCATATTTTCACTTAAGGTATCATTAGATTTCTTTTTTAGGGTGAAGGTAGAGAAATACATGCAAACACATCTGTAGCATGGTAGCATTGATAGGTGGATCTTCCTCTTTCCTCATGGTGTGCACACTGGGTGCTGCCAGGAAATCTGCTGTGCCCTTGTCCTTCGGCCCGAGAATTTCAGTCTTTCTGCTGTGAGCTGTGAACCCCGTCAGCTCCCTTGCTCTCAGCCCGGCTTCATGGAGGTGCGTGGAGTGCAGGACGGCGGCTGCGGACCCGGGCTCTGCTTCCCAGGTCTCAGTGGGGCTTGGACCCGGAGTAGCAATGCCCCAAGATCCTGGAAGAGTAAGTCTCAGTTTATTAGCTCTGGGTCCCTGGGAAGTTATTTACTCCCTCTGGGTATCTGCTTGTTTCCCTTTTGAAGCAGGGAGTAGTAGCAACAGTAGTGCCCCTCTTTGCTAGTGTACTGGGGAGGATGCATGAAATCCTGAGTGTAGGGCAATACAGAGTTGGGTTTGATGCGTATTAATCAGTCAGCAAATATTAATTATCAACGTTAAGTATTGAGCCACTCTGAGAGGCTGGAAAAATCTGGAGGTATGGTGTTTGTCAATTGGGTGCTATGGGCAGTGGGCGCTGAGATGGAGGTAGGGGTGCCGGAGGTGTATTTGCGGACGGGAGATAACACCCTTGGGAGATGAAAGGACAGGAAGCAGGGCAGGGGAGCCTCAGGCTGCCGTCCTAGCCAGCCTGACAGGGAGCTTCTGAGCACTGAGAAAACACTGCTCAGGAGCCTGGCATGGGCAGGCCCTAGCAACCAACCTTCCCCCACCGCTCCCCCAGCAGGGCCTGTCACCTGGGCTGGAAAACAAGCAGGCACGGAGCCTGAAGGCACTTCAGTTCTGTCCTGAAGGGACATGTGGGCAGTACACCTCCAGGGGCTGCCCAGAGACATTTTGTTTCACTGTAGTTTCTTTTTTTTTTTTTAAAGATTTTATTTATTTGAAACAGAAAGAGAGAGGTCACAAGTAGGCAGAGAGGCAGGCAGAGAGAGAGAGAGGAGGAAGCAGGCTCCCTACTGAGCAGAGAGCCCGATGCGGGGCTCCATCCCAGGACCCTGAGATCATGACCTGAGCCGAAGGCAGAGGCTTTAACCCACTGAGCCACCCAGGTGCCCCTCACTGTAGTTTCTTAACTCACAAGGGGATTTGAAATAATGTACTCCCTACCACCAGGCCCTGCCCCCAGCTCAGGGGGAGCTCTCGCCATCTGTCTGCCACTGGGGATGATTAGACAAGAGATCTTGAGGGACATTCAGGGAGAGCGAAGATAAAAATGTGAATGTCTCCCATGTGTGGTCACAGCACACCACATGAACACAAAACCACACACACACACACCGATACACATAGGCATTTAGCTATTTGTGGAATGAGGTGCATGAGGTCAGCCCGTTTTAGCTCTTTGCTGCCTGTTTTGCTTGTCATGAAGGAAAGAATGTTTCATTTATTGTCATACTTCCTCTGGGACCACCAGGTTTTTCTCAAGAAAAGCAACAAAGTTGATATCCTGTGTCTGGGAGTCTGGGTGAAAAACACAGTGGGCTTGCCTCATTTGTAAGCGGAGAGGCTGTCCAAGGCAAACCACATCCTGCCCAGGCTTTCTTGAGGCAGGTGGTCCCAGATGGAGGCCCAGAGCGAGGAGCCATGGGAACCGGGCTCTCGTCAAAGGCCTGGGGCAGCCGTGAGGGGGAGCGCTCAGGCCCTGCTCAGTTCCAGGGCCACGTGGGGACACCCTGACTGCTCTGTCCTCTTACACTGAGCCTTTCTCTTCTAAAGAAGCAGCACAGCTCGGCGGCGGCCATGCAGGAGCTCTCAGGGATGTGATTTTCTTGTCTGTAAAATGAGGCCGTGGTCGAGATCTGAGATAGCTAGTACCAGGAGAGCAGGGGCCAGCTGAAAACCAAAAAGGGGGCTGTTTTTGCACATCGTGGAAGAAAAAATAGATTAAAATTGCCTTTAAAATATTTACTATAGATGTGTATTTTAGTCATGATTATAATAAACCATAATTGGCATTGACTTAAGTGTTAAAACGTGAATATATTCTTAGCAAGGCTGTGCGTGTTTCCACAGTATCTCGTTGTCTGCAATGTGACGCCAGGTGCTCAAGCCCTCGGTCACACGGGGCTTGCTTTCTGACCACACGCTATTCACGGCAAAGAAACCGGTAAAGAAACGATGTCCAAATGAAGAGGTTGACAGATTATGGGCAAAAGATACATTATAACTGTTTAAATGCACAAGTGCTATCAAGTTAAATCTGCTAACACTGTAGTCACACTGTAACAGTGGGGCCTTCAGGGGTGCAGATGGAAAAGGAATCAGGTTCATTGCTGTCATTCTGTAACTGCTGTTTAACAGCTTGGCTTATAGTCACAGTTCACTCTTTAACTGTTCCTCTCAACTGCAAAATCCTGAGTGTGTGCACAACCTTTTTCTCTCCAAATCTTGAAACTGCAATAATTGCCAGCCTATTAAAAAAAATGCATCTGCCGTATGAAAGTAATTTCAGCTATTCTGTGTTAAGTGAGGAATTATGACATGGGGCTCTGGTGACACAAGATAGGAACTTGGATACATGTTTGAATATGGAGCATGTCAGGTTTGTGTGGTTTCAGATACTGAGAAATCGCTTCTTTGTGCTCACTGATTTTTTTTTTCATGGTCTGCTCTGTTACTTGGTTCAAAATATCACATGACAGATGAGCTCTCTGGTACATGTAATCCATGTAATTATAGTGAGGGTTTCTTTTGTCAGTGGTGGTTAAAAAACCCATACACCTTGGGGCACCTGGGTGGCACAGTTGGTTAAGCGTCCAACTGTTGGTTGTGGCTCAGGTCTCAATCTTAGGGTGGTGGGATTAGGCCCTGTATCGGGCTCTGCACTCAGCACAGTCTGCTTAAGACTCTCTCTCCCTCCTCTTCTGCCCCCCCCATGCATGTGCGCTCTCTCTCTCTCTCTCTCTCAAATAAATAAACCTATTTTGAAAAATCCACACACTGTCCTCCTTTTTTAGCCTCCGATGTTTTTTTATACATTTTTACTCTCACTTTTATTTAAAAACTTGAGTTTGAATGGTTTTCATTAACAGATATTTTAAGATGACAATCCAGTCTAGGATGCTGCCAACTTGTAGCTGAGCACAGCCCCCAGCCCTCGAGCTGGATATGAAATCTAATTTCAAGCCTGGTGCAATGCAGGGACGTAGATGGTTTGTAAACAGCCCTTGTGACAGCAGAGCACAGTTGACAAGCACTGGTTCTGAGGCAGGGTGAAGTGTGTTCTCTTGCTGTCTTAACTGGTCACCCTAATTGCAGTTCTACCTGGGGTGCATCTCACAGAGCCACACGGAGTAATTAAAACCACAGGTTCAACATTGTTCATTATTTGGTATAATGAAAGCCAAATGACAATTCATCCACTTTACTAAAAACTATATCCTTTTTCCCTCTTAACTGGAATGTACGTGTGAATATTAAAGCATACAAAGAATCAGAAGTCACTCTCTTCGTTAATGAAACCTACTGCAGGGCCAGTCTTGGCCTATAGCATGCATTTGCCATTTCCAGACTGCATGCTCATCAAGTTCCTCTCAGACCTGTGACCCATCACTGTGTCTGTCGTGATGGCAAAGATGGGTAGGTTATTCATCTCCACCCACTTTCCCCCCCAGAGGGGTTAGAATGATCTTAAGTACAGAGAAGGAACATGTTAAATATTCATCTGGTTTAACTGAATGTAATATACAATCCTTAAGATTAATCTGA
Organism: Mellivora capensis; assembly: GCA_004024625.1. Lineage (NCBI taxonomy): Eukaryota > Metazoa > Chordata > Mammalia > Carnivora > Mustelidae > Mellivora > Mellivora capensis. The sequence goes on along the minus strand of PISX010000028.1, from coordinate 456,581 downwards.
AGTTTTAGAGTCATTAATGGTTCATTTTTTTCATAGCATAGGATTTATTTGCTATTATCTAAGATAGTGAATTATTTAAGTAAAAAGGGAAAGTTCTTTCCAGAGATGGATCTCAGCAAGCTGTTGCTGCTTTCATTTACATACGATTACTGATTGTATTAAATTGAGAATGTGGGTGAGGGGAGGCATGGCAGCCTGAAGATTTGACAGGTTGGGTGGTTACTAGGTGTTGCATGGCACGTTGCAGCCTGGGATCTGACACTTGCTGAATGACCTGTGGTCCACCAGGGTGTGTATCAGTGACTTCAAATTCCCATGAATATTATTAAAAATGGCTGGATATCAGTTTAAAGGACAATGAACCGATTAACATGTAATATCATTATATACTTTATTTAATAAACATGCACAAATAATTTGTTCTCTTTGAGAACATCAATTCTTCTAACCTTAGTTTCTTCTATCACTTCTTCAGCACTGAAATTTAATGGTGTACTGGGGTGGTTTATATGTTTTTAGAACAGCTTCTGAAAGTGTTGCCCAAAATACTGTTTTGTTGTTTTTTTGTTTTTTGTTTTTTTTAGAATTCAGGTGATCTCTAAATTATTGAACAAGAATCAAGGGCTGTATACATATGTCAGCCTATTTATATTATAGTACTATTTTCCACCATGGCCACCCACACCTTGATTTTATATTTTGAAATGTTACTGAACTATTAAAATATAGAAGAGCTTGAGAATATCAACATCTACCTACCCACCACCTCTTTCATCAAATGTTACCATTTTGTCATACTTCTGATTCTTTAAAAATCAATAAATAGACTTCCAGTTTCAGCTCAGAGATGTAGAGAGCTGCAAAGATGTGCCTCCTACGCCTACAAGAAAAAGTCTGGACAGATTGGAAATTGACAGAGAACTGAGTTTGCAGAGCGAACAGCCATTTAGAACTCTGGAGAGAGGCACTTTCTGAGACATAAGGCCTGAACATTTGCTTACCAGAGGCAGAAGCCACCAGACACTACAGAAGTAGGTAGAAAGATCAAGCTAAAAATTTGACAAATGGCTGGAGGCTGCGTGTGGGCTAGCTTGCGAGTGGGAAGCTCCTGGGGGCAGCAGAGGAGTAGGAAGGTGTCCTATCCTTTTGCAGTCTTTTCCTCCAGGAATGCCAGCTGGCCTTTACAGGGAAGATGGGAAAATCTGAAGAAAACTATTGGTGCAGGCTGGAGGTGCTGGCTTAGGAGCCACTGAGAAACCACTCAGACTTTTTTCTCCCTTAAGGAACAAAAAGCTTATTCTTCAGTGGGAAGGACAGGGTATGAGGGCACTGGTGAAATACCATTGCAGCTGGGGGAAGAATTCCATCCAGCTCAGCACCCCCCCACCTAAGAAAAGTCTTAATCTTCTGGGAGAAGGGCCTCAAGGCTGTAGACTGAGAACACTGGAGGATACCCAGTACAGCTGGGGGAAGGAGGTGGGGGAGCTCTATTCCTGGAGGAGGGACAGAAGAACTTGTGGAGGCTAACTGCCAGATAGAGGCCTGCTGTGCACTCCAAAGATGGGGTCTTAGAATATTTGCAGCCATCCCCACCCCACCATAGCATGCTATCAAGCCTCCAGGAATAACAACAGTGGATTATAGAGCAGGGAGAAATCTAAGAGACAGACTCTCTCTGGGGAGCAGCTCAGAGGGAAACCCCAGAGCCAAGAAGGGGAGGAAGAAAAGATCCCTAGAGTGATTTGAAGTTTCTCATGTCTATAGGAACAACGAACCTCAACATGACCCAACTTCTGACTAGATTAACTTAAATCCCCGCACATAATGTCTCATTTACCTCAGTATGTACTGCCCTATACAAAATGTCTGGCTTTCAACCAAAAATTACAAGACATGCCAAAAGGCAAGAAAAAGCATTCTGAAGAGATAAAACGGTCACCAGAACCTGACAGATATGACACAGCTGTTGGAACTACCACACTGTAGATGCACATACCTTACCTACCTCACCCCGCTGAGTGCCCTTTATGTGTCAGGGGCCATTTTAGGAATGGGCTTAACAAGAGAGAGCATAACTGCAGACAACCAAAAAAAATAGTTATAGGTAGTGAAATATGCAGCAAAGAAATATTGGAGTGGAAAAGGATAGAGTGACTGACTGGTGGAATGTGTGGGCAGTTTCAGTCAGAGTCATCAGAAAAGGCCTCTTGGGGGAGGTGAAATTGTAGCTCACACCTGAATGATTAGGAGGCTCCTGCCATTACTGCGAGCCATCTAAATAGAGAACAGCAAGTGCAAAGGCCCTGAGGCATGAATAAGCTTGGACCACTCCCAGTCTAATATTAATGCTCTGGAGGGTAACAGTGTTATGAGAATGTTGCTGATAAGAGCAACCCCTGCAGCTGTGTCACTGTCAAGGCTAACCTAGGGAGGAAGTAGTGGGTGGGTTCTCTCCTGCTCACATACTTTTTCTTTAAACACAGAAATTACTGTTCTTTCCCCTCATTTTGCACGGCCAGGAGACTATAATACCTTTCTTGTAACCTGGCCCTCAGTGAAAAGGAACATGAATTTGCTGTTGTGAGTTAAGGCCTCATTATTTATCTAGTAGAAGTGTATTATTTATTCTTCATAATTGTAGAGAATGTGCATTTAACTCCACTAATCCTAACCGCCACCCCCCACCCTGGGTAATGGTTATTCGTATATTACAGATGGAAAAACTGAGGCCCGGAGATGAAGATTGCAGATCTATTAAAGGTTAACCCTGGTATTTGAACCCCAGGAGCCTGACTTTGTGTGACTGCATTGTAAGAAATGAATGGATGGGTATTCTTTTTTTTTTTTTTAAAGATTTTATTTATTTATTTGACAGAGATTACAAGTAGGTAAGAGAGGCAGGCAGAGAGAGAGGAGGAAGCAGGCTCTCCGCGGAGCAGAGAGCCCAATGCGGGGCTCAATCCCAGGACCCTGGGATCATGACCCGAGCCGAAAGCAGAGGCTTTAACTCACTGAGCCACCCAGGCGCCCCGAATGGATGGGTATTCTTAAAGAATAGAGACTGATAAAAGCAAAATGAATACAGTTGTTTAATTCTTATGTTAACCCAGTTGATTTTAAAGCATTGGCTGGTGAAACTGCCTAGGGAAATGGACTAAATAAGTTGGTGAACCATCTTTCATTTGTTCATTTAGTATGAGTGCCTCAAAACTGTTGAAAATGGGGAGTTTAAATAGTTTAACATCCCAGTTCCCTCTGCTGTAGTACTACTACATATGTAAGTATATAATATTAATACTGTGAAGGCAATTTTGTCTGGCATTTGTCTACTGAGAACATTCTGGAAATCAGCATTTATGATCTCAGTAACTGTTACTGTAACTGGTGTCATCGGTCTACTGTTTTGTAGACTGCGCCTTTCACTGGCTCAGTGCTTTTTATTTTTTCTATAATAATGCTTATTTGTTTGAGAATAAATAAGTCATAATAAAAATAAACCTTAAGGGGCACCTGGGTGGCTCGGTCAGTTCAGCATCCGACTCTTGATTTCAGCTCAGGTTGGGATCTCAGTCAGGGTTGTGAGATTGAGCCCAAGTCGGGCTCCGTGCTGGGCATGGCAGATGCTTAAGATTTTCTCCCTCTCTCTCCCTTTGTCCCTCCCTCCCCCCTTGTGTGTGCTCTCTATCTCTCTCTCTTTAAAAAAATTGAAAATAAACCTTAAGTACATGTTTGGAGAGGGAGAACTTTGCATTGGATGAAAAGGATGATTATATTCATTGGTTTTTGTTTTTTGCCAGTAGAGGAAAGGAAAGAATTTTCCCATGAGCACCTCTCTTGACACATGAAAAGGTTGCTGGTATTCAGTAATGAAACATTCATTGAAAGAAATGTAATCTGGGTGGAGTTTTCTCTCACCAGTAATAATAAGTGAACACCTACAGTGTACATAGTTTTATTATCTGAACTATTTATGTGGTATGACATGCTGGGTCAGAAAAACAGCAGACTTTTATACAACACTTCCCATGGACCAGAGAAGTTAAGTAACCTGCCTAGAGGAGCACAGCTAGTCAGTGCTAAACCTGGATTTGAGCCTGTAGGTGGTTAAACTCCAGAGTTCAAGTTCTCACTCACTCCTAATTGTACTAGGGTGCAGGATATCTGGGTGGCCTTGGCTATATTAAAACCACAACAAACCGAACCGTAATTAGCATGAGGGGGTATCTAAATCTGTCAGGTTCTGAGAAACTGTTGGGAATCATCGTTGAGCTGGGTATTAGACTTCTGTGAGTTGTTAAAGCCTGTTGTTGTTTTTTAGAGATTTTATTTATTTATTTATTGAGAGAGAGAGAATGTGTGTGCACAAGCAGGGGGAGGGGCAGAGAGGGGGAGAGAAGATCTCAAGCAGACTCCATGGGAAGCCCCAGAGGTCATGACCTGAGCCGAAATAAGAGTTAAGGGGTTAACCATCTGAGCCACCCAGGTGCCCTGAGTTTTGTGTTTTTTTTTTTAATATGCAGCCACGTTCAGTTGGGACTCCCACTTCCTATGAAAGCCTTAGATTGGTACTTGAAGAAGGGAAATGAGTATATACGTTTTTAGGAAGTTTCTTCAAGTATACTGATTTTTAAGAATGGATGTAATTCGTGGTTCTTACTAGTTCCAAGAACTATTTCTCCTACAATGCTTCCATGTAAAGCACTTTAACATCAGAGACTTTGCAGGTTCTGCTGCTTTGACAGCATAGGAGGCGAACGTAGCTGGTAGACATGCGCGGTACCACAGGTGTTGATGCCGCCAGCACAAATGGAAAAAACGCGTTGCTTTAATTGAAAAAACAGGCTGTGCGTAGTCTTTGACTCCCTTTACATTTAGAATGACTACTCATAGTTTCTGGAGGGTGGGGAGGGAGGGAGCAGGATTTGGCCCTGTTCAGCAGTAAGATCCTGAAAAATTTCGGAATGTGAATCCTGATGGTGACCTCCCACTGCTTCTTCTCCCTTTTGTGAAGGCGAAACAAGATACTACCTAGGAAATTCTGAAGCCAGACGGTGGTTGAGCCCAGACATCTCAAACCCCAACAGTGTCCTGTTGGGGGAGATGGCGTGGAGGGTGGGGGGCTGGAGTGTGGAGGGGGTGTGAGGGGAGAGCTTGTGAAAATGAACATTCGGGTCAGGGGATCTGGGCTGGGGGTTGGTGCTTGGGGTGGGAAGAGACTGAGACTGCAGGTCTAACAAGCCCCCGGGGGAGGCTACTTTTAGTGGCCAGGGTGTAGGTCCGCAGCCCTTGTTCTCGAGGCTGTGTTGATCATCTGAATCACCTGGGGGCGTCTGAACGCGGAGCTTCCCAGCCCACAGCGGACTGAGGGAACTAGAGTCAGTAGGGGGAGGTGACACAGATATCTGGGTGGCGGGGGCGTGGTAGTTACTGGCTTGGTTTGATAGTAAATCTGCCAGCTTTGTCTTTTTTTTTTTTTTTTAGCAGTGGTGGGGGGGGGCTGTGTAATGACAGCTTTGAAAACTTCCCTGTAGGAATCAGATTGAGATGTTTAAAGACAAACTTTCTGACATCCTAAGAGCTTCCTGTTTGACCTAAACTCCATGAGAAATCTTGACAGCCACTCCCCTTGGAAGGGAACTGGCTGGCTCTTGATGATTGTGTCCAGACTGGCTGAAATCAGAGAGTGAGGAGAGGAGAGAGAGAGAACTTAATGGTTAGTTTGCTGACCTGCTTTGCATTAGATAATGTCTGTGGAGGCTCCCAGAGTGCGTCCAGGGGATCCAGGGCCCAAATATGGAAAAGAGAAGCCATGATGATGAGGTAGGAGTTGAAATTACCATCGCAATTGTTTAGAGCGTTATTTCAGCACTTTCCCACGCGCCTGGGTCTGGGGTTTCATTTTTTCAGTGGAGGGCCCGGCAAGCTGTTGGGGGGGGAGGTGGGAGGTGGGGGGGGAGGTGGGAGGTAGGGCGGGCTGGGTGATGGCTCTGCTGTAATGCAGCGCTCACTCCATGGTGGGGCTTTGCGGATCACCCCTTTCACAGTACGACTTTTTCTCTTTTTGATAACTGAGGCTCTCTAGCAACCGAATTTTTAATATTTCTGAAATCTTATTAATCTTTCCCCGTGAGATCATGTAGGAAGGTAAGACACCAGGGGGAGATGATCTTCCTGGTTTTCCTTGATTTATTTTGTCCCTTTTTAAAAGTCCCTTCAAGACCAAGTGTTTCCCATTGTTGTTGCATTTATAATTTTCTTTGCCCCAGCTCCTTACCTTGTCCGAGGGTTTAAAAAAGAAGGGAAATGCCATGGTCAGGGAAAAAAAAAGTTGAGTGTGGGAGAGCCAGAGGCAGGTTCCAAGTGATGTGGCTCTGACACACACCTGCTTTCCTATAGTGACTTCAGGCCCAGCAAGGGACACAGGCACCCACAATCTGTAGCTGGAACCCTGTGAGAAACCCCTGAGCCCCAACTGTGCTGAGCGCCTTGCTTCTCTTTGCTTGAACCCTCCCTGCTGCAGAGGCAAGGCTCTAGGACATAGCCTGGTGGGTGAGACAGACCCAGAAACCCACTTTTCTAACCCATTGTGGTGCGCACATAGTATGCCAAATTTCAAAGGAGCCCAAGGGGAGGGACCTTAGTACCTGGGGCAGGAGAGGAAGGAACAGATCAGGCAAAGAGGATGGTGAGAGGGACCAAGGAAGTGTGAACAGAAGCCTGGAGGGGGAAGCAGTTTGAGAAGTCTTTGGAAGGAAGCCTTGCCAGGAAGTACAATGGGAAGCGGAGATGGGGGGTTGCGGGGGAGATGCGAGGTTGGGAGGTGACAGGTGCCTTGTGTACCTTTGTAAGGAATTTGGACCCTAGATGTGATCAGGAAGCATCAAAGGAACAATTTTAAGCAGAGGCATGTTGCCGTCAGATGTGGACGGAGGAAGTTTCTTTAATAGGTAAATTTCTCCTGAATGAGCATCTGCCCCCATGTAGCTTATTTTAAAAATAGCTTTATTGAGGGCACTTGCGTGGCTCAGTGGGTTAAGCCACTGCCTTCGGCTCAGGTCATGATCTCAGGGTCCTGGGATCGAGCCCCGCATCAGGCTCTCTGCTCGGCAGGGAGCCTGCTTCCCCCTCTCTCTCTCTGCCTGCCTCTCTGCCTACTTGTGATCTCTCTCTAAGTAGGTAAATAAAATCTTAAAAAAAAAAAGAAAAAAAATAGCTTTATTGATATCTAACTTGCATACCGTACAATTCACCCACTTGAAGTGTCCCATTCGATGGTTTTTAGCATATTTACAGAATTGTGTAACCATCACCATGATCCGATTTTCATACACGTCCTTCACGCCCCAGAGAAACCTTGTGCCCATTTGCTGTCACTCTCCACTTCCAAGCCCAGCCACAGGCAACCAACCACTCATCTTTGTAATTTCTCCTTTTTCTTTAACATTAAGGGGAATGTCTTCTGTGAGTGTATTCACTTCAGGGAGTCTCTTCGCCAAATTATCAACTCCTGCTCTTGACTTCCCAGCCATGGCTCAGCCCATTCCCATCGGCAGTGATTTTGCTGTCCCATCTAACGGGCAGGCTGCAGGGTGGGCGCACCCCAAGGGCGGTGTGTTCATCTGCTCAGGGTGACATCAGAGACCCGTGTGCTTCCTGTCTCTCCCCCACGGTGGTCCTGCCAGGAGCTCCGGCCCAGGGCTGGTTTCTCAGTGGTTGTCAGGGAGCTGCAGAATGGCACGGCCTGGTGGTGGGGCGCTCTGCTTCCTTGTTCATAGCCTACACGTACGAGGAGTCCCTGCTGGTGTGCGCTTGGTTCCTGTTGCCCACCCTGAACTGGCGAGTGCCTGAGAATTGATGAGTCTGCCTCTCGCAGCTGGGAGGGGACTCTCTGGGGGATGTGTGGCTCTGTGGCTCCTTGTCAGGGACCACTAGTTGTCTCTGCTGGGGAAGGAAGAAGGGAGCCACCTCTACTCGTGGTATTGTGGTATGGGGAGCGGGTTTGCAGCTGGACCCTCGCTTTATGTGTCTGTGAAAAGCATCATCAACTCAGTTCTCACCAATTCAGGAGTTCATCCTCATTTGGTCACAGGGTGCACTCAAGTTTACCTTTGGACAGTGTAATAGTGTGGGCGATAGTGGAAATGGTGGTAACACAAACTTTTGTGGGAAATAAATTATTTAAGTCTCATTAGAAAAACCTGTTTGCTTTAGGATAGAAATATTTAAACACATGACTAGTAGTAAATGCTAGAATATTGTTCTTATCTAGTTATTAAGTTAGTCCCCTGGAATCTCTCCTGGGGGAGAAAAAATGAAATCCTGTCCTGAATATGTCAGTATTTGAGTTACTATACGAACTTGACATTAACAAAAATTGACTTTCTTTCAAGTATAATTCACGCTTCACTAAGCCAAGTAGACATTCTGCCAGTTATTTGGACTTTATTCAATTTTGCTTTATATGTAATAAAAAACTCAAGGTAGGCCTCTGCTTTGCAAAGTAATTTACTTGATTAGGAGCTGTATTTTCAAGTCTGTTTTGGAGCGAGGTTTGTCGTCATGTAAGTAATGAGCATTTTCTGGTGCAGCTCTTTAATGGTGAGAACGGATGTTGAAGAAAGCAAACACCATATGCCCTTTGTTTCCCGTGCATGTCCCCTCCTGGAGGCTGGGTGGAGTGTTTCAGCTGTCTTGAATAATCTCCATTTTGCTGTTACTGCAGACTTTGCGGTTCTCCCACTCTTCTCTCCGATGTTACAACTTCTTCCTCGTCCTCCTCCTCAGTCAGAAAGGTTCCATGCTTTCAAATGCCAGAGATTGGATTAATTTTGAAAAGTGAGTTTCCCTTGATTTGTGACAGAAATTAGTGCAGAGAATTAAAAAAAAAAAAAACAACAACCACCCAGTGTGAATGTGTAGTGGGAGGGGCAGGCGGGTTGGGTACGGGACAGGATGCTTAGAATAATTCTGCTGCCAAGTGAATCAGAGACTTGCAGCTCTCGGCGAGCACGGAACATACTCCCGCCCAGAGTTCAGACACAGTCAGCCCGAAATCACCACTTCATACTCCACAGAATGGACCCTTCCGCAGCCAAAGCCCCGAGTGCTGCAGAGGCGTCTGAGACTGTAAGTAGGCCATACATCTGGTTCCGTTGCTCTTACGCCGGCATCTTTTGTAGCCTGTTGTCTGACTACTTCTTAGGCCAGGAGGGAGGAGGCATGATGGGGAATTTGGTCCCAGCTCCGTCCTTCCGAGATGGTGAGCAACACTGTTTTCCATTTGGACCTGGTCTCGGTTTTCTTGTTTGTGGCGGAAGGGAATTTCTTTCCCCAGGCCTTCCTCTGTGACACAAGTGGCTTTTGGCTGAGCCCCTTTAGTAGTAACATCTGTAAAGATTTGGGACAGCCTTGTCATTTGTTGTGAGGGCTCTTCCCTTCTCCTGAGTGCGAATGATGAGTTTTGTCCAGGGGGCGCCTCAGCCAGCAGAGCCTTCTCCCCCTGGCCCCGCACAGGCATCCCTTTGATCAGCGAAGTGTCCCTATCAAGGGCTGGGAGCAGGTCACGTTTCTGAGGCAGCTGGCAGGTTTGGAAGCCTGGGATGAAGCCAGGTGTGGAATCTAGCTTCCCTGTGATGGGAAGGAGAGAAGAATGAGTTAGAAGGCAGGACAGAAAGTCAGCTTGAGGTGTCTTCAGAGAGCAGCCCTGCTGCTAGATGCCAGTCAAAGTGGCAGGCAAAGCTCAGATCCTCACTCTGCCAACTTTGGGCCACTGGCAAATATCTCTCCTCGTCTTACTCTTCCCATCTGAAAATCACTATCTTTGCCCTTTGCGGGTTTGCTGGATTATTTGAAGTCATGAATGTGAAAGTAACTAGTACTTGGTAAGCATTTGCTAAATGATGTATTTTTGCCCTTCGTGCCCCTTCTCCTTCCTTAGTGGGATATTGTACCGTCAGTGTGAGCACCGTGCTGGGCTCCAGGAAGTGCCACCCGTGTTGCCTTCCTGACTTCTTTCAAAGCAACCTTTGTGGCCTCCAAGTTCTCTTGCTTGGTGTCATGGACTTGATCTTAGGGTCAGCTTTGTTCAAGACCAGAGCCCCAGGTTGCCCTTTTAGCCTAGGTCAGGTAACCAACCCCCAAGGACAAAGCGGTCTCTGGCAGATGGTGAGAATGGGTCATGCTGTGTCTGAGATCCATTTGAGTTAAGGATCGTGGGGACAGGAGGCCACGTGATGGGACAGTGATCATTCAGAAGAGCCATTTCTCATTCAGCTTTGAGTTTCCAAGTTATGGAAACCTATATTCAGCCAGTGCAAGGGAGAAGAAAAAAAAACCTCAAAGAAAAGTGCTCAGTAGTTGATCTGATTTCTGAATCAGAAGTAGGCGTAGGGCACTGTCATGGTGACATTCCAGTGGGTTGTTTCAGTTAACCTGTTCGTGGGTTTAGGCATCCCTCGTACTTGTCAGTTCGTTCCCAGATGCCTTCCACCGTTATGGGCATGTGTCTGTTTAGGGGATTTTCTGGAGTCTGTCTTGTTAATTAGCTTTACCCTGTGCTTTATCTTTGCTAACTGTGAGTTAATTGGTAGTAAGAGTGTTTTCTTGTCAGTCACAAGTTCTCCCACCGCTTTCCCCAGTTGAATTTCTTGTATTTAGACTCAAATTGTTTGCCTCTAGCTGGCAAGAGTCCATGACGGTCTGTGAGCTCCAATACATTGCTAATTTTTATCAGTGATTTTGGAGACACTTTATCATCTGTGCACTTTGTTTCGTGTGTGATGATTTAAGAGTACTTTTTATCTTAACCTGCATCAAAATCGTGTATCACAGTGTACCAGCCATCAGTAGCTCTCTGTTGCTCTTCTTTGAAATCCACTTTCTTGCCCATGACCGGCAGCGCCTCGTGTAGCCTGGCACATGCCAACCTTTCCAGCCTTGTGGCCGTCTCCCGCATACCTGGCCGCTCCCTTCCACAGCACCAGCGCTGCCCGCCCCTGCCCCCCCGCCCACTGCCCTGCTTCTGCCGGCCCGATCCCGCCACCGAGCCCAGGCACTTGCCCTGCCCCATCCCAGGAGTGCCCTTTCTCTGGCTCTTGCTTGGGTGGCTTGCTCTGTTTTCTTTCAGGTGTTACTTGGAGAAGCCCCTGGGCCATCTTATCTTAAGGGACTTCCTCCATCTTAAGTTTCCTTTCTCCCTTCCTGTCATGTCACCGTATCTATTTCTTTTTTTTTAAAGATTTTATTTTATTTATTTGACAGAGATCACAAGTAGGCAGAGAGAGAGAGAGAGGGGAAAGCAGGCTCCCGCTGAGCAGAGAGCCCGATGCGGGGCTCGATCCCAGGACCCTGGAACCATGACCTGAGCCGAAGGCAGAGGCTTTAACCACTGAGCCACCCAGGCGCCCCACCATATCTACTTCTTGCAGAGCACTTATAACAGCCAGTAAATCCCTGGTTGCCTCACTGGTTTGCTTGGCACTTACCATCTCCCCGATTGGAATCTCCACCCCAGGACTGGTGGAGGTCTGTCTTATTCCACTGAATCCCCAAGCCCCTGACTCCGTTCTCAACACACAGTAGGTGTGCAACACAGATTTCTTAAATGAATAGAGGTTTGGGATGATCAGTGACGTGGATGGCTTTTCAGTAGTTGGTGGCTGCGAGCATCTTCTCTGTGCCGGCTGCTACCGGCCCTGTTGGCCTCCATCACCACTGTGGCACTTTGGGAGCCCTCCAAACCCCAAGGCTCTGGTTCCCTCTCCTGGCAAGCTGTTGGCTGGTATCTGGAGTAACCCTCTAACTATTTGTAGCATCACTTTTGTTCTCAAAATGAAAACCACCTGTCTTTAAAGTTATTTGCTTAAAACAAATACTTATTTCTTTACCGAGGCCTTCCTCCTCTTTCCCCACCTCCTGCCAAGAGTAATGGGAAAACCCTCCTATCTTGGAGAGCAGTTTTCCCTCTGGTCACAATCCAGAGCTGGAGAATTTATGACCCAGGGTGCTGAGCAATAGCTTTTCCCTGCCCTGCTGCTCTCAGATGTCCACACTTTGTTCTTCCAAGGGGCTCCAAGGGGTCTTGTGATCGGGGCTCGACCTTGATCGGGGCAGGTCCTGCCTGCCTTTGCACAATGCCTTTAACCGTCCTTCCTCCAGGTAAGGAAGCCATCCCCGGTCACCACAGAGATGGCGGCCGGGGTGGGGACCGTGTCTGATCAGTGTTCTGTGGTGGGCGGCTTGCCAGCTCCCCGACACCTTACACCACCTCCAGGGAGAGGCTGCCATTGCCTGCGTATTAGACATGGTGCAGTGAGGCTCCCGGCGGGGAGGTAGGTTGTGAGCAACCAGGATGGGAACCCAGGTCTCTCTGGCTTCCAAATCTGTGTATTGTTTGTTGGTGTTCTCGGCCTTTCTCGGGTCTTGTTTTGTTTTTACCATGTTCTTCAGTTAAAAAAAGCTGGCACCTTGGTGTAGGTAGATGCACGCGTACATGGAATGGCAACAAGCCTCCCGAAATAACGGTTGCCTTCCCTGTGCGTGATGTACCCTTAGGGTCTCCATTCCATTTTAAAAATGCTTGTCAGCACACAGCAGGAGTCTGTTCCTTTTGAAGGCCAAGAAATACTGCATCGTGTACATACGCCAGTGTTTCTTCATCTACTCATCATGGAGCTGCTTCTGTGTCTGGGTTTCCAGCCGCTGCGGGGGGAGGGGGCGGGAAGCGCGTGGTGCTGTTCAAGGGGTATCAGGTCTTTGTGGTTCAGGCTGACTCCGTCCTAGAGCTCTGCCGTGCGACATGGTGTCCGTCGCTAACAGCGCTGTGTTGCGTACTTAAAAATTGGTGAAGAGGGGAGGTCTCCAGTGTCCGTACTGCAATGACCAGAAATGCCAGGGAGAATCTTCTAAATGGATCACGTGGCCCACTAATTGAAAACAGTCAGAAGGACACTAGGTGATAGCTCCGTGCTTATTTCACGTAGAGGTTTTTATGATGAAAGCTATTTTTCAAAATAGTTATCGCAGTATAACCCACACGCAGAAAATGCTCACGAGATGATAGCTTGTTGAATATTCACAAACTGAACACATCTGTGTGAAGAGCACCAGATCAAAAGACAGACCATTGATTTAAGTAAGCTTCTTTGAATCAAGGCGGGCACGGAATGCAACAAAGTGATGGGCCCTCAGTTTGTTCTGAATTGTGTACATGCAGCTTACTTGATAGAAACTCTCTTTTTAGAGCTCCCATGTTTTGTATTTCCAGTGGCAAGGCCTGGCTGGTATTTTAGGTCTAACAACTACTGAAGGAGTGGAACCAGGCTGCTGTAAGGACCGTCCGAAATGGCCACAAAAGGAGGCCGAGGATGCGCCTGGTAAAATGTGAACAAGGAGGAGGGGGAAGGGCCAGGACCCCACAGTGGATATGGAAACATTCGGGTATGCGGACTTACGGTGACAGTGATCGAAACCCAATATTACTGAAATGGGGTGGGGGTGGGGAGGGAACTTGGGATTAGAGTTCCAAGCCCCTAGAAGTCATTGTGCTTTTGTGTAAAATAAAGAACATTGACCTCTTTCAGTGAGTATTGATTTTTAGAGAAAATTCTTTTAGCATACCGAATCAAACTTTTTTCTTGGCCAAAGACCTGAATGTATCTGAATACCAAAATCAGCTAGATTAACTTTGCTTTTGTAATGTATGGGTTCTGTAAGGTTGTCGTGGTGGTCAGACTGTACCCAATTCCTCATCATGGCACGCATGTAGAAATGAAAGGGAATGGGTGCTTGAACGTGCTTTTAAACATTACATGCTGTTACAAAGGCTTATTAATCTCTTTGTGAGACGCATTGATAGCTTTTTAGTCAGACTGCAATCACTTCCTTGAATCAGGGACTTTGGGATAATAATAAATCCTTTTGTCTGTGTTGATTAGATAAGCTCTTATTCATTGTTCATTTTTGTGGAGGAGACTTTGAACTCTTACACATTTGGTGTGTGTTTCCTGGTGTTCTGGACCTATGGTGTTCACTGTGGGTCTGTGTTTAATTCTGTATTTGTTGTGGAAAAAAGGTCGTGGGACTGTAACAAACACACTGGGGCAGGGGGGAAGGGGCATCCCTCTGGGGACAGGGAGCCGGTGTATCTGACTTACCTACCGTTCCTTTCTTGGTGCCCAGCATCGGGCCACTAAGCACTTGTTGAATGAATGGAAGGAGAGAGGAAAAACTGCTAGGTAGGATTTAATGGTAAGTACTGTGTGCTTTGTCCCTTTTATCCTAGTTAGTCACTACAACAAGCCTGTGAGGTGGGCGCTTTTGCTATGCTTTAGAATGGCCTCAGGTCCCTGTTTGCCAGGGGGTGGTCCTTGTGTGCGCCCGCTGTCCTAGCACTGACAGTGATAGTGCACTCTTCCGCTCTGAAGCATCCTGGTTCCAGTGATAAATTGGTTCGCTCTGAGATGACTTGGAGAGACATTTCTCCAAAGAAGACATCCAGATGGTCAGTGTCACTGACCATCAGGGAAATACACATCAAAACTACCGTGAGCTATCACCTCACAGCTGCCAGAAACGCTAAAATCAACAACACGAGAAACAGCAGGTGACAGCGAGGATGCAGAGAGAGGGGACCCTCTTGCACTGCTGGTGGGAATGCACACTGGTGCGTCCACTGTGGAGAACAGCATGGAGGGCCCTCAGAAAGTTAAAACTAGAGTGATTATCCAGCAATCGCGCTACTAGGTATTTACCCAAAGGACCCAAACATACTACTTCAAAGGGATACATGCACCCCGATGCTTAAAGCAGCATTTTCTGTAGTAGCCAAATTACGCAAACAGCCCAAGTGTCTGTTTACTGATGAATGGGTAAAGATGTGGTGTGCGCACACACGCGTGCGCACACACACACACACAGACGAATATTTTTCAGCCATAAATAAGAATGAAATCTTGCTATTTGCAACAGTATGGGTGGAACTAGAGAGTATTATGTTAAATGAAACAAGGCAGTCAGAAAAAGATAAATACCATATGATTTCACTCCCATGTCGAATTTAGGAAACAAAAACAAGGAAAGGGAAAACAAAAAGAGAGACAAACCAAGAAACAGACTCTTAACTCTAGGGAGCACACTGCTGGCTACCAGAGGGGTGGGCGGGGGGAATGGAGGAAACAGGTGACGGGGATGAAGGAGGGCCCTTGTCGTGATGAGCACCACGTGATGTATGGGACTGTTGACTCGCTCTGTTGTACACCTGAAACGAACATTCCACTCTATGTTAACTAACTGGAACTTGAATAAAAACTTTAAAAGAATTAAAAGAGTTGGTTTTCTCTCAAATGTTCTGGTTTGGATTGACCGATGGGGAAACTGAGGGCACAGAGAAGCCACAGCACTTCCTAATGCCACCCAGCTTGTGCTGGGATTCCTTCCTAAGAGTCTGACTTGAGATTTTGTCATTCGATCGCTGAGTTTTGCTGCCTCACCACTTAAGCCAAGGAATATGTAGTGGAAAAAGAAGGACTCTGTTTTTCATTCTCACTATTTAGTAAAAGTCACTGCCGAGATGTGTGACTCTGGGCAGGAAGACTGTGCTGGTGAAGACCCAGGGAAACCCTAAATACGCTTTCCCTGGTGAAGCTGGACGCTTAGTATCCTAGAATGCTGGTACCATTCACATGTCCCTGGGGCTTCATAGCTTACAAAACCCTTTCTCCTACATTACTCTGTTGAAACTTCATGTGTACCCTGTGAGGTGGAAGGTGGTACTTCCGTCTTATGAAGGAGGCTGGGTCATTGATCAGCAGGACGATGGGGTCACCTGCCTGAGGTTTTATATCCACAAAAGGAGCTGGTCCAGGATTTGCTTCCTATTCTTCCTGCATGGTCGGCACCTCTCCCCTGTAGCAGAGGGGCCTCGTGGCCAGGCGTGCTTACACAGCTCTTTTGAGGGTGCTGCTCATGGAGGATTAGAAAGTCCTTTGAAGACTCATTACTGTAACACAATGTTTCTCAACCTTGGCACTGTTGACATTTTGGGCCATTTAAGGCTATGGGGGGGGGCATGCCATGTAGGATGTTGGGCGACCTCCCTGGCCTCTACCCACGCCAGTAGCTCTCTCCTCTCTTCCTCCCCGGATGTGGAAACAAAAATTTCTCCAGATGGTGTCAAATGTCCCCTGGGACACAGTTGCCCCTGGTGAGGAACCACTGGCCTAAGTTCAATACCAGCATTTGAAAGAGGGGAAAGGACAACCTTGAAAATGTCAGGCCTGTCATTTTCTTGCTCTGGTTTCTAAAGCATCAGAAAAACTATCGAAAGACCCACAAAGGGGTGGAAAAGGGAACACGCAGCACATTTCATGTTGGATTTCGTTCCATGGAAGACTGTTGGGTCTCCCAAGGAAGGATATGAGGGCAAGCATTTTTTAAAGTTAGAAATCACACAACTAAAAGTGTTTTTTAATGGAAAAGTTAGAATAGAGATCAACTGGAAAAGGCACATATGCTTCTTCTGGGAGCCTGCTGCCCAGAGATAACCACGCTTCACATGATGCTTTACCTCCTTCTAACCTTTTCCAACATGCATGTATAAATCTTCCAAATAGGGCCATGCCACAAATGTTATTATAATCAGCTTTTTAAAAATCTTACATTTGCTGCAGATACCTTTCCATATCTCTAATATAGAGCTACAACATTTAAAAAAAAAGATTTTTATTTGTTTGAGAAAAGCGAGAGTACAAGCACATACAAGTCGGGGGGGGGGGTACAGAGGGAGAAGAAGACTCCCCACTGAGCAGTGAGCCTGATGTGGGGCTCGATCCCAGGACCTTGAGATCACCACAACCTGAAGCAAAGGCAGATGCTTAACTGACTGAGCCATCTAGGGGTCCCGCTACAACATTTTTGATGGCTGCATTGTATTTCATTGTATGGCTACAGTATAATTTACTCACTTCCTATTATATACATTTGTTTCGTTTCCAATTTTGTTTTTGCTGTTACACGCAAAACTGTGATGAGGATTTATGTGTGTGTGCCCATGTCCTTCACAGCCTCTTTTTCACCCCTTACAGAAATAAGGATATTTTATCATCCATTGAATAAGATCTCCAATTTGTAGTATGCTGGATTACCTTTGGATATATTACAGAACTTTGCCCCTAAAAATTATGGAAAATGTATTCATAAAAATTATATTATGCACTAGACGTGCAGAATGGGGTGTGGAAAGTTCTTTGGTTTTCTGATTAAAGGATGACTAATAAGAAACCATGTAGGTTTCATGCCCTATTCATGAAAACTGCTCGTAACTGTAGAGGGCTACTTCCTGAGTAGGAATTACAGCCTGGTAAAGATAACTGAATCTTCCTTTAAGAGTTTGCTCATTGCAGAGAGAAACTTAGGGCTACGTTCTCATGAATTTTCATTGCTCATAGATTTTTCTTACATGTGTTCAAAGTGATAAAATGAAGGGTGCCTGGGTGGCTTGGTTGGTTAAGTATCTGCCTTTCGCTTGGGTCATGATGCCAGAGTCCTGGGATTGAGCCTGGTGTTGGGGGGGGGTGGTCCCTGCTCAGCGGGGAGTCTGCTTCTCTCTCTCCCTCTGCCCCCTCCCTCATGCTCTCTCTCTCTGTCTCAAATAAATAAATAAATAAATAATCTTTTTAAAAAATGAAAACTTCTCCCTCTCCTCTCCGCTCATGCTCTCTCTCGCTGTTTCTTTTTTTCCCTTTTTTCTTTTTTAATTAACAGACAATGTATTATTTTTTTCAGGCATACAGGTCTGTGATTCATCAGTTTTACACAACTCACAGCACTCACCATAGTACATACCTTCCCCAATGTCCATCACCCCGCTCCCTCCCACCTCCTCTCCCCTCCAACAACCCTCAGTTTGTTTCCTGAGATTAAGACTCTCTTATGGTTTGTTTCCCTCTCTGGTTTCATCTTGTTTCATTTTTCCCTCCCTTCCCCCATGATCCTCTGCCTTATTTCTCAAATTCCTCCTATCAGTGTCTCTCGCTATTTCTGTCACTATCTTTGTCTCTCTCTCTCAAATAAATAAAATCTTTCAAAAAAATCAAAATGATAAAATGATAAATTCATGGTAGAACCTTTAAATGGTACAGAGAAGCTTAAATAAAGTTCCCTCCTTTACTCTGCCTTTGTATTTTTTCATTCTGTAGAAATTTTCTATGCATATACAACCATTAAAAATGTGCAAAGGTTTTTTTCCAAACCCCAAGCTGGCCAATAATACGCAAGGTCTGATCCAATTAGCTTTCTTCATTTAACACACCTTTCCATGCCTACACCTTGTTATGTTTAGTTGGTACCCTTTTTGGGATTGTTTCAAGCTTTTCTTTCTCTCTTGCAGCAAGGTAATCTATTTTATTTATATTTTATAGTTTCTTTATTTTTAAATGGTCTGTTTTACATGAATCTCTCTGTAGGCTACATGCCTAGCAGTGGAAGGGTTGGGTTAAGAGTCTGTGCCCTTAAAATTTTCACAGATATTGCAAAATTGCCCTTCCACTGGGAGTAGCTGGACTTGTTGCATCAGGCATTTTTTTCCTGCCTGGCATAAACTGTAGACTAATATATTGGGAAAACAAAGGTTGACCTCATCTATGGGATGGGCCATCAGGGTTAGGAGACCCCAGCCTTGGGGGTACTCGGGGAGGGGTAAGTATTTACTGGGTTTCTTCTGGGATTGTCCAGAAACTGGCTTTTGCCTTTTTCAACCATGGAGTAAAAAGTATGTCTGTAAAGCTAGGAGACAAGACCCAGGCAGGCAACTTTCTGGTAATATTTGATATTGTGTGTCAGAATCTATGTAGCAGATGTACCAAATGCGCCGTGCAGATATGTAATGTAATAAATGTAACGTCACCTGCTCTAATCATTTCATGATCATTTTCCACCTCTTTATCTCTAACACGAAGTCTTTTTTGATGTTTTTCTATTCCCTATCTTCGTCTACTCCACGTTATTTTTTGTACTTTCCTTTTTCAAAAATGATCATTATGGCTGATACTGCATTTTATTGTTGTATTATCTTGTTTTTGCCCAGCTCTGTCTCCCTGATGAAATTTGAACCAACGCCTGGTCTCTAGTCTTTGTCACCCTAGTGTGGTGTTGGCACAAACGTATTTGGATCAGCTGCTTTCTTTGGAATTTTCCTAATTTTATGGGGTCCCTGTGCTTGGTAAAGGAGGCCTGTCACTGGACACTCCCATTGTCAGTTTCCAGAAAGATGCTCATTAAGGTCTGTCACCTCACTTGTCAGTGTGTTGCTTTCCTGCCCGGGGAAGGGCCCAGCAAGGTGCTTTCTTTTATTGATCTGGTATTTGAAGCAGTGGAGGGTGGCAGACATTTGAAGATGTCTCTGTGAACCCCAGTGGACACAGCAGCTGCCACAGCCCAGCCTAACCCTATGAAGGGCCCGTGTTTTCTGAGAAGTTGGGGGCTTTCTGATGGGCACTGCCAATGTTCACTTGCTGTAGTCTTGGCCAGGATTTTTTGAGCTTGTCTGGGGTTAGCCACCCCAAGGCTGAGACACTGAGAGGAAAGCAGATCTCAGGAAACCTCTCATATATCAGTGAGCCTAAAACTGGGCCAACTCTTGGGGTGCACCCCCTTTTCCAGTGTTCTAGCTAATGCTAGGAGGTAGTTGTGGGGGCTCGGGGCCCCTGCCCTGGACAGTGAAAGCTCAAGTCCACTTAGGTTCGGCCTCTGGCTGGGCTCCTTGCGGGGGAGGGGGTGAAGGGGCCATCCTCTGCTTCCTCCCCAGCTCTTTCTCTCCTCTGCTTTCTCTGAGGGCTTACACCTGGGGCCCTGCTCATGTGACTCTGCCAGGAGCTTCCTGGAGGGTGGCCTGGAACCTCAGCAGAGAGTCTTAAAAAAGAAACAAATGAAAGAACTTATATTTGTTTATTTTTCTTATTGTTCAAGTAATAAATGTTCTCTCACTGCAAATAAAGAGGACTTTTTGGAGGCAGGCAGTATGATCCCAGGAAAATGGCCTCTGGAGCCAAATGGTTCTAGGTTGGAATGTGGGTTCTGGGACTTTTTCCTGAAGGAGCTGTTAGGAGCTGAATTGTGTCCCCTCCATATGGTGAAGCCATATGCTGTGAAGCCGGTGCTTCAGGACATGACTGTATTTGGAGACAGGGCCTTGAAAGAGGCAGTTGGGTTAAAATGAGGGCGCTAGGGTGGGCCCTCCTGCAATCTGATCTACGTCCTTATGAGAAGAGGACACAGGAGACACCGGGGATGAGGACACAGCGAGAAGGCCCCCTGCAAGCCAAGGAGACCTCACATGAAGCCAGGCCTGCCGACACCTGGCCTTGGACTTGTAGTCTCCAGAACTGTGAGGAAATCCTCGTTTGCTGTTGAAGCCCCTCAGGCTGTGGCACGAGTGACGGCAGCCCTGGCAAGCAGGGACAGGTGTGGCTGGCAAGTCGGCTCCCCGGGTTTGGCTTCCCCCTCTCTACGGAGAGGACCACAGCACCTGCTTCTTAGAGCCAAGGCGAGGGGCAGCCGTGGTGCCTGGTTTGGAGTAGGTACTCGCAAAGGGCACTGGTGTCAGTGCTCATTCAGTAACATGGTGGAAGAAACCACGGCCGCCTCCCCCACCCCAGTTTTCTGGCCTCGACCTGATTTGAGGGGTTTGGTTTGTTTGTTTGCACTTTCTTTTTAAGTCCTTTAAAAACAGAGTTGCCAGGAACTCCTGGGATGTGCAGAGGCAGGCTCATCACTGGTCTAGCAAGCAATGAAGTATTTGCTTCTGAGCCCTCCTTTTCATCCTTTTAACCTCTCCGCCTACCGGGCCTCCAGGCACACTCTGATTTGGGAGAAGGATGCTGCTGCTAAAATGGACTAAAAGCGACTGTGGGTGCAGGACTATTTCTCGTGCCGCGCGTGTGTCCACGGTGTTGGTCCGCACGGCCTGCTGCAATGGAGCGCCACAGCCCCCGGGGGCTTAAACAGCAGAAAAGCATCGGCTCGCAGCCCTGCGTGCTGGAAGGTGCTGGAAGGCCAAGAGCAACGTGCGGGCAGGGCTGGCTCCTTCTGCGAGCTGCGAGGGAGAGTCCGTTCCACGCCCTTCCTTTGGCTTCTGCTGGGTTGCTGGCAATCCTGGGCTTTCTTTGGCCCATAGAGGCATCACCCTGATCTCTGCCTTCATCTGCTTGGGATGTTCTCTGTGTGCATGTCTCCATGCTCAAATCTCTTCTTTTTCTGAAAATGTCAGGCATGCTGAGTGAGGGCCCACTCAGATGACCCCATCTTCACTTGATCACCTGCAAAGAGCCCGTTTCCAAATAATGTCACATTCACAGTACTGGATGGTCAAGCTTTAATGTCTTTTTGGGGAATACAGTTCGGGCCGTACAGCTATTCTCTCAGAAGCTACTATGCCATCAGTGGGCCTGTGCCAGCAGCAGCAGCTGCCTGAAGAAGTGCCCCTCCTGCCCAGTGCGGCTTTCAGCTCAGAAGTCACCTCCTCCAAGAGGCCTTCTGTGGCTGCTCACGATATAGATGGGTTGAATGATGAAGTAGATTGCAGAGCACGATTAAAATGTGACTGAGAAGTATGCCGATGTTTTCCCCTTGAAAGTGGGAGAGGGCTTGTCTCTGCCCCACAGCATTGTTACTTGTCGCTTTCTCACGTATGTCGGCTGTGTCACCACTACAGATGGTATTTCAATAGCATTTTATGCCTGTGAATTGCAGCGTCGGGCACCCTCCGAATGTCATCATGTTTCCTGTTCTGTGTGCAGAGCATGGCAAGAGGACTCCGTTTGTTGGATTTGGAATTTTTTTTGTAGTGACTCACAATTTGATTATGATGTTATAGTAATTCACAGAGCAAAACTGGCTAGCACCCTTCTTTGAACGACACCCCAGGTCTAGGAAACCTGTGAGTTGAGAGTAAGGGAAACATTTACTGATGGTAGCTAATCCGTTGGTGTTTGCTGAGCATGTTCTCTTTGCCAAAGCCAGGGTAGGTATAGTAGGAGATATAGTATACGCAGCAGTCGTGACCTCCAGCGCAACACAAATCAGACAGTTGTAAAATACACAACAATACGCACAAAGTTGCATGGGAGTGTGGACTATAGAAATGAAGTAGGAAGGAGTGTTCACTGTGGGCCTGGGATGAGGAAAGGGTTGGTGCAGGAGCCCAGCTTAGTTTGGGCTGTGCCTGGAAGGAGCAGAGGTCCCAAGAAGAGGAGGAAGACTGTGAGCCTGAGACACAGAACCCACACAAAATTGCTAAGTGCTATTACAGTCCAGTGTACACTGAGCCACCTTGTTTTAATGAAACTAATTTTGTTCAAGGGGCGCCTGGGTGGTGCAGTAAGTTAGGCATGTGACTCTCGGTTTTGGCTCGGTTCTGATCTCAGGGTCATGAGATCAATCCCTGCATCAGCCTTCGTGCTCAGTGTGGAGTTGGCTTGAGTTTCTGGCCGCCCCCGTCCCCGCCCCCGTCCTTCCCCGATGAACATGCTAAATAATAAACAAATAAATCAAATAAGTCCCTAAAATAAATAAATCTTAGGGGAAAATGTTTAAAATTAAAAAAAAAAAACTAATTTGGGGGGCACCTGGGTGGCTCGGTGGGTTAAGCCTCTGCCTTCAGCTCAGGTCGTGATCTCAGGGTCCTGGGATCGAGTCCCACATCGGGCTCTCTGCTCAGCAGGGAGCCTGCTTCCTCCTCTCTCTGCCTGCCTCTCTGCCTACTTGTGATCTCTATCTATTGAATAAATAAATAAAATCTTTAAAAAAATTTTTTAATTAAAAAAAAATAAGCTAATTTTGTTCACAACACAGATATGATATGGTTTATACTGGGAAAATATCAGAAACAACCAGAGTGCCCTTCAACCTGGGAAGAGTAAATGATAGCACATCCTGACAATGAAATACTCTGTAGCCAAAAAAAAGAATGCAAACACTTTTTACTGATATGGAAAGACTTCCCAAATATATTGTTAAGTGGGAAAGGCAAGTTGCAGAACAGTGTGAGTGATACGCTAACATATGAGAAACTGGAAAATGTTCAAAGAGCTAATGACAGTGAGGAGCTGTAGTGGTGATTACCCAGGAGTGGTGAACTGGGGTAATGGGAGCTAAAGCACGTGTGCACGTGTATGCATTTTAGAGATCTGAGCGACGTAAATGTATCCTGTTCCAAAAGCTAAAAAGAAAGGTGCGGGTGCCTGGGTGGCTCAGTGGGTTAAAGCCTCTGCCTTCTGCTCAGGTCATGATTCCAGGGTCCTGGGATCGAGTCCCGCATCGGGCTCTCTGCTCAGCGGGAAGCCTGCTTCTCTCTCTCTCTCTCTCTCTCTCTCTCTCTCTGCCTGCCTCTCTGCCTGCTTGTGATCTCTGTCAAATAAATAAATAAAAATCTTAAAAAAGAAAAAAAGAAAGATGTGATGTTGGTAGCATTTGGTCACACTGTTGCTCCTCTTAAATGAATTTAAATGTCTTAGATGCTTTGTCTTGGGGGTACATAGCAAATGAAGATAACCAGCTACACCAGACATCTAAGGGATGAGCTCTTGCCCTGAGAATGAAATTCACTTCACCAGCTTTTCACTTGTATTGGTTTTCCCTAGAAATATTTGAAACATAAAATGGAATAGAGAGAATAGTATCACGAACCCGTTTGTACCCACCAGCCAGTTTTCAACAGTTGTCATTTGTTGGCCCGTCTTGTCTCATTGCTTCTCCCTCCTCCTTACTGTCCCCCCATCTACCCCTCTCCCTGATTCTTTTGAAGACAGTACCTTTCTGACTGTGTTATTTGGAATTAATACTCTCTTCCCCCCGAGTCCCACCATGGCCCCAGAGATAAAGAGCAAATGGGATGCTTAAAGGTGGGGGAGAAAAAAAACCACTTTAACAGTTTGGCTCATCTCAGGTGCGTCTTACTGTACTTACATTTTTTTTTTCAAATTGTGGTGAAGTACACATAGCATGAAACTTACCGCCTTAACCATTTTTAATGGTACAGTTCAGTAGGGTTAAGCATATTCACGCTGTTGTGCAACTGATCTCCAGAACTTTCATCTTTGCAAAACTGAAACTCTGTACCCATTAAAACAACAACTCCCCATTCCCCCCTCCCCTCAGACTCCGGCAACCACTCTTTGCTTTCTGTCTCTGTCTTCTGACTGTCTGGGGATCTCGTATCAGTGGAATCATCCAGTATATGTCTTTTTTTGACTGGCTTATTTCACTTAGCATAAGGTCTTCAGGGTTCATCTGTGTGGTGACATGTGTCGGAATTTTCTTCCTTTTTAAGGTGGAATAATATTCCACCGTAGGGCTATACCACATTTTGTTTATTCATTCATCTGTCAGTGGACTCTGGGGTTGACTTTACTTTTTGCTTCCTCTTAAAATGTAGGGTTCTTTGGCTCATAATAGTTTGATGCGATAGCACGTCTGAATCGTCTGAATGTAGCAGCACACTGAGATCCTCTAGTTAAAGGAATAATTCTGGGGGCACCTTGGTGGCTCAGTCGGTTACGCGTCTGCCTTTGGCTCAGGTCGTGATCCCGGGGTCCTGGGATTGAGCCCCGTGTTGGGCTCCCTGCTTAGTGGGAAGCCTGCTTCTCCCTCTCCCACTCCCTCTGCTTGTATTCCCTCTCTTGCTGTCTCTCTCTGTCAAATAAATAAATAACATCTTTTCAAAAAAGAAATAATTCTGAGTCATTAGAGAGATTTCATGCCAAAGACTTGACTTGAAAAGACCAGCAAACCTTTCTGCTCTTCGGATCGAGAGCACCTTTTTCTCACAGAGCTCTTAGACTGAATTTTGTCTCTCACTGGATTAGATTACGAATTTAAAGAGAATAGGGCAGGGACCAGGGAGGTATCTTCCTTTGCCCAGTACCTGGCACTGTGCTTGGTGCTGGCTGGGTACTCTGGATATATTCATTACAGAATGAACCATATTTTGGCCAAGTCACATAATGGTATGTGTGTAATGAGGGAGGTAAACCAGATGAATTCTAAGGCTCCTTTTGGTTCTAACATTGTTTGGATCCATTATTAAATCTGATGATGAAAACTTCCAGCTCTGGAAGACAGGAAAGTAGGGGATGGGGGAGACACATTTTTGGATAGATAAGATACATTTCAGTGCCAATTACCTTATACCCCAGGGGTGGTCATCTACAAATAGAACCATCCCAGGATATAGTATTTCTTAAAATAACATTTTGGATTTGAGATTTCCTCTTTGTATGGTGGTAACACTGTTTGAATAACAAAAGCTACCAGCTAAAAAGTTATTTTGAGTTTAGCTGAAGTGTGTACCACGTTTCCTAGATGTACATGGATAGAAAACAAACCTCCTCTTGACGTCATCATCTTTACAAAGAATCCCATAGGAAGTCTTAGCAATAATTTTACCATGAGAAGAAGTCAAAGCACTAAGCAACAGAGGAAAATGAAGATTCCGGAATTAGAACTCAAAAAGCTGGTAAGAAAATATGGAGGGAGATGTGATTTGGGTATTGAATCTTGATTTACTGAACTTTGTGCTGGTTTCTGCATTTTTGTTTTAAGCCTGGTTTCCAAAAGTCTCTTGTTAGCAACCAGATGGTCATCAAATAATTGATATATGTTCATTTTAAGCCCATTTGGGCAACAGTGGCCTGGATTTTCCAGTAGAAAGATTTAGTAATTCTTTTGGCTTCTGAATGCCAATAGGGTTTTTTTGGAGGCGGGGGGGGGGGAGTTGAGTTCTCTAATGTCTTGGAAGTAACCCCTGGAAAATTAGAACAAACGAATTGATTGTATGATGTACTTGGAATAGAAATGTAGAATATGAATACAGTTTATTTCAGTTTACAAATACCCAGCCTTAGAAGTGGTTAAATTTGTAAAATTAGAAGAGAATTATTTTGTGTGTTTAAAGTTTGAAACTTGTGTTAATGAATATGATAGACATTTAAGATATACTCCTCTGATTTTATTCCCCATTTTTATTTATTTATTTTTTTTAAGATTTTATTTATTTATTTGACAGTCAGAGATCACAAGTAGGCAAGAGAGGCAGGCAGGCAGAGAGAGAGGGGGAAGCAGGCTCTCCACAGAGCAGAGAGCCCGATGCGGGGCTCGATCCCAGGACCCTGGGATCATGACCTGAGCCGAAAGCAGAGGCTTTAACCCACTGAGCCACCCAGGTGCCCCTTATTCCCCATTTTTAAAGAGTTGTTCAAAAAACTCTATGGTCTGCTAGTCTATCATCTTACTAAATGCTTTTCAAAGGAAGAAAATTCTTTTTTAAAAAAGTGGGGTTTGGGGGTATCGGACTGGCTCAGATGGTGGAGTGTGCAATTCTTGGTCTCCGGGTTGTGAGTTCGAGCCCCATGTTGGGTGTAGAGATTACCGAAATAAAAAGAAAACTTTTTTTTTTTTTAAAGTGGGACTTGCAGTGCAAAAAAGGGTCGTGAGTTGCCTCCTTGATTGGCAAGCCTTCATAGTCTGTTTTTGAACTGGAGAAACACATCAGCGATTGTGGGAAGGTGCTAGTAACCAGCACAGTGTGTTGTCCAAAACAGTGAAAAAGGCAGTCTTGTTCTGTCTGAAGAGCCTATTATAGTGGCAAAGAGCTCTCAGCGACGACTGTCAGGCTGGAGATAAGGTAATGGCAAAGAGCAGCAGTGCTGTGGAGGGAGATACCCTTTTAATTAGTTGATACTGCTCAGAATGTCACAAGGTGTTTCCAGAAGGAGTCTGTCTTAAAAAATGCAGTGTGCTCTTTTGGTCTGTGTGGTATGAGGCCTTCCTTTCCTCTCCTCCCTCTCGCCGCCGCGTGGTTGGCTTATCTCCGCTGTTTAGGGTAGTGAGCTGGGATCTGAGTGGACCTTGTAGCCAAGCCTTCAGCCATAGGGCTCTGGGTGGCACCAGCTCCAGATTCCTTATTGCTGGGGAGATCATTTTCCAGTGGCTGCCACAAGTTGCCACGGTCCTGGATGGGTAAAAACAACAGAAATTCCATCTTTCACAGTTCTGGAGGCCAGAAGTCCAAAATCCAGGTGTCAGCAGGGCTGCACTCCCTCCAACGGCTCTAGGGAAGAATCTCTTCTTTGCCTCTTCCAGCTTTGGGGGGCTCCTGGCCTTTCTTGGCTTCCTTGGCTTGTGGCCCCATCACTCCAACCTCTGCCTCTCTTTCCACATCACCTTCCCCTAGGTCTGTCTTCTCTCCTGTGTGTCTCTTGGGATCCTTGTCATTGGATTTGGGGCCCGCTCAGGTCACTGACAGTCCTCTCTTCATCTCAAGATCCTTACTTATATCTGCAGGGATCTCTTTTCTAAATGAGGTCACAGTTCTGGCTTCTGGGAATGAGGACGTAAGACCTATCTTTTGGGTGGGGGTAACCATTTAACCCAACGCAGTGAGCACGCCGAGCCAGGATGGGGCCTCTGCAGAAACCACACTGGGGACCTGGAGAAGGAAGCAGAGAGAAAGAAACCCTTCTTGGGTAATATGTTAGATCAACTCGTGTTTGTATTTTGCTTATTTAATCAGCATCATCACTGTCGTTGTTATGTGGTAAATTACACATGACACGAAAGTTACCATTTTAATCGTTTGAGGCGCACAGGTCTGTGTCAGTAAACGGACTGACGCAGCGGTGTGGCCCTCACCGCCATCCGTCCCCAAAACCTTTTTATCTCGCCAAACTAAAACTCTTGACCCATTAGCCACTAACACCCCGCTGAGCCTCCCCTCCAATTATTATTGTTTTTAAATCTTTTCCATTTTTGTTCTGTTTTTAGAAGCACCATGTGATCTTTTAAAAATCTGCCTGGTCATTGAAAAAACACTTAAAAAAAAAAAGAACTTCACTAAGGCATGTTTTACATATTCTATAAGTCACTCATTTCAGGTATACATTTTAATGATTTTTAGTAAGTGTACACAGTTGTGGAACTGTCACCATAAAATGCTTTAGAACATTTTCACCACCCCAATAAGATCTTCATGCCTATTTATATTTACTTCCCGTTCCCACCCCAGCCCTACTGCCTACTTCCATGGATTTTCCTTTTCTTGATGTTTCATATAAAGTTTTACTTAAAACTGAAAAATATATTTTTTCCTGGATTGTAATATACAGAGAAATACAACTCCATCCTCTGGGAGCTTGTTAGAAATGCAGACTCTCAGGCCCCACCCTGGACTATTGAATCAGGAGTCTGCATTCTAATAAGATCTCCCAAGAGATTCTTACATTTATTAGATTTATAGAAGCAATGATACATTGTATTTCCTTTGTGCCCTTAATATATTAGGAGCATTAAATCTCTTCTGAGAACATTTAAACTCGCATCATAAGAATATATCACAATCTATTTAACCAGCCAATTCAGGGCAGACATCAGGTTTCCCATCTTTTTTGCTACTGAAAATAAAACTGTGATGACCGTTTTTGTGTGTAAATCTTTGTGCGTAGTTTTCAATCCACTGTGTCACTAACTCCATTTCCAGGAATTTATCCCAAGGCAGTAATTATAGATATGCTGGTAACATTGAGAACGTGTGTGTATGTGCTGATTGGGGTAGTTGGCCATTTAATGCACTGGTTTCCTGGAAACCGGACCGGAAGCCCGGCAGATAGGGGACATGTGGAGCCCCAACATGTGATGTTTGAGCCTTGTGCCAGCTCTCCCCTCTGCCTTCTTGAACATCAGCTTCACTGTTGAATGAGATGAATGAACAAATGAATGAACGAAAATGGCCCCAAAAAGTGGAATGCGGGTTGTTCTTCAGCAGCAGTGAGGTAGAATGGGGCAAAAAGCCGGACTCATGCTGAGTAACTTTCTCATCTGCTGTGATCCTCACTGACGCTCTAGCCACCACGGGTCACTTCTGCCCCGGCCAGCAGCCCTGCATGTCCCTCCTGGAAGCCCTTGCTGTCCAGTGACCTGTGGCTCCTTCTGGGTGGGTAGTCCTGATCATGGGCGGGATGGGCTCTTCCTCAGAACACACGAGGCTTTGGATTCCATTTTCCCACTTGTTAGGACTGTGGTCTCTTAAGTATTTACTGGTTTCCTGAGTTCCTAGGTCCTTGGGAAGTATATGAGGAGATTAGGCCTTTGCATGTCCACCTCTCATCTGCCCCATTGCCAGGTTCATTAGGGTGAGGAGGAAGTAAAGGCGTCTAAGCAAAGGGCTCAGAATTTCCCCATTCCCTTTTCTGTACTGCCATGTTCTTTGACATTTCTACTGCTATCATGTTTCCTGAGGAGAACAATTTCTTCTTTTTTTCTTGGGGTGGTAGTGCGGAGGGAGGAAGAGGTTATGAAAGTGCTCATTTTTGAGGATTCACATCCAGCTCGCTGCTTCAGAGGGTCTGGGACATTCCATCACCTCATTGTGGTGGCAACCTTTTTGTTCCTCTGGACGGTGGGTCACACACTAGTGTGTAGCAGTGCCTCTGGGAGGGCTTGGTAAAATGTAGTGTACTGAGCCATAGTCCTAGGGATTCTGGTTGGTTGGTCTTGGGTTGGGCCCAGGAAATCTGCATTTCTAATAGGTTCCTAGGTGGTGCTGCTGTTTTGGGACCCGACTTCTAGAACCACTGCTCTAATCCTCCCCTCTTCCCTTGCCGTCACTTCTCAGAGGGTGAAGCAAGGCGCTGGAGGACTGGTGTGTTTAAGGCTCTTGCAGCTGGGGTTCGTGTCCAGACTTCTAGATGCGGTCCCTGGGCTTACTGCTACGCAGCTACTGAAGACGGGCCTTTCCTAGTATAAGGACCAACTGCTCATTCAAATTACTTTGAGTATTGAGACTAGGGTTTTTGAGTCATCAAGGGAAATAGGGAACTCAGGAGCTAAGAACAGAAGCCCCAGGTCCTTAGGGCCTCGTGGGATCTCGATCCAGAAAGCCAGCAGGCACGGGGCACTTGAGGGCCAGCTATGTGCCCTTCTACTTCCATTGTCTTGTCGCAGGGCAGAGCTGAATGTTACAACCTTTCAGCCCCCGCCCTTTCCGTTGACTTCCTCTTTTCTCTGTAGGATTGTTCCCTCAGCTAGAGCCGGGCAGCATCTTCCAGAAGGGCCCCAGTGGCAGCAGGCTCTTTCCCCCACCCCACTGGTGGCAGAAGCTGCTGTCCTTGCTGAAATGGGGAGTTGGCTGTGGGTCCTCAAACTGCATTGTCGTGATGCCTCAAGGGCTTACCTTTTCTGTTGACCCCAAAGGCTTAAGGACAACTGTTGGAAGCTGGAGAGAATTAGGGGAGGTTGAGGCAATCTTGATTCAAATTGGTCTTCAGTGCTGAGTCATTGCTTAATGGGTCTTTCCAGTCTTCGCGGTGGCTGTGTGCTGTTTCCGGGTAGAGTCAGGTAGCAGGTGGTTGGCGATCTATTATAAATGAGACATACATTACAATATTCAGGATAGCAAGAGCTCCTGTAGAAACTAAGAGAGTGATTGGGCTTAAGGAGCCAGGCTGCCAAGCTAGATTTCCACTTAATTCTTTTTGTCTGCCCAGGGATGTCACTGCCTAGTGGCCATCTCATCCCCTGCCGCATCCACCCCTGCTGATGGGTGTTTGCTCCAGACAGTTGCATGTGTGAGGCAGTCTCTCCCTCCTGCTTTCCTTCCTCCCCCCAGCGCCTTCTTTTAGGCTCTGCTAGAGCACCTGATCAAGAATCTACAGGCCCAGGTCATAAATGCTTCTCTATGAGAGTTCTGACTTTAGATCATTTTGAAGAAAGTATCTTCTGAGATCTTTATTTTCTATAAATGGACGGAAGCAGCTAAATCCTTTTCTGGGGTGGAGGGCAGATTCTTGGAACTCTCTGTCATCCTTTGGGCTAGTCATGCTCCTGTCACATTCCAGCTGAGCTCTGTGTGGACACTGTAAGGACAGCACCTTACTTTTGCCAGTGTGCCAGAGGTAAATCAGGCTGTGGTGCTTGAGAGTGAAATTATTAAATATCAATGGGGGATAATAAATGTGAAGTAGCAGGCCAGTCTTTCAATAGGATAGCTCTTTCAGTGAAAACACAGCTGCTAAGATACTTTCCTAGCTCTAATGGAGAACGTAATTTTCTTTAAGGCCATTTAAGCCACATCTTTAGTGCCTTTGGGTCATTAAGAAGCACAAATGTGGGTGAGTCTCTGAAAAAGATGAATAAACACGGAGTGGAGGATGCTTGTAATGCAGGATGGCAACATCGAGGGCCCAGGTATTCTGAAGAGACCAAGGACTAATTTGTTGTGTGGCTTACTAATAGACTGGAGTCAATGCTTGACTGATAGGGCCAATTCTGCCATTTGGAGGTAATGTTTACACGAAAAGCTCCCCAGTAATGAATGGTTTAGAGTAAGCAGGCCTGTCAGCTTAAGAGACAGTACGAATATTTTGTGAGAAAAATTGATTGAGGCGTGATGTTTAAATCAATAATTGAAAATGGGAGGTAGAACTTTCCCAAAGAAAAGGGAAAGGCTATATAAGAGGAATTAATTGGAAGAAAATCAAGACCACCCAATATTTAGACTGTTCAGAGGCCAAGTGAATATGAAAGAAAAGAAACCCTTCTCTAGTCCCATGACATCATCACTTTCCTAGCATATTGTGGAGCCTTTGATGGTGGTGTGGTGCTTTACCTCAGCCAGGCTGACGGGAATGGAGGGAGTGTTGCTGGGCATGGGTAGTGCACTTGTGAAGAGCTGTGGAGAGATTTGCCTCAAGTCAGGGCAGACCCCCTCTGCCCTTGAGTCTGATAAAATCCCCTAATGTCAGGTCACAGATGGAATTTCCAGAGACTGTGCTCTGGGGACTGGTGACAAATTCTTTGTGAAAACTCTGTTTGACACTGTTGGATGGAGAGGTTTTCAGGAAGGGGATTGGGGGAAGTGCTGTGCAGCTGTAACTCTACTGATGTCCCCCACCCTCAGAAGCCCGGATGGAGTGACGCGCAGACGGCCTCTTGGCAGGCCTGGCTGTGTTTTGAGGTCTAGCTTTGTAAAGTAGGACAGCCCTTGCAATTATGACTTTTTTTAGTCAAAACTTGTCTGGATTTCTCTATAGTTAGAGAATGTAGTTTTAAAAATGTAAAGGTAAAGAGTCACGTTTTTGTGTTTTAATACATTCTTGAAATGTATTGGGGAAAACAGTATAAAGTAGAATTTCCTCAGGTTTAAAAGTTAACCAGTGCAGCACGTCTGCAGATTACTGAAAGGATGTACTTGGAGATTTATTTTTACTTTGTTCAAATGGTTGCTTATAAAAGTTAAGATGTAAAAGCCAAAGCACACACTACAGAGTAGGAAATCAAGTACTTTTATTTAGACCAGAAAATAGGAGAAAGGTAAAATCAGGGTCAAACCCTCAAAGAAGACAATCCAGAAACACTCGACAGTTAGGATGATGGGGAATTTTTTTTTTTGAGCTGTGGACCACTTGACTTTAGTGACCGTGAAGTCACTGATTTCCCAGGATCCTGCCTTTTTAAGTCAAGTAGCATTTGCAAAAGCCGATGAATAGCCAGTGGCTCTGTTTTCTACAGAAGGGTTGCCCTGGCTGACAGGGTGTTCTCAGGACATGACTCCAAAGCTCCGTGTCTTTGACACCGTGATGCTGTCATCCAGGACCTGGGAGAGGGGGGAGGGGAGATGCCAGTCCACACCCTCCCTGGCTGTTCACTGAGCTGTTGGGAAACTGATGATTCTCATAGATGTGTGTGTGCACACCTGCGTGTGAGACTGCAGATTGCTTGGTATAATTTGCCTTTGAGTTCCGAGATAGGAGCTGACATCTGTGGAAGCAGCAGGTCAAAGAAGACAAGTGAGTGTGGATGATTCAGACATGCACACGAACCTCTGGCTTTGCAGTTATAGAGTAAAAATACATTTTCCGCTCAATTTGAATAATTGGAAATGAGGTGAAATTCCAAAGAGTGAGTTGTGATCTAGGACAGAGGAGCCCCTGAAATGAGTGACAGTTTGGTGAGCTAGAGGTGCAAAGAGGAATGAAACAGCCGTTAAAGTGACCTTCGTGATGGATGGCCTCTTGGACCTGGGGCATCTCTTCTGATGATGTCTCTGCTCTCCCTGTGTGCGTGTGTCTGTGTGTCTCTGTTCATCTGAGTCCATCTGTGTGTGTGAGTGTGTCTGCAGGTCTGTCTCTGGGTCTGTGTCTGTATGTCTGTGCCTCTGTAGGTCCATCTGTGTGTGTGTGTGGGGGGGCTTTTTCTGTCTTCCTGTCCCTGAGTAAATGGACTGCTCCACAAATTCTCGTTAGGCAGCCTGGGCTGGGCTGGGTTGCTGCCACATTGGGTTTCTGACCAGAGCAGAGATACTATGAGCAGACAGAAATAGGCGCACCGCAAAGCCCCATACAGTGAGCAGGTTCCCTCATGGTCATACCTGTCACAAGGGTAGGGGAGACGGGGAGGGGAGAACTGGAAGTTTGGGAATTGTGTTTAATTTTGGGCGTCCATCCTCCACCCTACCCTCTGCCTGACAAACCACCCACGCATGTCTCATTTGGCATTACTTTCACCCTTGCCCATCTCCTTGGGATATTCCCAGAATGCTGGACGCTTCCTTTTGACTTTCTCTTGTGCTGAAACCATTCCTCCTGGGAGTCATTATTATAGCTCCTGTTAATTTTCGTGTTCAGTGTTCAGTGTTACAAAGGAGAGGAAATGAGTGTGTGTGGGTGGTGACTCAGGAACCTGGGGAAATATCCTTTATTATGTCTAGAATTTTCCCCTTGAATATTTAAAAACTGGCCCCAAGCTATTCTGGCCTTAATTTCTGATTGCTATCTTTCCTTTGACCTTTCTCATTCCATTTCTTCTTCCTCTATGTCTTCTTTTTTCTCTTACTTCTGTCTCAAGGGTCCTGAAACTTCCCAAAGCTGTTAGAGGTGACTGGTAACTCCCTTTATTAAAAGATTGCCTTTCAACTGTTTGAGCTCGCTGTCAGCATTGGATTTCTTCTAATGTCACACCCAGAAGCCGAAGGGACTCTCTTACATCTCGGTAATAGCTGTGAGTTTTTAAAAAGGACACTGTCATCTACAATTATTTAAAGAGCTTTCTTAAGCTATTTTCCTTCTTTTTCTCTTCTACTTGAATTAGTGTTTTGAATCTCTTTAATTTTTTTTAACCTCTAATCCGCATTTTCTTTCTTAAATATTATAGGTATTTAAAATTTATAAAATGAAGAAGGGAACATGAGATGAAAGTAATGTCATCCTGGGGGCGCCTGGGTGGCTCAGTGGGTTAAAGCCTCTGCCTTCGCCTCAGGTCCTTATCCTAGGTTCCTGGGATCGCCCTGCATGCATTGGGCTCTCTGCTCAGCAGGGAGCCTGCTTCCCTCTCTCTCTCTGGCTGCCTCTCTGCCTACTTGTGATCTCTCTCTCTCTGTCAAATAAATAAATAAAATCTTTTTAAAAAGATGGGGGCGCCTGGGTGGCTCAGTGGGTTAAAGCCTCTGCCTTGGGCTCAGGTCATGATCTCAGGGTCCTGGGATCAAGCCCCGTGTCAGGCTGTCTGCTCACTGGGGAGCCTGCTTCCCTTCCTCTCTCTCTGCCTGCCTCTCTGCCTACTTGTGATCTGTCAAATAAATTTAAAAAATCTTAAAAAAAAAAAAGTAATGTCATCCTACCCTCTAGAGGTGACCATGGTTGAGAATTTACTTTCTAGCTTTCCAGTCATTTGCCTTAAGCATAGATAGGTTTTATTATTTTTCTACAAGAATGGGATCATATGTTTATAACCAATATCTTTTTAAAGTTTTAATTGTGATAAAATACACATAACAAAATTGTAAACAATTTTTAAAGTATTCAATGTCTATTAATATTTCTGTTTTTGGAATAAATAAAACTAAAATAAAACTGCGTTTAGCAAAGGAGAAAAATGAAAAAGTGGTGCACTAAAAATATACATTCTTTTTTTTAAGATTTGATTTACTTATTTGACAGAGAGAGAGAGATCACAAGTAGGCAGAAAGGCAGGCATCGAGAGAGACTGGGAAGCAGGCTCTCTGCTGAGCAGAGAGCTCGATGCAGGGCTCAATCCCAGGACCCTGAGATCATTACCTGAGCCGAAGGCAGAGGCTTAACCCACTGAGCCGCCCACGTGCCCCTAAAAATATACATTCTTAAACCTCATTTTATGTAGATATCAAGTATTCACTGTAACCAATTCTTTATTTTTTAAGATTTAATTTATTTATTTGACAGAGAGACAGCTAGAGAGGGAACACAAGCAGGGTGAGTGAGAGAGGAGGAAGCAGGCTTCCTGCCGAGCACGGAGCCCGATGTGGGGCTCGATCCCAGGGCCCTGGGATCAGGACCCGAGCAGAAGACAAATGCCACCCAGGGACCCCCACTGTAACCAATTCTTAAGTTTAACATAATGTTACTTAGTCATCTACAACACTGTAATGTTTTGCAAGCTTTGTAAAGTTACAGAGCCGTCTCTTCAAAGGGAAGACAGAGAGAAACAGAGCCCTACTATTGAGGCAGGACTGGGGAGTGCAGGCCCATCCTCTAAAGGCCATGGTCCAGGGCCAACCTCCCCACATCCTTGAGGCCCCTCAGGCATCCCAGCTACTCTCAGTAGTCAGCTTTGAAAACATACAGCCCTACCTTGTAGTGGCTCAATTGTTAATGTCGTAGATTGCTCTAATTTTCTCAGAAAGAGCAATTGTGAACATCCTTTCAGCCCACCATGGAGCATATCTGTGGTTTACCTCCCTTGAATAAGTGCCTAAAGTTGAGCTCCTGGGTTTAGAGTATGAGTGTTTTTGTCTTTGTTTTTAAGGTGTATGAACCCTCTTATCAATTGGCCTTCCCCAAAGCATGGCAGCTTGGACTGCTGCCAGGAGTTTAGGAGAAAGCTCCATTTCCCCCTTCCCTGGGTGGGTGCTCCCTTAAAAATTCAGTGTGTCCTGCCATGTGTCTCATTGTTTGATATTTACATCTCTGGTTACCACTAAGTTTATATTTTCATGTATCTGACCATAGGTGTGTAGTTCTTCTTTGGTCAACTATCTATTCTTAACCTTTGCCCATTCTAAAATTTAGGTGTTTGTTCATGAATCTCAGGATAAGAACCCTTAGTCTGTGAGTGTATGTATACATTTTAAATGGAAGAGGATTGTGGGCCAGGATTCTCGTAGTCAGATTTCAATGCAAGAACTTGGAAAGGATAAAACTCTGGATTTTGATCTCTGATTTTATCATATTGGCTATCTTAGCAGCTGTTTAGAAATGCTCCATAATATTTGTTAGAGAGAAGATTAAAGCCAACAGTTACATGAAGTTTGGAGACATGTCTAGGGTTTTACTTATCATTATTATTCTAGTACCTAAGCTGGAATGCGTAAATACGGTCTTTTGGCTTATTACAAGCGCACACTGCACTAAACATCTTCTACTTGAGAAAACACGATGTGTCCCATGTGCTTTTTGGCACTTATGTCATGAGTCACATCAGCCTTACAAATAGCACTGTAGCTTTGGGTGTCTGTGCCTGGAAAGTAGTTGACTTTTTTTTTTCCTTTCCATTTGCCAAGTGATGCTAAATCAATAATAATATTGATTTGAAAAGGAGAAAAACATGTGGTGAGTATATGCCATGAAAATAAATTACAGGGACGCCTGGGTGGCTCAGTCAGTTAAGCATCTGCCTTCAGCTCAGGTCATGATCCCAGAGTCCTGGGATCGAGCCCCACTCAGTGGGGAGCCTGCTTCTCCCTCTCCCTTTGCCCCCACCCCCTCATTCTCTCCCTCTCTCAAATAAATAAAATATTAAAAAAAGAAAAATCATAATGCAGGTTTAAACTATTATCATTCAGTATAATATAAATAAAGTTGAAAGCATCTTTCAACTTCACAGGAGGTTTCACTGTTTCAAGATAAGAAACTTACATGGATCTTACTAATTTAAAAAAAATGCACTGAACTTAGGCAGACAGGAAAAGGAGGTGCAGAATGTCAATTTCTCTTTCTTTTCAACCTAAATGCCTCCAGCAGTTGCATCTAGGTTTTTGTGGATGTAGGAAACGTCTTCAGTAGTTAACGTACTCATATGTTGACTCAGAAATCAGACCATGGGATTACTCATCCCCAAATGCAGAATTGGGGATCAGTTGTGGAAAATTTTGACTTCGTTTTAATCTTCCTATTGTGAACATCCATTCCATTCTGAAAACTCAGCATATTCTATTTCTCCCAAACAGACACCACAAATGAGTATTTTTTATCTGTTTCTTTTCCTTTAAGGAGAACTTAGTTCTTTGCTCATACTGTCTAAGCTCCAAGACAAATGCCAGCCAAAATGACTTTGTATGTCCAGGAATGCCCATGGTACATGCTGTTTGATTATGTAGCTGAGTTAGTCACATTAGATGGATTTTTAGCTTTACCCTGAGTGGTTACTGGGGTTGTAGATAACATGTATTGATTTATATCTCTCATTTACAAGGCAGGGTAGGAATTATAAAGTGATGCTGTTAATTTTGGTTGAACCCCAGGTATTATTGTATGGTCTTTCTTTCCCCCCCACCAGTGTATCATGGAGCCTTAAAACAGAGTCCCCAGCATGTCCTTCCTGTATTTAAACCTTTTAGGCCTTGAGGTGCACCTCTCATTGTTGAGCTGGGGTGGTTATAGCTGCCCAAAGAGGGCATAGAGCAGCAAGATAGCTTAGGATGATAGTAAATTCTGTGATTCTCTGGGTAAAAATCTCATCAGTTGCAGCTAGCATGTGTGTTTTGTGTGTTTGTGTGTTGTGTGTGTGATTGTAGGTGATGAGAAAATTGATACCAGTACAGTGTATTGTAATCACATCTCCTGCATGTGACCCAAAGCCACACCACTCATTTGTGGTGCTCCCCAGTGTGTTCTGGGTTCCGACCAAATTAACCTCCAAGTCAGAACTGCCCAGACTCTGCAGGAGCTGAAGTGAAGCCATTCTGTTGGCATGGGGGCGGGGAGTAGGTTTACCGGGAGAGAGGGTAAGGGCAAGTTAAGAAGTTGTTCTATGTCTCCGCCAGTTAATTATTGCAGCTTCCCAGCGTGTATGAAAGGAACAATGTGAATAACATCAATAGTGATTATTTTCCTTCATTATTCTGTCCACCTGCTATTTACTGTGAACATTCCAGGGAGAAGAGATAAGCCAAGGCTACATTTTAAAAATCCAGAGTCTCAAAGCATGCTTTGTCTAGCTTTCTGGTGCTGATGGGTGAGGACGGGGCAGGCTGTCATCAGATTTTTAGATCTATTTTTAAACTCTGAGGACAAATTTTATAAATGTGAGCTGCTGCTGCTGCTTCTTTTTAAAAAAATCCCTTTCTACTCTAAAAATAATTTACTGGGAAAAAGTTTGTGAATTGTTTATTGAAGAGAGACTCAGAGATTCAGCTGAGTGTGTTTCCTTATAAATAAAGGGGAAAAAATCACCTCGCAGCTACTGTCTGAAAACAGATGTGGCTTCTTGGGAAAGATTTCTGAGATGTAAATGCCAGTGTAAGAATGTGGAAGAAAATTCAGAATTTTTCCTTCTGGCCTCCCTTTTCAGACCTTCCAAACCCTACTCATTTCTTATCACCAAATTGGTAGGTTTTCCCTTTTGGGGCATTTTGTTGTCCTCAGTGGTATAAATGCCCCCAGCTTCTTCTCTTACCAGTCCCACAGTCAGACTCGGGTCTCCTGCAACACTCGGTATCGTGCTATCATGATCACGGGCATTTACCATGGGCCACTCACTGTTCTAAGTTCAGTTCAGATGTTATTTTATTTAGTTGTCTTAATAACTCTTGAGTTAGGTGTCATCAATATTCTCATTTTGAAGAGGAACTAGGCTGTCTATGGCTCCCCAAGATGTCCACATCCTAATCCCCAGAACCCGTGAAGTATGTTACAGATATATTACGTGGCAAAGAGACTTTGCAGCTTTGCTTAAGGCTCTTAAGATGGGGAATTGATAATCACCAGGGGCCTTATGAGAGGGAGGTGTACAGACAACAAAAATAAAAATAGCTGAGTCCGGGGCGCCTGGGTGGCTCAGTGGGTTAAGCCTCTGCCTTTGGCTCAGGTCATGATCCCAGGGTCCTGGGATCAAGCCCCGCATCAGGCTCTCTGCTGAGCAGGGAGCCTGCTTCCCCCTCTCTCTCTGCCTGCCTCTCTGCCTACTTGTGATCTCTCTCTCTGTCAAATAAATAAATAAAATCTTTAAAAAAAATAGCTGAGTCAAAGTACATCAAGATTAAAAAGTCCTGTGCATCAAAAGACACAATCACCAGAGTGAAAAAGCAGTGGGATGGGAGGAAGAGTCTATGTATCATGTATCAGAATAATAACTCTTGTAACTTAACAACAACAAAAAAACAACCTGATAAGAAGTGGGCAAAGGACCTGAAGAGACATCGTACCAGTGAAGATTTACTGTCAGTAAACAAGCACATGGAAAGATGCTCAGCATCACTCATCATCGGGGAAATGCAGATCAAAAACCACAGTGAGATATCACCTCACTCCCATTAGAATGGCTACTATTAAAACAACAACAGCAACAACAACAACACAGGAAATGACAAGTGTTGGCAAGGATGCGGAGAAATTGGAACCCTCGTGCACTGTTGGTGGGAATGCAAACTGGTGCAGCCCCTGCAGAAAACAGTGTGGAGGTTCCTCAAAAAGTTATAAAAACAGAGCTACCCTATGGCCCAGCAATTCTACATTCAAAAGAATTGAAAGCATGTTCTCGAAAAGATATTTGTACACCCACATTCATAACAGCATTATTCACAGTAACCAAAAGGTGGAAGCAACCCAAGTGTCCAGTAGTGCATGAATGAATAAACAAAATGTGGTATACACATATAATAGAATAATAGCCTTAAAAAGGAAGAAAATTCTGACACACACTACAACAAGGATGAACCCTGAAGACCTTATGCTAAATAAAATAAGCCTGTCACAAAAAGGAAGATACTGTGTGATTTCATTTCTGAGATACCTAGAATAGTCAGACTCAGAGACAGAAGGTTAGGATATTGGTTACCAAGAGCTGGGAAGAGGTTGGAGTGGGTAGCTCTTATTTAATGGGTAGAGAGTTTCAGTTTTGTAACCTGTTAATCTGTTAATGAGTATTATTTCTCTTTAGTCTGTTCATGCTAAATAAAGGCAGATATTTCCAGGCACAAATGAAGAGACTCCTGTCTCAGCTGCCATCAGTGGGCAGTTTCCCATGACAAAATACTTCATCAGCATCGAATCTAAGCTTTGGAAATCAGGCACCTAAAATCAGAAATTTCTACTTCTCAGAATGAGTTATTTTTTTTTAGATTTTATTTTTAAGTAATCTCTACACCCAGCGTGGCACTCGAACCTATAACCCTGAGATGAAGAGTTACACGCTCCACTGACTAAGCCAGCCAGAGGCCCCTGGAATGAGTTATTTATTCAAAGCTGAGGTTGTGGATGTTTCTTTCTTTTCGGGGGGATGAAAGTGGGGAGTAAGAGGCCTTTCAATAATATGCATTAACTTTTGCCATAAAATTATTAGCAAAAATGAGTCTTCTCTCTTTTTCAGTGGACAAGGTCTTTGTAATCATGGCACACCTCTAAAAAGACCTAAGGGAAAAGAGTAGATTTTGCCAAAAAAAATTTAGAAACTTCTGGATGGAAAGAAATAGAATTGGTAGAATAAATAGACAAATGACAAACGGGAAATTCTGTGACATATGAAAGACCAAGGGACAATTCTTTAATAT
The DNA here is from genome assembly GCA_004024625.1 of Mellivora capensis. NCBI lineage: Eukaryota > Metazoa > Chordata > Mammalia > Carnivora > Mustelidae > Mellivora > Mellivora capensis. The sequence continues at coordinate 415,798 of PISX010000028.1, read as the reverse complement.
TCAGAGCTCTCTTAGAAATGAAAGGGGAAAAAAAAGAAATGAAAGGGAAAGAGGCAAAGTGCTTCATAGTGAAACTGACAAAGGACATGAACAGGCAGATCACTGGAAAAGAAAGCCAAATAGATGGCAAGCATATGAAAAGCTGATCAACCTTAATTTGTACTGATTAAAGAAATGTAAATTAGATTTCATTTTCTGTGGTCAGATTGGCAAAAATTAAGAAGTTTAAAGATACGGAATACAGGGAAGTTGGCACTCATTCATGTTCTTAGAGGGAGCATAATGGAGAAAAACTGTTTGGAGCCTAATCTTTTTTGTCTGTTAAAAGTAAGGATGCACCAGACTGCAAAGTGAAATAAATTTCACTTTCAGAATTTGTTCCCCAGTTATACACGTGTGTAGGTGCAGATTTGGAGACACAGTGATGCTCACTGTAGTGTTGGTAATTGCTAAAGACTTAAGACCAGCAGATAGTGTCATGTGGGCTCTAACCTGGAGGGGAGAGGACTCTTCCTTTGCAGCCCCAGATTACAGTAAATCATCCATTTAGCCAAGGATACAGAAATTCAGCAGAAGGGGGATGGCCTCGGGGCAGGAGCAGATGAAGTATATATTAGGGTGTGTTTCATGCACCCGTCTCCGCCCCTAGATTCCAGGGGCCTGCACAGCAGCGGAGATTCTGCCAGATCTCAGAAACAGCCAATTTGCTGTGCCACGAGTTTTCTCCATCAGCATTCCAGAAGAGCCAGCAATGACAGCTGGTGTACTTCCATTTATGGTATGGTGAGAAACATGCAGCTCCCGTGGTTCTTGAACCGAACTCCACTCCAGCAAACCCATGTGTTCATTCAGGGGAGTGGAAGGTAGAGACAGTAGCCGCATGGCCCCAAGGAGGTATCTCTGCTCTGATTTTCTGTCCCCTCATTTTCTTAGTTCCCGCCCCACACCCACCCGGTCTCCAGCTCTGACTTAGTGCTCTTTAATCTGGGTGGTTCTGATTGGTCAGACTTTGTAGTTCTGAAATCTCCTTTCCCTCACAAGCAGATCATCCCCTCAGATACTGGCAAATCCCACAGCTGGATTCTGTGCAGCCATGGGAAAGAGAGGCAGAGCTCTGATAGCTGAAGAGGTCCAAGAGGCATTGCCAAATGGAAGAAAGGAAGATGCAAAACACTGCCTATTGTATGAGTCTATTTGTGTTAAGAACAAGTAGGGACACACACATGTATAAACACACACACACACACACAGACACACACACGACTCATTAATAGTTCCTAGGGGAGCAGGGCTTGGATTTCACTGGGGAATGGGAATACTTTTACCTTTTGCTTTATATCCTCTTTTACAATTTTGTGGAGCAAGCATGTATGCCTTTAGAATGATTAATTTTCAAAATCAAAGTGATGCATAGGTACATAGATTAAAAACTCGTGTAGTATTGAAAGACATCTGAGGATCCAGCAGCTCTGTGTCCCTTCTCACATCCTTGTCTTCCAGGAGATGCTTTTCAGTTCAAGCTGTTGCTTCTAATATTTGATGATGTACTTCTAAGTAATATGCGTGCACTGCTGTCTCTTGGTTTGTCAATTCTCGATAATATCTGTTACTTGTTATGGTAGTTAATGATTTCAGCTCACTTATGGCCCCCTCCCACCTTACCCCATCCTCCCTATATGGTTGCAGCTCAGGTTTTGGTCTGATCTGTATTTAATGTGTTCATTACTCTAATAATGTTGATACCGAGTATTGAAACAAGAATATAATTCTTTTATATGACTTCCTCTTTTTCCTAGAGATAACAATTCTTTGTTTTTGACTTATCCCCAGACATGCAAATTTTTCCATACCTTGAACTAAACAACTCTGTAAAGTGCCTCTTGATCCACCCCTGCCCCCATCCTCACAAAAATACCAGCACCTTCCAACGTGAACCGGTTGCTCTTGAAGCTACTGCTGAGAAGTCAGCCAGGAAATTCCCACCGCCTGTTTCATTATTGACTGCCCTGGGTCCTGGGTCCTGGCTCCTTTGCCCTCTTGTTTTACTCACTGGATTTGGCGGGTCACACCCTTCCAGTAAGTGTCTCAGAAAGAGCACATGGAAGTTCATTTTTTGAGACTTCTGCTAGACCCACCACAGCAGGAGTCAAGTACTGGGAAGTTTCTCCCTTTTAATACTCAATGCTTCTCAGGGCCTGGCCTGTGTCTGTTGGTAGGTGGGGTGCCCCCGCTCCTGCTGATGGAGCCTGACACCTCTGGGACCCAGAAGCTGTGCCTCATCCACAAGATCTCATTCAATCTTCAAAATATACCAGTCGCCCATATTACAGCCCACAGAAGGGAGGCATCATGGTCATACCCGCTGCAATGTCAGCGCCAGAACTTGAACTGAAGAATCAGCTGTGTGAGCTAGTGCTCCCGTCTTTCCAAACCCAGCTGCTCCTTACTGGAAGGAGAATTAACAGAATTGGGCCCTGAATGATAAGTGCCAAAGGCATGGTCACGGATACAGGGCAGGTCTAATCATGAGTGCCCGCCTGTGTCTGCTTCCTGAGCGCTTCAGCTCGAGTTAGCCATCCTTTACTAGAAGTATCTTCCAGTCTTATTGACTGTGCCTGTGTGTGAGCATGTATGGGAGTATGAGGGGGATTGATTTATAGTTATGCTTCTAGCTCCTTGCAATAATTAAAATGCTCTGCCTATCATTCATATAAGCTCAGTATGATTATTTTTATTGCTCCAGTATCTAGTTCCAAGCAATGCAAGACTTTCACCCCTTCTTCCTGGTCCTTTCGTGATCTGCAATGCCTCATTACTTAGCAATTTTCTGCTGATTGCACAGTTTAGCATTTGATCTTTTTGTTAACCAGAGTCAGGTGACCACACATAGGGTAATTAGATTAACCTGCCCCTCCTCTTCTTTACTGAAACAATATAAAATCTGGTATTCTGTTGGCACATGCTTTCCTTAGATTAATGATCTTGGAGCTGCTGTGTGGAAATTTGCATAGCTCCCTACAGCTCTGAGAAATGAGAATGCCCAGCTGTCTAAAAGCTTTAATCAGGAAATGAACATGAAATGGCATTGTTTTGTCACGGGCTTGGAATAATTTATTCTTGACAATCGAGTTATCCAGGATGGAAATGTATGTAAACATTCTTTCAACAACCAGTAAACAGGTGCTTTTTTGTTCAAAATTCAAGAATTTCTTTACATGGGAGTGGCTTTCAAATCATTGGTCCTCACACCGCTCCCACTTCTTGGAAGTCTATTCTATGGTCAGATTCCTTGTCTGTCCTATTTTAAATGGCAGTTTTTGGAAGTTGGCCTTTCAGAGCAAGTGAGGAGAGCATACCCGTGTAGGTGGGGTGTGGTGTGACCACAGGGAGTGCAGGCTTGGCCACGAGACTGCCCTCACTCAGCTCTTTTGCTGTGTTGTGTCCTCTTGGGATCCTCTTGGGATCCCAGCTGTCAAGAGAGATACTGGGGCGCCTGGGTGGCTCAGTGGGTTAAAGCCTCTGCTTTCGGCTCAGGTCATGATCCCAGGGTCCTGGAATTGAGCCCCCCATCGGGCTCTCTGCTCCTCGAAGAGCCTGCTTCCTCCTCTCTCTCCCTGCCTGCCTCTCTTGCCTACTTGTGGTCTCTGTCAAATAAATAAATAAAATCCTTAAAAAAAAAAAGAGAGATACTGACACTCCCTACTTCTCAGCATGGCTGTGAGCCTTCAGTGAGTTACTCCATGCAAACCCTTAGAACAGTAACTTGTTATAGTATATTCTTCATAATTGCAGGCGAATTCCAGAGTTTTTAGATTTAGGGAATTGAAGGGTAAATTGAGTTTCTTTTTATATGTAAGAGATCCTAGTGCATTTACGTTTTTTCCCCATTAGCTTATTAGTCTTAGCAGTGGTTGTGACTGTGAAAATTCACACTGGGTTAGACGCACTTATAGCTGGCAGGTAAGTAGACCCTCAAATATATCTGTTAGAAGAATGATAGAGCTCATGATGATGGCCACGATTTATTGAATGTCTGGGAATGAAAGATGACTGAGACCTCTTCCTTACCCCCGAGGTCCTCACGGAGTAGCTGGGAGAGAGACCTAGATAGTGTCCTGGGATCAGTGCTGTGACAGGGGTTCCCAGCAGGGGCCGTAGGGGCCCGGGTTTATCATCAAAGCTTTTAAAAAGATGGCAGAAATTGGGGTCCCTGGGTGGCTCAGTTATTAGACGTCTGCCTTCAGCTCAAGTCATGATCCCAGCATCCTGGGATCAAGCCCCACATTGGGCTTCCTGCTCAACGGGGAGCCTGCTTCTCCCTCTCTCGCTCCCCCGTGCTTTTGTTCCCTCTTTCGCTCTTTCTGTTGTAAATAAAACCTTAAAAAAAAAAGATGGCAGAAATGGCTGTTTGACCTTTGATGGTCCTTCTTTTTTGTCCAAGAGCAGGCTGTTTACCTAGCATGTGATCCCCCAATTCCTGTGATTCAGGTTGTACCGGTCAGGGAGTAGGTATGATGTCATCGGAAACATTTAAAAAATTTTCCCAAAGAGGCTTTGGAGACAGTGCCCACCCCTCAGAGAGCTCAATTTGAGATCATGTAATTAACATTTTTGAGCATAATTAACCAATCCCACAGTTTAAGTCTTGTTGTACTCTGGGTACCAAAGTAAACTGTATTCTGCCTATGGTAAAACTACCGATATGGCTTAATATTGCCTTTTTATATGCATTTTATTTGGTTTTCTGGGTTTTTGTCATGCCATTGATTATACTTGTATTTCCAAAATTTTGAATTTTATATCATATTTATTTTAAAAAAATTATTGGGCCTGGTATGATTTTCCCCACATCTTAACTTTCTTATCTCCCCTTCTTGATGAAGTAGATGGACTGAGGGCTCTCTTTTAAGCTTTGTATCTGTTCATATGTTGGGACCCAGCAACCCTGGGATTATTACACTAGCAGTGGAAAGGATATAACTGAACTGTATGAGGGGGTGGCGGCAACTTCTCCCTTGTTTGCAGAAAAAGTAGCAGTCAATAGTCTAATTATTAGGAAATAGTAAAACATTTCAATGATTATTATTTGTTTGTTTAAAGATTTTATTTATTCATTTGACAGATTGAGAGAGAGAGAGCATGCGCATAAGCAAGGGAAGGGCTGAGGGAGAGAGAGAAGCAGGCTCCCTGCTCAGTGCTCAATCCCAGGACCCCAGGATCATGACCTGAGCCAAAGGCAGCAACTTAACGACTGAGCCACCCAGGTGCCCCTGTTTTTCTTTTTAAGACTTTAGTTATCCATTTAGCAGAGAGAGAGAGAGAGAGAGAGAGAGAGAACTTAAGCAGGAGGAGTGGCAGATAGAGGGAGAGGGAGTGACAGGCCCCCCAGCTGAAGGATCCCCACACGGGGCCTGATCTCAGGGCCCTGAGATCATGACCCGAGCTCAAGGCAGATGCCCAACAAACTGAGCCACCCAGGCGCCCCGTGATTACTTTTTACATTAAAGTTTTGTTTGACTAACACAGGCACATGGTAGCAATTAAAAGGGACAAAATGTATGCTTTCCCTGTCTCTTGGTCATCCTGTTCCCCGCCCTGGAGGAAGTCTCAGTTATCAGTTCATTCTGTATCACACAATGAGGCATGTGCACACTTTTGCAGAAATGCTAGCATACATTATCAGGCTTTTTTACCTAGCAACATGTCTTATTAATTATCCTTATTGGCACTTAGAGACCCACCTCATTCTTGGAGAGAGCTGCGCGGGATGGATTTACTGTAATTCAGGTAACCAGTTCTCTACTGACCCTCATTTACATTTTTTCAGTCTTGCTAATTTAAGCAGTGTTGTAATGATTAACCTTGTACATAATACCATTTTGCATGTGTGTGAGTATACATGTAATAGTTTAATTTCCTAGGAGTGGAAATACTGAGTCAAAAGGCAGAGACATTTAAATTTTTGATAGGTAATTGCCACATTGCTTCCCACAGGGGTTGTCCCGATTTTTATATCAATTTATACTCATTGGAGAGCAGGGTATCTTTCTCTACGCCGCAACTAAAATTATATTGTTTCAATTGTTGCCAATCAGACAGGTTAAAAAAAAGATTTTTCGCACTAGTAAGGTCACTGGGTATCAGAGAGATCCATTGAGAAGATTTATGGTATTTAATACCAAGGGAAAAAAGAGATCTCATCATAGTAAAGATTATATACATCCTTTTTTTTTTTTAAAGATTTTATTTATTCATTTGACAGAGATCACAAGTAGGCAGAGAGGCAGGCAGAGAGAGAGAGGAAGGGAAGCAGGCTCCCTGCTGAGCAGAGAGCCTGATGCCGGGCTCGATCCCAGGACCCTGAGATCATGACCTGAGCCAAAGGCAGAGGCTTTAACCTACTGAGCCATCCAGGCGCCCCAAGATTATATACATTCTTTTTTTTTTTTTTAAAGACTTTACTATTTGTCAGAGAGAGAGAGCACACAAGCAGGGGGGAGCAACAGAGGGAGAGAGAGCAGCAGGCTCCCCACCGAGCAGAGAGCCTGATGTGGGGCTCGATCTCAGGATCCTGAAATCATGACCTGAGCCAAAGGAAGAGGCTTTAATCCACTGAGCCACCCAGGCACCCCAAGATTATATACATTCTTATCTAGACTATTTGCTTCTAGAGAGTTTTGTGCTTACTGCCCTCTATACTTATTACTCTTCGCATGGATAGCAGCTGTGTGCTGGGCACCATGCTATATGCTGTGAGAACACAGTGCTCTGAGAGGGCCCGGACCCTCGAGAAGACTGGTGTGAGCGCAGTAAGACAGTAGGTGTAAGCGCTGCACTTTCAGTATAGGGATGCAGCCAGAACGATTCAGGTCTTTTTGTCCAGTGAGCACTGCACAGATATTATCACATGAATTCCACCGTAATTTGCATTTTTCTTATGAGTGTGGTTAACCGTCTTTTCATGCGGTGGAGTCATTTTTTCCCTATGAATTGTCCTTTGCTCTTTTTGTTGGGTTCCTGATCTCTTTGCCTACACTTTGTAGAAGGTGTTCTCTCTAACAGGCAACGCTCCCCCACTTGGACTTTTGTTGATGAATCTCCTTTCTTTTATTCTGGTTTTGTCTATTTTGTGGTTGTAGTTTTCCGTAACTCACCAGTCTTTTCTTTTGCAGCTTCTGGATTCTGTGGCAGAGTGTCAAATCCTCTTTCCCACTCCGAGATCATTAACTATTTCTCTCATGTTTTCTTCTAGTGCTTTTAAGGTTTCATTTTTGAATAGGTAAATTTATTTTGAATGTCTAACATTCCCAGTTTATTTTTTTAAAAGATTTTATTTATTTATTAGACAGAGACACAGCGAGAGAGGGAACACTAACAGGGGAAGTGGGAGAGGGAGAAGCAGGCTTCGCATTCAGCAGGGAGCTCGATGTGGGGCTCAATACCAGGACCCTGGGATCGTGACCTGAGCCGAAGGCAGATACTTAACTGACTGAGCCACCCCAGCACCCCATAACATTCCCAGTTTAATAAAGAAATAGGTATTGCTTGTTTAAAGAAAATGAGGTGGTGTGTGAATTTTCTTACTGCATCTCCTTCCTACTGCTCTTAAACCAAATCCTATCCTGGCAGGTGAGAAGTTGGTTGTGATCCAGTGAACGCCAGCTGTGTTGTTGTGGGGATGATAGAGACTTCCATGTTGTTATAGCTTTGGGCTGAATTGGAAATAATACCCCTTGTCTGTAATAGGTGTCTTGCCCATAACAGTCTGCTAAATTGGCCATTCATTTGACAGATAGTTATTAAGTGCTTACTAAAGCATGTCCAAACAGCTGGTTGGTATTGACACCCTTTGATCCACTGGTAATAATCTAGATGTTTAGCAGGGCATGGGCAGTTGTAAAGGCTCTCATGCCGGTAATCACATTGTGCATATATCAGGAAGCTGTGTTACCTCTTTGGGACATGAAGGAAGCTGTTCTTATCTTTGTCCAGCCTGTGGCACTTCCTGAACTCTTCTCAACGTTTATTCCCACCCTGCTGGTCGAGAACTCCTTCCTGGGCTTGTGTTATCAGTGATTATTGGGAGATAATACTGCAAATGTATGATATTACAAACATGTAGTTGAAGATTTACATAGAAACATGACAATAGGTATCCTGTTACTTTAAAAAAAAGAACCTTGTTAGCTTTGAGCTGAAAATATCGTAGGTCAGTGATATGTCAGAGCACTTTTCTAAGTGGCAACATATTTTGCTAAGTATAAGAAAACCATTGTGGTATGAGATACTGGCATGGGTTCACTATGTAATTTTTAGGGGAAATGACGAAATATTTCAAGCATTAGAAAGAGGCAGAAACTGAATAGCAAACACCAGTGTGTCCACCCCCTTGATTTATCAAATCCTCATATTTTGGTATATTTTCAGATGTTTTATGTGTGAGTGTGTGTGTGTGTATATTCTTTGTCTTCCTAATGAAGTTGGTGCATTTCATGGTTCAACAGCATTGCTATTTTTAATTTTTTTATTTTTTAAATTTTATGTATTTATTTGACAGAGATCACAAGTAGGCAGAGAGGCAGGCAGAGAGAGAGAGGGAAGCAGGCTCCCCGCTGAGCAGAGAGCCTGATGCGGGGCTCGATCCCAGGACCCTGAGATCATGACCCGAGCCGAAGGCAGAGGCTTTAACCCACCTAGCCACCAGGCGCCCCAACATTGATATTTTTTAAGTTGTGATAATGAGATACATCTTTTTTAGAGAAACAGAATCTTACAGCTGAAGCTTCCCTGGAGCTCTGCTATTTGCTTTCAAGATACTTGCGGTGTCTTGAGATTGACTAGCCTTTTCTGAAGGGAGCCAAATGCTGGGAAATCCCAGGCTCTGCAAGCAGCCAATATTCTTGGGGTGGCTGCTCCTCAATTTTGCCTTTTATATGGGGGGCAGGCAGGAAGAGAGTACACTTGTGGGGGGGTGGGCAATGTGCCATTTTAGAATTCCGTATCTATTCAAAACTCTCTTGCAGTACATTTGGTGTAAGGGTTTGCTTTAGTGATTTCCTTTTATCTCCTGCCAGGGGTAATTTTGCAAAAAGGTTTTCCATGAACCAGCAGAGGGGGCACAGCTGGGATCCCATGGCCACACCCTGCCCTAAAGGGAGCCTTACCTGGAGAAAGAAACAGACCAGGTTTGAGGGCAGGCCCTTTTCCCCCCTGCCCTGCTTCTACCCTGAACCGAGAGGACCCTGTTCAGGCTCACGCTAAGACACGGGGAAGCCCAGGACCAGTGTTTTCTGCAGGTCAGCCCAGCACCAGCCTCCCCCTGGTGTCAGCGGCACCAGCCCACTCTGTGGGCCTGTAATGCTGGAGGCAGGAGAGAAGGAAATAGTTTAAGACGTGAGGCAAGCAGCTGAGGTGGAGAGGAAGGACCCCGTGGAGGGAGGAGATCCACTTGGCTGATTGTGTCAATTACATGAGTCACCCCTTGGCTCACCCACTTGGTAAGCAGCATCTGGCGCATTCCAACTACTTGTGCCCTTGACGTTGATCCCGGGAAGCTTTCCCCTGAGATGAATTTTAAGACACCCAAGCACTAGCTTTTCATGTTTTTGTCCTTCTAGGATGAAATACTAGCACATTTCATTTTAAAAGAATGTGTTGTCTTCTGGCTTTAGCATTCATGTTGTTACTTGAAGTGGAAACAGCATACAGTGAAGTGTGGAGATCTTATATGCAAACACAGTTCCATGAAGGTGTGGGTGTGTATATGCCTGTGCAACCGCCACCCAGACCAGATTGCAGAACCTCTTCATCCTCCCGGTCATTACCTTCCCAAGGGCAACTGCCCTTTGGCGATCTCTCATCACTGATAAGCTCTGTCTATGGTTGAGCTTCACATAACAGGATCGTAGAGCATGAGGTCTTCTCAGTCTGGCTTCTTTCACTCAACATTCTGGTGGCGAACTTCCTCCGTTTTGTTAAGTGTTGTTCTTTTTTATAGCTCTTGCTATTTAATGATGACATTAATAATGACAAGAAACAACCTGTATGCTGCTCCCTCGTTTACTCTTTGACCCGGAAGATAACTCTGTGATGGTGCCAGAGCATTTAGGGTTAGATCTTTTAGAGATGACAGGGGAGCTGCTTAGAGGCTTTTGGTATTGCCTCCAGGTCACCCACCTAATAAATGATGATGCCGACACTAGTTGTTTTCTGTTTTGTTTGGTTTTGTTTGACTCACACCATCATTCTCCCCGTTTACTGTGAGGCCTGCTTCTTAACTTGTATCCAGGTTGGTGGTAGGATGAGAGGAGGGAAGGACCTTCACTGTTGTTTTACTGGGGAGTATTTCGGTTAATTGAAAGAAGTTAAGGTTCAACCAAGCCATCCACCCCCCCCCCCAGCACCTGTCTAGTATGTGATGAATGGGGAGGCTGAGTAGAAAAGAGGGAAAGCCAGCTTAGCTCATCAGCCAGCCACATCCAGGCAACTCCACTTAACACAAAGCAGACCATGCTCGTCTAGTTCCCAGTTGTGCACAAATTATGCCTTTGCTCAGTGAGGCTGTTGTTTGCAGGCTGCTAAATGTATCATGCCAGATTTTTGCTAGAGTGGCATTATTGGGGCTTTTTGGCCTCCAGATGTGGGTGAGCCATCTTGGGCTCTGATCAACACAGTGCTCTGGGAAACAGGAATGGTACAAGTTCTCCTCTCCCTTCAGTCACGTTGCCCTTGTGACATAGCTCGAGTGTTATCACAGCATTGATACCTTACTGATGGCCTCAGTTTTACTGTAACGATGAGTTTCCACTGTTGAAGCATCAGATTTAGGATAAAGAAAAGCTGGGTTTCCTTTACCTCTTAAAGAGATTCGTCAATACCCTGATGATTTTGTAGGGTTTTAAAGCAAGCCCAGTCATTGCTAATTTACATATGTGGGGATGTATGAATTTCTATAAGTTCCCATGGCCTGTGGGCCAGGGTGTGGCCTCTACCACGGGGATAGTAGGATCTGGGTTCTGCACAATGGTTTAAAATATAGGCCTAGTGTTATAAAATGGAGATTGAGGGTTGGGGGCTAGGAACACTCAGACCCAGGAAATCCGGAGTCCCATGACCTGGATCAGAACCTCGGAGAGTTCCAGGTAACCAGATGCTGGTAGCTGTAGGCAGGCAGGAGTTACTCCAGTGCCAAGCCCACCCTCCTCTGCAGCAAAGAGCTTTTATGTGTGCATGAGAAAGGACTTCAAGGATTGGGGCCTCAGTACTGGTAGATTTATGTATTAAATAGTACCTTATATTCTTCAGCTGGAGGGAAAGGAAGTGTTCCACTGGAGCCCCAGGTGGGATGATTTTGAGTCTCCCCTTTATAGCCATGGCACTAACTCTTCCTTGGAGGTGAGGTGTAGCAGGACAGCCCTGCCCAGAAGGCGCAGAGGTGGGTCCCATGACCCACTGTGCCCCTGACTAGCCTTGTGGCTTTTGGCTGTTCTTGCATCCTCTCTGAGTCTCATGGTTCTTGAATGCAAAAATCTATCAGTCTGGAAGAATCAGGGTTTTATTACTTTTTTTTTTCAATAACATAATGACAATGTTACTGTGAGGAGCAAGTGAAGAAATATCTGCTGAAACACTTTCATTTCTTTAAGCTTTTGCCCTTGTAAGGTTGTATCATTGCCAGCATTGTTGCCTATTTTTTAGAGCCTACCAATAGGAGTCCAGGACATCAGATGTCTGTGAAAGTCAAGGTGTTGTTAGAGAGGTTCATTCCCCTTGTTACATGTGCATGGTAATGAGCACCATGGGGCCAGCGTGCATGGTGGACAGTTTGAGCCAGAATCCGGTACGCGGGGATTTGTGGCTTGCTGTACAATTTAAAAAGTTTTTAAATGAAAGGGTTTGTCCTGTGGTCTTTTGGAAGTAACTGGGGGATTTCCACAGAGGAGTGACAAGAGCATACATTTGTTTTTGGAGAGTGTCTCTGGCGGCAGTGTGTAGACACGGAGACGTCATGACCACTCCAGCAGGACTCAGGAAGAGTGGTTGGGAGGTGCGTTCTGAAACGAGATGGGTTGGGTTCTGATTCTGATTCCTATTTGTTTGGTAGGCTTTCTCAACACTCCGTGTCCTGCTGCGTGCGTCATTGGGGAACAGGGTTGTCGTGCAGACTACAAGTTGCCATCCAGGTGAAGCTCTGAGAGCAGCCTGGGCGTATGGCAAGTGTTCCCCTGTTAGCTGGTGTTCATGTATTTGTTTTCTTGTGGTTAATTACATATAACAGAAAAGTTGCCATCTTAACCATTCAAAATGTACAGTTCAGTGGCATTAGCTACATGAACAATGTTGTGCGACCATCGTCCTTATCTCTATCCAAAACTTTTTAGTCACCCCAAATGGAAACTATGTAACCATTAAATTGACTCCCATCCCCCCTTCCACTTCCTGGTAACCTGCAGTCTTTATGAATTTGCCTCATCTAGCTGCAATATATAAGTGGAATCATACAATATTTGCCCTTTTATGTCTGGTGTATTTCACTTAGTATAATGGTTTCTAGGCTCATTCCTGTTGTAGAATGTCTCAAAACTCAACTCCTTTTTGAGGCTGAATAATATTCTGTTGTGTGGATATACCACATCTTGTTTATCCATTCATCTGTTGTGGGACACTTATGTTGTTTCCACCTTTTGGCTACTGCCATAAATGTTGAGTCCCTGATTTCAGTATTTTCAGGTATATAACTTATGACTGGAATTGCTTGGTCACACGGTTCTGTGTTTAACTTTGAGGAACTCCTATACTGTTTTCCATAGTGGCTGCATCATTTTCCATTCCCACCAGCAATGTACAATGGTTCCAGTTCCTCCACATCCTCATCAACACTATTTTCCTTTTTTAAAAAATTACTAGGGATTTTAGTGGGTATGAAGGAGCATCTCATTATGGTTTTGATTCGCATTTCCCTAATGGCTAATGATGTTGGATATCTTGTTGTGTACTTACTGGCTATATGTCTGTCTTTCTGGAGAAACATCTCTTTGAGTTCTTTGCCCAGTATTCATAGTTTTAAGGTAGCATAGGAGGACCAGAGAGAAACTGAGAGGTTGAGGAAGTAGATAGAGCCCAGCTGGGTGACTGTTTAGGTGTGGGGGTTAACACTGAGTTTTCCAGCCTGCGTAAATGGGCGGATGATGGGCTCTCAAGCAAGATAGCTCCCCTCCCTTCCAGAAAAGAAGCAGGTCAGAGAGAAGATGTTGAATCTGGGGGAACACTGAGTCTGTGTACCTGGGTGTTGTACAGGTGAAGGGTCTACACGGGGCACTGCTGTATCTGTATGTCTTGTTTCTCTGGGAAAATGTGGGGCATATTTTAAGTTTTGTCTCCTCCCTGCTTCCATCTAAGAAGGAGCTTAAGAAATGTGGTCACTGTTAGGCTTCTCTGTGTGGCAAATATAAACAGTCATTGAGGGGACAGTGGAATCTGGGCTTTATGAACCAGCCTCTCTCTGGTGCTGCTGTATTAGCCCTTAAGCACCTGCTTTATCAGGTTGGTCCTTCCAACCTCACAGGGTGCTTCTCTGAAGCCTTGGGTTTGAGTATTCTTTGTTTTTAAGATTTTTTTTTAAAGATTTTATTTATTTATTTGAGAGAGAGGCAGTGAGAGAGCACGAGCAAGGAGAAGGTCAGAGGGAGAAGCAGACTCCCCGTGGAGCTGGGAGCCCGATGCGGGACTCGATCCCTGGTCTCCGGGATCATGACCTGAGCCGAAGGCAGTCGTCCAACCAACTGAGCCACCCAGGTGTCCCTGTTTTTAAGATTTTATTTATTTATTGGACAGAGATCACAAGTAGCCAGAGAGGCAGGCAGAGAGAGAAGAATGGAAGCAGGCTCCCCATGGAGCAGAGAGCCCGATGGGGGGCTTGATCCCAGGACCCTGGGATCATGACCTGAGCCAAAGGCAGAGGCTTTAACCCACTGAGCCACCCAGGCACCCCGGGTTTGAGTATTCTTAACAATCTCAAGTTCTAGGGGTACCTGGCTGGCTGGTGCTGGAGCATGTGACTCTTGATCTTGGGGTCTCAAGTTTGAGCCTCACGCTGGGTACAGAGATTACTTAAAGACAGACAGGCAGACAAACAAACAAAAACCAGTCACAGCTTCTAAAGTTCTCGCCAGTGATCACGCTAGTCTTCGGACTTTTGTCCCTCCCTCACCGTTCCCCAACTGCATACCTTTAGCAGTTAGTGCTAAGCAGATGCTTGACATGTCGCCCACAACCCACTGAATTCTCTGAATTAGTCCTTGGTGACCTTGGATGTTGTATCGCCACGTTATGTTGTGTCCAGCTGGGAGGTCTGCGTGAGCACAGTCATATCCACATTGCAGCGGAAAGGGAGATTTGAGCAACTGTTCTCCCCCCAAAGAAGCAACCTCTGGGGAATGAGCCCCTGTGGTGGCTTGTTTTCTTTACTTCTCAAGCCATAGCATCCTGGCAGCCATCACTAAGAAAGCATCCCATCATGTGGCTCAGGCGGCCAATGTTTGCAGATTATCCCCTGATGCCATCTGCCTGTGAGGCTACAGAAACCCCCGGCAACTGCTGTTCTAGCAGGTGCCACGGCTGCCGAGGTGGGAGTCCGTGTACATACACACGCGTGCACACAGCTTTGTGCTGGGTTGGCCTGGGATGCCAGCTGAAACTCTCAGCCCAGCAAAGTGCCAGCCACAGTTGCTGATTTCCGGTGGGGCCCTGGTGAAGGAGGGAGGGCGAGGCTGTTGTGAACTGAGCGAGCAGTTGGGGAATTGGATACGGTAACTCACACCGGGTGTGTAGGGAGCTGCTGGCCAGTAGCTGTGTTTTGGCAACCTTTTTTGTTCCTTTCTTTCTGCCTCTGCACTCTGCCCAGGCTGAATCTCAGCCCCCTACCTAATTTGCTCTCTTCATGTTTATTCCATAGAAGGAGCCCACCTCCATGTCTTGCCCCATGTCCTTCCTAAAGAACACATTGCCCTTCCTGCCACTCAGCCACGCTCTGGGTCTAGCCACTTAGCTTTCGCTTTTCCCCCCGCATTGGTGTAATTAATCATGGATTCAGACAGGCCTGGTAACCCTCTGCTCCAGGCCTGCAGTTTGTGAGTTACTATCATTTTGGGCTATTGATGCTTTCAAAAATAATTATGTCAATTATTAGAGTAATTTGAAGTAATTGTCTCAGCCATCAGGTCTTTAAATTCTGTGTCTTTTTTTAAAAGATTTTATTTATTTGAGAAAGAGAGCACAAGCAAGGGTAGGGGCACAGGGAGAGGGAAAAGCAGGGTCCCCACTCAGCGGGGAGCCCTATGCAATGCAGGGGCTCCATCCCAGGACCCTGAGATCATGACCTGAGCCGAAAGCAGATGCTTAACCAACTGAGCCACCCAAGCACCCCTAAATTCTGTATCTTAATGGCTTTTTAAAAAGATTTTATTTTTTTTTATTTGGAATATATATATATAGAGAGAGCGTGCGCGCACACTAGCAGCAGGGAAGGGCAGGGCAGAGGGAGAAGCAGACTGCCCACTGAGCAGGGAGCCAGAGGCGGGACTCAATCCTAGGACCCTGAGATCATGACCTGAGCTGAAGGCAGACATTTAACCAACCAAGCCACCCAGGCGCCCCCTTTAATGGATCTTTGATAAGAGACCAGCTAGAGCAAACTTTCTGCATAAAGGGCCAGGTATTTTATGCTTTGATCTCTGTTCCAAATACTCAGTTCTACCATCATAACAGCCTTAGAAAATTCTTCAACGGATAAAGGTGGTCATGTTGTAATGAAATTTAATCTATAAAAACATGTGGTGGGCTGTAGTCTGCTGACCCCTGGCCTAGAATGATGATCTTTATTTCTGTTTGTCCTCCTTATATTTTTCTTTGTCAAGAGTTAAAGAGACCCAGAGGAACTTGATGAGTATAAATGAACTTTAAGTCCCCTTCTTTTGGGTTTAGCATAATTGTGAGACAATGGTGATTTGAGAATATATTTCTCTAACCCCCTGTTGGGAAGGATAGAAACCAGAAGGCTCTTAGGGGGCGACTCTACCTGGCCAAAGCTTGTCCTTGTTCAAAAAGTAGGACAGGCTGTCACTTGGAGCTGTGCGGTATTCCCTTTCTGGTCACTATGACTTTCTGGTCAGAGTCACATGAGGTCATGTCACCATAGTGGACATCATTTTACTTTACAGGGGCAGGTGCTTCAGTAATAAATTTAAGGAAAACAAGCCACAACAACATCGGAAATGGTATTTTTCAAACATCATGTTATACCGAGTTGAGGTCATTAGAGTTCATTTCCAGAAAGCTGAAGCTTAACATAGCCGAAGAGCCATTTTAAAATTTCAAACAACAGTCTTGTTTTCCTTTTATCCTCACAGGAAATAAAGAAAGAAATGAAGAAAGACCCTCTCTCCAGCAAAGCTCCAGAAAAACCCATGCACGAAGTGTCCAGCGGAAACGCTCTGCTATCTTCTGAAACAATTCTAAGAACCAATAAGAGAGGTATGGAAAAGAAGAACAAACCCCTCCCCACACACAAACCCAAACTGGAAACTTCCGGGTGAACTGTGTCAAACTCTGAATTGCTGAAAAATTGAATGGCAGTTGCCTTTTGTTTTTCGTATAATTTGGACACACACACACACACACACACACACACACACACACACAGCGAGTAACAACGTAATGACTATAGTAAAGGGAACGAATACAATTTTTTTCACAACAAGAAAGTAGACTAGATTTGCAAATGATGATTTTTCTAGGACATTAGCTTTCACTTTCGTATCTATTTTTGTGGATGAAAGCTGACTTTAGAGAATGCTATGGCACGTCCTGAGCTTGTGCGTGTCTGGCCATGCTGTTTTTAATTTAAGGGCAGGCTTTATCAGGGTCTTTCTCTCTGCCTGCTGGCCTCCCAAACAGACCGTGTCTCTGTAGGTTTAGGAGGCAGATGTGCACAGATAGAGCTCAGACGTCGCTCTCACCAAGGGAACTTTAACCATCTTGTCTGCCTGGTTTGAGACCTCAAGGCAGATTCTCAGGTATTAGCTCGCTGGGGTTTTGTTTTCTCCCATACCCGGCCTTGGTGTCACCGCTGTTTGAGATGACAAGAGAGGGCTCAACTCACTTCTCCTGTGGTCCCACGAGATTTCCTCAGCTTTTCCTGCCCCTACCCTCACACAGAGCAGGCCCGGGGGCAGGGCAGCGTTCAGTGACAGGCTTTTCATGGGCTGATTACTTCCTTAAAGAGAAATATAGAGCTGTTCAAAAGCAGGAGCAGGAAATGTATTAGCAAAGAGTTCCATTAAAAAGAAAAAAGATGGCAAGTTTACATAACCACAGGGAAGAACAGCTAATCTTTCATAAAATTTAGACAGCATAAGAATCTGTCCAATAAACTGTCCATTGATCATAGTGCTTGAGACATTAGCTTTGTGTCTCTCTTCCTTCCTGCCTCTTCCTCTTCCCCCTCCAGCTGCCCTGGGTTACATTTCCTTTCTTAATTATTCAGATGAAGTATTGGCTGGCGGCCCACGCTGGTTAGCAGCTATAGGATTTTCTTTCTTTTCTTGTTTTCTTTCCTTTTTTTTTTAAGCCCATCCTACCAATGCAGGGGGTTTTCCATGTTAAGAATGAAGCATACTTTGCCATCAGACTATAGTTGTCCCCTAAAGTGCCTTCTGCATTCTTGCAAATAAGTTCCAGAACTCCTGAGGCCTGCCTTCCTGGGTTTCAGAGAGTTAGAAGTCAGTGTGTCTGTCGGTATTCCGAACCCTTGCTTGCTGCCCCGAGCCCCTCTTGTTCCTCCTCAGGCTTCTTGGGCCAGTGAGCCAAGGACGGGCACACACATGGTGATGAGCTGCAGGGCTTCTCCTGCCAGCCCTGCTCTTGTAAGGTAAATAAGAGAATTAAGGTAATTAATTAACAAGATAAGGAATTAATTAAGTTAAGGAATTAAGGTAATTATCCAGATGAGTTGGGTAAAAATTACCTGAGAACTTTAAATCAAAGAAGGAATCCAACTTTTCAGATAATTGCCTTTTTTACAACTAAAAATCTGGCCTCTGAGATCCTCCCCGGAATTTGTCATGATCCAGAAAAAGGTACTAATGGTGGGGTGGGTGGGGGGGGGGAGGGTTCCTTCCTTTTAGGCCCGCAGCCTGATAATGACCAACCTTTGACTCTCGGGTATTTTATGTAATGAATCTGCCGGTAGATCCGAGACCTTGGCCCATGGAGGCGTTCTGTAAATAGGAAACACATAAAATACCATCTTCATTCTGTCCCAGGCTTCACACTGACCCCCAGGTCACCTGGGCCAAACATCAATTTCCAGTTGAAGGGAAGCATTGTGTACCCAGGGCCAGCACAGTGTTTGGCCCTGCCCCCACCCGTCAATACTAACAGTATCCTACTACTCCTTATAATAAACAGCGGGGTGGATTGATTGGCCTTGTCAGGCCATATAAATAGTTCATTGTGCTGAGCTCAAAAGCTACATTTTTTTCCCACCCCAAATCAATGAAAAACCACTTTTTTCCCTCCTAAAAGTAGGATCAGAGGCTAAATCTGTGGGATGTTTCTGGTTACTGTAAACACTTCCATGCAACTAATTTTTTCAAGTTTTATGAGTTATTGTCAATGACCCAAGTCTTCTCCTTTCCTTTGTTTCCACCAAGCTTTGTCCCTAGAAATCTCTTGATGTTTTTGTCTGCTGCTGTCACGGAGGGCAGTTGCTTTCAGAGTTTAGTAACAGGCTGCTTTGTTTCATTAACATGGGCTCCCTCTTGGGGTGTGTTTGAGTCCACCTTGTGATTCACCCTTGAACCCTGTGAGAATTTAATAGAATTAACACGGGTTCTTTTTCTTTTAATAAAGAAAGATCAAAATCTGTTATGAGTCTAAAATTGGACTACTTCACTGGGTCCTGAACTTGAGATAGACTTAGCTGAAGAAGTTTGCCCACTTGCGGCCAGCAGCTTGGGGACATGCCCCACTTTGCAGTAATGGCAAGTGGGTTGTACTACCTCACCTCTGTGGGATGAGCTCACCCAAAAGTGTGGGATGAGCTCGCCCTCCTCAGGCCCCCATACAAGGTCAAGAACCACCCTAGGTTTGAAGGAAGCTACTAGTAGCCCTGAGAAAAGGCCAGGACCATGGAAACCATTTGGGAACTGATTAGTTTCAGTTTTCAACTTTAACCTTTGCAAATTTCTACAGAGTTGATTTAGGGAGGTACCGGAATGACTCCATGTGCTTCTCATTTGAGAAAAAGATGTGACTGAAATTGAGAAAGACAGGCAGAGTGTGAGAGAGAGAACAGTTCCCCAGTTCCTCCAGATGGCCTGGCTGCCGTCAGCTATACATCCCAGGCATTAGGGCCGTGAGGACATTTGTGTCTGCTCCCACCCCTGGCCATGTCTCTGGGCCTTACCCGAGTCACGGTGAAGGAGATTTCCATTTAAAACAAGCTTTTCCCAAGGAGCAAGAAGTCATTTTTCATTTACACTTGCAGCATGGATGTTGTATATCCTGAAGTTACCCCAGACTCCAGAATGCTGACAAATTGTAGCCAGACAATCTGAAAATTTTTCTTGGAGCCAAATGACACTCTCATGAACCAGACAGAAAAAGGTTGTCTGTTTCCTTCTGAGAACGATTTATTCTTTCGTTTCTTCTCTCATTAAGCCCATATAGAAAAACGATGCACACTCCTAAATTGAAATATTGATGTATGGAGGAATTTAAAAAAAAACATTCAAACCTTGAGTTTAGAAACAAAACTGAACAAAGTGGACATTTTTACAGTCAACAAACAAATACATTTGATACATACTTGAAAATGAGCAAAGAGGATTTTGTCCATTTCTACTGGAATTAAAGGAAAGAAAAAATCATTTGCTTTCATCCTCAGAAGGGTTTCCCAAGCAACTTTCCGTTATGTGAGAGGTCCAGTATCCACCCTGTAAACAGTACTGCACTGGCCTTTGTAAGGACCGGCTTCTATTTTGGGGCATTAGTTCCTCAGGTTTTGCATCATTAGCAGACCTCATGGGGAAGCTGCCTCTCTCAGAACCCCCTGCCGCCCAGGATTTGGGCTGTTGTTCCTTCCTCACTTTTACCTGCATCCTAGTGAATGAATGTTCAGCAGTGCACGTCTACTGGCCCTGTGCTTGGTGCTGGGACAGATAGAAGCCCTAGATGAACACCAGCCGGTCCCGCCTGCAAGCCCTTGCAGTCTGTTGTATCCTGTGGGAAATGTTAAGAAAGCTGTGTGCATTTCTTAAATCTTTTTTATGGCAAGTTGGGGATATGTCTCTTACTGATTTCTGTCATTCTGAATGTGAAGCCACTCCGCAGGTTTCTGGTTGGCTTTATGTGTCCTTGTTTCTATTTCCAGTTTATCATGAATTCAGTGTTTGGTAAGTCTCTGTTGTATTTTGCACATTTATTATTCTTTGCTATTATTATTATTATTATTATGCTCTCCTAATATAAAATGTCTTTTATGATCATCTTTTTAAGTCGCTCTGCTACTTTGGCATCTGCCTTCTGAAAGATAAACTGCTTTTACCATCTTTATTTAAGGTTTGTTGTGCATCTGCATTTTACTGCCCCTTCCAGGGATTAATGCTGGAAGATCTGATGGTCTCAAAGATGTTATCTGTAACAGGTCTAGCCCTGATGTTACCAGATGAGATTCAAGTTGAGCTGGTGGAGGGTTGCTCTCGGAGTTGCCATGTGGATATGACTTGAATTGTAGAACATGACTCTGTGGGCTCATTTTGCGTGTGTTTAGTCCTTCAGACAGGTTTCGTTTAAAAGTTGCCCTTGACAGAGGAACCAACAGCTGCTCTGCCTCTGGTGACACACTGGTGCTTTAAAAGTTAATGCAGAAATTCTTCAGAATTCATTTGGTGTGTGGATGGGTGATGTATACGTGCCCCCCCCCCCAGCATGATATGGGCCTCGTGTTTGCCACATGGAAGGCCTCTCCATTTTGGTCTGCTGCCTGTAGCTGTTGGAAGAATTGTACCAGATGTTTATCTTCCTTTTCCCCCAGCACCAGTCATTGCAGTCCCTGAACAGATATGACTACTGAACAAATATTAGAAGAGCTAATTTCAAGCTCCCATTTCTCTAGCCTTTACTTGGCTCCTCAGAGTAACGTTCTTGAGGTACATGTTTCCTTGTTTGTCAGGACGTGAGTGCGTGTGCGTGTGAACGTGCACGTGCTGCTGTGGAATTCTGGGTTGGCTCCAAGGAGGTGGCCTGGTTCCCTCGATAGGCTTTGGGCTCTTTGTTTGAAATGAAACTGTAAACAAAGGATGGAAAAAGTGTGTCTTTAATAAAGAAAATGTCAACTGCTTTGGTTTTCCAGTGCTTTGTTGTTTAAGGTAGATGCGAGATCTGGGAATTGGTTTATAGAAACAAGACTTTTTTCCTTTCAAATTTCCTTTTGGAGGAACAAATGTGAATCACCCTGGTTACCTAGGGATCTGAAAATGTGGCATGTTGGGTCAGATTTTCTCCCAATTCTCCGCATCACCTGCTGACTTTACCTGAACTGCTGGCTTTTATGGCCAGATGGAAGAGTAGGAAGTTAAGAGAAGGCATTACTGTTGTGTGGAAGCTCTTGGCTATCACCTGAGCTGGTGGTAATGGGGAGATGAAAATAAAGCTGGCTACCTGGCAGCGAACCTGGATGGATATAATTTTATAGCAATTCAATAATACATACATCTGTAGAAATGTGTCTTTGTGTGCATTTATCATCTTCTTTCCCAGGAGCCTTCATTCTTGAAAGTTTGAGAGTAAAGGGACCATAAAGAGATTTTGTTAAGTAATTGATCCCTGGCTGTATTACTCTGATGGGTTCTCTTGGGAGCCTGTGTTATGGGCTCGGTGGGACCGGTAGTTGATGTTAGAGTATGTTGCCCCTACTTACTCTCTTATCAGAGTAGTACTGCCTCTTGGATCTAGGGATGCCCTTCCAAGTGGGTGTTGTCATTGTCCATTTTCCATATATTTTTATATGGAACTGATGAACTTGGTTTTAAGAAATTTTCTTGTATTATATTTATCTCCTTTCAATCTCTGTGTCCTGGTTCCAAGGTGTTAACACTAGAGGAGTTAGTGTCCTCTGGAATGTTCCTGCTGGGTTTCTACCCAAGTCCATACAGAGGACAGCCACAGGGGGTTTTACGGTGGTGGCTCCACCTGGTGGCTCTCCTAGGAAACTTCCTCCTGCCCACCTTTTCTTTCTCCCTGCGGGAGATGCCTTTGGTTCCTCTGACTTTTGGTGTTCTCAGTTCCTGCTATTCCATCTTAGACCCACAGCTTCTCACATTACACATGTGTTCTCTTTAGCTCCTTAACTTTTCTCTTCTAATGTTCATTGAACTCATAGAATCCGTTTCCCCATCCTTGTCCCATCTGTTATACCCCTGCTGACCAGGATCATTGTCGATAAGCATGGGGGTGGGGGAAGGACTCCTGTAGGCATGACTCTAAGTATAGATACTGATTTGAACACAATGAAGAAGCCCACTAAAATTCCTGTAGGTAAGCCAGAGTCTTACCAGGTAGCTCCAGATACTCCTAACTACTTCTTTACTTCTTGTTGAACCCAATTTTCTTGAAAGGAGCAGTATTTTATGACTGATGTTGTTTTCACTTGTCAGCAGGTAGTGAAATAAAGAGCCTACTGACTTTTTTTTAGAAAGATTTTATTTATTTACTTGACAGAGAGAGATCACAAGTAGGCAGAGAGGCAGGCAGAGAGAGAGGGGGAGGCAGGCTCCCTCCTGAGCAGAGAGCCCGATATGGAACTCCATCCCAGGACGCTGGGATCATGACCTGAGCCGAAGGCAGCCGCTTAACCAACTGAGCCACCCAGGCATCCCGAGCCTACTGACTTTGCTAACTTCATTATCATTTGTCAGTTCTCTACAGGAAGCCCCTTCTTGCTTGGGCATGAGCTACCCACCCCCACCCCACTGCGCTCCCCTCAGTATACCACTGAGCATGAGTATTCTCAATAAATAAAAATGTTTTTACTTTAATTTCATTGTTTTTGGGGTTTTGTTAGTTGATGACATTGCAGATGTGTCTTAGCTACACTGTGGGTTAGTCTGAGAACTTAATCACCACTTATGACTTTGTTTCTATGAGAAAAAGCATTTGGAATTTCAAACACTGCATAGTGCATAACCCAAATGTAAATCTGACTTCTTTTTTTGTTTTTTTTCATTGCTGGCCTGAAGCCTTAGGTAACTTTGAAAAGCACAGAGTCTTTTGACTGCAGTTTTCTCATGTTACAGAATCATTTACAATTCACCTGGTACAGAATGCTAGAATTATGCAACCTCCCTCCAGCACACCAGGCTCCGAGGACAGTGCTGACCAACCACATAGCCCTGTTGTAGGCAGTGCTTATTTTCATCAGTTCTGCGTTGGACCTTGGGGGGCCCGGGTTTGTCTGTCGAAAGGCATGTTCTAAAAGGGATGCTATTGTATATTCTCACTTCCTAGAGAGGAGGCCATGCAACACGTGTGACATGCTCAGATAGACATCAGGCCAGCATTTCCCAGAGTGCATTGCACAGAGTTAGGGCCCTGCAAAATATCCCACAAAAGAGGGACGGAGAGGGGCGCCTGGGTGGCTCAGTGGGTTAAGGCCTCTGCTTTCGGCTCGGGTCGTGATCCCAGGGTTCTGGGATCAAGCCCTGCATCAGGCTCTCTGCTCCGCGGAGGGCCTGCTTCCTCCTCTCTCTCCCTGCCTGCCTCTCTTGCCTGCTTGTAATCTCTGTCTGTCAAATAAGTAAATGGAATCTTAAAAAAAAAAAGTACGGAGAGAAAGAGCGATAAGGAGACAAAAAGGGAGAGAAAATTGGCTCTCCGGACGCATGAATTTTGGCTACGACAGCCTTCACTAACACCGTCTTCGACACCGACTCACCGTAGCATGTCACAGGCTCTCAGATGTCCTCTGTTCGGGAAACCTGCTTCTGTTTGATCCTCGGACCGCATTTCACTGAATACTAGTTAGGATGCGCCCAACTTGAAAACTCAGGGCAGGGAGCTGCCTGAGCATCTCTGAGTTCATCTTCGGTTCTGGCCTTGCACAGAGAGTGTTAGAGTGAGTGCGTGGCAGTGGCCATGCCAGCGCAGCGGCGCTGTGAGAGACACTCAGGAAGCCTTTAAAGCCCGCGGCTGTGAAAACACAAGTTGGGCGAGGCTGGGAGAATATTCCCTGAATCTAAAACTTGAAAACCAGTCCTTTTGGGAGGTCGTCAAGTGACAAGCTAAAAGGGATTTTTTTTTCTCTTGTTCATTTCTTGGGTCCTTGTGTTGAAGAGCGCCTAGGCTGGGCTTTGGCAGGAAAAGTGGGCCGAGGGGGCCAGCCCAGTGAACGCGGGGGAGAGTCCCTCTCACCTTCTCTACCTGCTTCGATCGAAAACTGGGAATCTTAGCTCTCCTTGATACCATTAAAGCCCTGATTGGGCATAAAGAAGAGGTTTGTTTGCTCTCTCCTCCTATTAGTGAAAGAGGCTGCCATCGTGAGTTCAGGTAATGAACCCACTTGTGGAGCTGTGCGGAAAACCCACACAGCCTGCCATTTAGACTTCTGGAATCTAGGATTTCTGCGGTGGCTGAGGTCTCTCCCTGAAAGTACCCCAGTCTTCTGCCTGGTGCAGGGACCCGCTTGTTGACATGCCAGGAAGGAGGACATGGAGCCTCTGTCCAGGGACCCCTCTGATCAGAGGGACTGAACTTAGCTAAGGCCCACGCGGGATTCTCTTTCCCAAAGGGAGATTAATCCAGGTGGAGAGCTGATCAATTAATTAAAGGTAATTGATTAGAGGTATTGTATTGGGGCGGCAACTGTCTTCACTTGTCGAAAGCCATGCAAAAGAAGGCTTTTCTCCTGTAGTTTCTTCTAATTCCACTTTTTGATCCATCATCACAGCCTGGTCCCCTGATGTTACCTGCGGCTTCGATTTAGTTTTCGGATTCATGGCTTTTTTGTGCCTGTGAGGCCCTCGGACCGTTGTGCCCTGAACAACGAGGACATTTCCTGGCATACCTCCCTAACCCATGGTTAGATGGACAGCGGGCCCAGCTGCAGTGCCGGGTGGACCACCGGCACGGTCCCCAGCCAGGAAGGGAAATAGAGAACAGTCAGAAACTGCCGTGTGTGTGTGTGAGAGAGGGCACGCGCATGTGCTCACTCAAGGAAACACATTTGAGGAGGAGTGAACTGCTGTTGCATTTGTAGTTTCCTGGAGACCTGAGTAAGCTCAGTGGTAGAAGGGCCTTGTTGCAGAAAGAATCACTGTTGGTGGACTCCAGCCCCGACTTCTGCTTCACCCCCAAAGTTTCTTTGGGCCTTTAGGCAAGTCTTATACTCTCTTTTCCCATCTGTAAAATAAGGAGCCTACTCTAGTTAATTCCCTCAGGAAATTGTCAGGATAAAAACGAGGAAAGAGAATGAAGCTTGGGGCAGAGGATGGTGAGAGGGGGAACCAGGAGTCACTGAATACAGTAGTAGTTGTTATTAAAAGAGGTAAACTGCTGACAAGACCCCAGAATGTTGGGAAGAAATTAGATTTATGGACAATAATTATGAAGTGTTGTTTCCATGAAGCTACCAGTGATCAGATGCACATGGAGGATAGACCATATGTTAGGCTATAAAAGAAGGCTCAGTAAATTTCAAAGGATTAAAATCATACAGAGTATGTTCTCCAACCATACTGGAATTAAATTAGAAATCAACAACAGAAGGAAATTTGGGAAATTCCCAAATATATGGAAATTAAACAATATACTCCTAAATAACCAGTGGGTCAAAGAAGAATCCCCAGGGGAAATTTTGAATTATTTAGAAATGAATGAAAATGAAAACACAGTCTCCAGAAATCGCCTGCATATAGCTAAAGCATTGCTTAGAGCAAAACGACAGCTTTTTTATGTGCCTGTATTCAAAAAGAAAACAGATTTCAAATCAAGCCCCAACTTTACTTCTTTCCCCAGCTCTACTGAGATATAATTTATGCATAATGTTGTGTAGGTGTAGGTTTAAGGTGTAGAGTGTGATGATATGATACATGTATATATTGTGGAATGATTTCCCCAGTAAGGTTGGTTAACACATCTCTCAGCTCCTATAATTATCTTTTTTTTTTTTAGTTGTTGTTAATAGGAGAAGATACAAAATTTGTCTTTGTCTTTCTCTATCATTTTTACTTAGCGTAATGCCTTCAACGTTTTATTCATGTTGTCACAAATTGAAGGATTTCCTTATTTTTATGGCTAAATAATATTCCAGTATGTGTGTTTGTGTGCCTGCATGTGTGTGCATGCACGTGCACGCACTTGTGTGACATTTTCTTCCTTCATTCATCACTTGCTGGATGCTTAGGTTGTTTCCATGTATTGGCTCTGGTGAATAATGCTGCAGTGAACACGGGGGTACAGGTATCTCTTTGAGATCGTGATTTCTTTAACTTTGGATATCTGCCCGAAGTGGGATTGTCAGTACCCTAACTTTCTACCTTAAGAAACTAGAAAAAGATGGGCGCCTGGCTGGCTCGGTTGGTGGAGCGTGTGATTCTTGATCTCAGGGTTGTGAGTTCAATTCAAGCCCCATTCTGGGCATAGAGATTACTTAATAAAAAATATTTGAAAAAGAAACTAGAAAAAGAAGCGCAAACCAAGCTTGAAGCAAGCAGAGAGAAGGAAATAATAATGATTAGAGTGGAAATAAGTGAAAGAGAGAATAGGAAAATACAGGAAATTACTCAAATCAGAAATTGGTTCTTTGAAATAGTCAACAAATTGACAAACTTTAGCTAACACTGATTATGAAAAAAAGGAGAGCAGGATTAAGATCCTAATATGAGGAATTCAAAAGGGGTCCTTGCTGCCATTCCTTGAGAAATTAAAAAGCTTGTGAGGGAATACTATGAACAACTTATACACTCCTTGTGGGGATATGAACTGGTGCCGCTGATTTGGAAAAGAGTCTGGCCATGCCTCACGCTGTTACGTAGAGAGTTAGCACATGGCCCAGCATTCCATACCCGAGAGAAATGAAAACATATGTCTGCATTCAAACCTGGGTACTCATGTTCACAGCAGCATGATTCATAATGGCCCCCAAGTGGAAACAACCCAAATGTCCATCCACTGAACAGATGAACAAAATGTGGTTTTTCCACACGGTGGAACATTATTTGGCAATAAAAGGGAGTGAAAGACCGATACATGCCACCACGTGCATGGGCCTCGAAAACATGATGCTGAATTAAAGAATCCAGACATTAAAGATCACATGTTTGTTGTGTGATGCCGTTTGTATGAAGTGTTCAGAATAGGCAAATCCATAGAGATGGAAAGTAGCTTAGTGCTTGCCCAGAGCTGGGTGTCAGAATGGAAGGTAGACTGCTCATGGGCAAGAGATTTCTTTTTGCGGTGACGGAAATGTTCCAGAATTACACTGTTGTGATGGTCACACAATTCGGTAACTCTAGCAAAACCATTTAATCACACACCTAGAATGGGTAAATTTTATGGCATGTAAATTATATCTCAATAAAGCTGGTTCTTCTTTTTTTTTAAGATTATGACGCAAAGTGCTGTTAATGCACTATTTGGCTGTGCCTGCCTGTCTGTCTGTCTGTCTCTTTCCCTTTTACATCCCCTGCCACTCCCCCTCCCAGCTGAAGGACAAGATGTGTCATTCTGTTTATTCAAGTCTTTAAAAATTATATGTTTCTCAGTGAAGCCTTATATTTTTTTTCATTCAATCAGTTGCCTAGGAGATAGTGAATCTGAGGGATCAAAAAGACACTGTTTTGCTGGGATGACCTAAATATTAGAGAATCGATTTGAGAATGGTAGGAAACTGACTATGGCAGTCTATTGTTCATTTCTTGAGAAGAAAGGAGATAGTGCCTATAAATCAAAAGGCAGACCTCTTATATTCTTAATTCTGAGCTTCATTGAGAGAGCCTTTGCTGGAAAGGAAAGAATCCATTTAAGGTTCCAATTTTTCTTGCCATTGTAACTCTGTGCTGGCTGTTTTTGCTCATAAATCTTTTCTGCAACTCTGATGATTTCTTTACAGAAGATTCTTAGATGTTGAATTACTGGACAAAAGCATGTATATATTTTATGGCACTTTAAGCCATTATTATGAAATTGATTTCTTGAAGGGTTGTACCAATTTACATCGCCACTAGAAGTGGGAAGAGTGCTTATTAGTGTTTCAAGCTTGAATTTCTTTGATTAATAGAGTTCTTGCACATTTTCTTTCCTCTGTCATTTGTTTGTATTCTTTGCTCTCATATTGAGGTCTTTATGTTTTTCTTACTGATTAGTGTATTATTCCTTTGTCATTTCTGGCAAATTGTGCTTCCCACTTGGTTGGCTTTTGATTTTGTTTATAGCTGACTTTGAAGTACAGAAATAGTACTTTTTAAAAAGGTTTATTTATTTATTTATTTGTCAGAGAGAGAGAGAGAGAGAGAGCACACAAGCAGGCAGAATGGCAGGCAGAGGCAGAGAAAGAAGCAGGCTCCCTGCTGAGCAAGGAGCCCAATGCGACACTCAGTCCCAGGACCCTGGGATCCTGACCTGAGCCAAAGGCAGTGGCCTAGCTAACTGAGCCACCCAGGCATCCCAGAAATAGTACTTTTTTACACAGATTCACGTGTTGATTTTTTCCATGATTTCCCTGAATAATTTTTCTTCTTCTTTATACTGGTCTCATTTTTAGACTTCTAATTTTTAATTTCTGTGGAATTTTGATGGATAGTATGCAGTTAATGTGCAAGTTGATTTTTATTTTGAAACAGCCACTTTTTCAGGACCATTTATTGAATAATCTAGCTCTTCCGCCATTAATTTAGTGATATCTCATTTATCATATGTTATTGTATATATTAGGGCATTTTTTTCTGGACTTTTGCTTCTGTCCCATTAATTTGTCTCACCCTTCTTATATCAATATAGTTAACTATAGTGCCTTTATAGTACATTTTAATATGTGATATGGCTTTTGTCCTTCTGTTATCACTTCTCATTTAAAAAAAATATTTTAGCTATTCTCACTTTATTTTAAAATTATGTCATCAAGTTTTAATTTTAAAAAATTGTTTAAAGATTTATTTATTTATTTATTTTAGAGTGAGGAGGTGGGGGAGAGGGAAAGAGAGAGAGAGACTTCTCAAGCAGACTGCCTGCTGAGTGCAGAGTCTGATGCCGGGCTCGATCCCAGGACCCTGATATCATGACCTGAACCGAAATCAAGAGTTGGCTGTTTAACTGACTGAGCCACCCAGCCACCCCTGTTACCAAGTTTTAAAAAAATCTCATTGGGATTGGGATTTGAATTACATTACAACTGCACATCAATTTAGAAAGAATTGACATCTCCCCAACTTCTTTTGTTTAATAGTTTTGTGTTGTGTTGTCTAAAATGTCTCTATGTACAATGCATAAATAAAACCCCTTTCTCTGTCTTGCTCCTCTTCTGCAAACATCATCGTGGACCAATTCTGGTAACTATATCACCAGATTAAAATGTACATCCCTCCTGAATGCTGAACAGCTAATTCTAGTGATCCAGTGACACAGGGCGGTACCCGGTTTAGTCAAGCGGCAGTTAACGTTGTATTTGCCAGTCTTGCTAACTCCTGATGTCATTCCTACATAGATTGAGGTTACTGTTGGTTTTTGTAAATAGAATCTTTTCCCCCTTGTGTTTTTTTCTTATCACTGATCCACAGAAGAATTTAACTTTTGAATATTTATGTTATAATAGCTCTTTGTGGAATACTCTTGTTAATTGAAAAATGTTCCCCTTTAATTTTGAGAGAATTGATAGTATTTGTCAGTCCCTAGCTTTCAGAAGGTGGATGAGAGGAAATTACAAAATGCTATATTTGAACAGATGACATTTTATTTTTATTTTTTTTAAAGATGAGTGAGTGAGTGGGGGGAGGGGTGGAAGGCGAGGGAGAATCTCAAGTAGACCGAGTGCAGAGCCCGATGCTGGGGCTCAGTCTCGCGACCCTGAGACCAAGACCTGATCCGAAACCAAGAGTCAGACATTCAACCGACTGAGCCAGCCAGGCGCCCCACAAATGACATTTTATAAACAAAAATTCCTTAGCTTGGATAGAGCTTCGCAGTTTGTATATGTAGAGAGGGACTGAAAGACTCATTCGCATCTTGGGCTAACCCATGAATGATGCGGTGGGCACAGCGGGGGAGAAGCATCATCATAGGTCCCTTTTAAATAGAAGGGAACCGAGGTGGGAAGAAGAGAAATGACTCACTGGCTGCAGCCGTAAAGGCAGACGTGGAAGGTCTCTTGCTGTCTTCACCTCAGAAAAACATAAGCAGTAGTATGAATGATAGCATTCCAGAAAGCCTTAATAAATGGCTGATCTGAAATGATGATTTTTAGATACTTGTAGCTGCATTATATTCTATTAGTACACTTATATTCTTGTGCGTGTATGTGTGAGTGTGTATCCATGTTTAGATTTAGATTTTTTTGCTAGATTATAAGCTCCTTGAAGGAAGAGACCATATTGTATTCACG
Source organism: Mellivora capensis (assembly GCA_004024625.1). Classification (NCBI taxonomy): domain Eukaryota; kingdom Metazoa; phylum Chordata; class Mammalia; order Carnivora; family Mustelidae; genus Mellivora; species Mellivora capensis. The sequence continues at coordinate 385,149 of PISX010000028.1, read as the reverse complement.
TTGGAGCCAACTTTAATTCTCAGATGGAAGTATGTACTTGTACTCAAATACCCTAACCCTCTGAGAAGTGAGTTACTGGAAAGAAAAGTACCAGAGGAAGAATAGCTTTGTATTAAGTTATATATTTAAGGAAAAATTGTTGAAATTCTGTGATTGAGAGAAATTGTCTTGGTTCCTGAGTGCCGAGGGAGAGAGAAACTTATTAAGGTTCTGTTTTGGAGAGTGGATCAAGAGAACACCTAAATCTAGCTCTCAGCCTGTTAATGGGCCATTAGCGGAGGGTGCAAAAGCCAAATAGGTTTCCACTGGAGGAGATTTGAACCATTTTGAAAGGAGAATTTTTATGAGGGTAACTGTGTTTGAGAGAAGACTCTGAAATTTTTCCAATTTCCTAGTATAACATGAGCTGGAAGTAGGGGAATATTTCCAGGGTAAGAGCAGCTTTCATTTTTGGTATCATTTTTTTAAAAAGATTTTATTTATTTATTTGACAGAGAGAGAAAACACAAGTAGGCAGAGAGGCAGGCAGAGAGAGGGGGGAAGCAGGCTCCCCGCTGGGCAGAGAGCCCGATGCAGGGCTTGATCCCAGGACCCTGGGATCATTGACCTGAGCTGAAGGCAGAGGCTTAACCCACTGAGCCACCCAGGTGCCCCTATTTTGGGCATCATTTTAATCAGTATTTGTTTTTTCACCCTTCCCCAAGATTTTCTAGATAGACGTGGAGGGGTCAGTTTGTTTTACGTACAGCAGTGTGTCTGCTCTTCCCTTGTTGGAGTGCGCAGACCAGATTTAGCTTTCCCTTCCTTTCTGGGCTTTTTCCTCTCTGATATTTGATTGCTCATCATCACTATCGTCAGAGCCGGGGAGAGAACACGAAGATATTAATCAAAAGAGATGGTTGGATTATGTGATTATATGTTAATTTTGCTCATCAGGAACCCATTATTATGAATTATCAGTGATTAGTACTGTGTTTCAGATCTCCGTTTAAGTAAGACTTGTCTGTGTAGCCATCTCCAGGTGGGTTCCTGGAGATGCTGCCAGTCTGGAGCAGGGATCTCTCCCCTGACTCCTCTTGTAAATTCTCTCTCTTGCTTCTTTCCCTTCTCCCCACTGCCGGCTTGGGTGGATTCTCTGGTATTGCCATTCCTTTCGAAGGAAAAATCAGATTTCCAGAATGTTTTGCTATTGAGTTTTTCCTCTTATTCTTTTTGACCCTTTTCTAGGCCATGTTATTTTCACAGATTAAAGCAAACAAATGAGCACAAGCATGCAGTTAATGGTTATCTTTAAAAAAAGCAACACATTGTTGGGGGAAAAAATGACATCAGTTTTATGTTTGACTTTTCGAAAGCTTTAAAGTAACTCTTTGATAGTATCACTGGGAGTAGTAGCTTGTTTCTTTTGAAGAAGTTAGCTTCCTTTGAAATTTACTTTTGACGAAATCACTGAGATATAAGATTATACATATGTGCACAAAGAGAAAAAGTAACCAAGTTACTGATGTGTCTGACAACACTGTGGACAGGAATAGGCAAACCAAAGCAAGGCAGGAATGGAAATTCTGTATCTGGTTTGTGCATAGATATATGCTTAAAAAAATACTTTCCTCTTTAGCTGTGGCCCTATGGCTCTGACCTTTGTTTCATGGAATTCGAGTGCAGTTCATAGTCATGTTTAAGAGCATCTTTCCCTCTTTCTTTTTTCCTTCTCTCTCTCCCTGGCTCCTTCTCCATCTCTCTCTCTCTCTCTCTCTCTTTCTCTCTTATGACTTACTCTACGCTCATCCCATCCTGGATCTGGTCCCTAGGCTATGTCCGTGTGTGTCGTTAGCTTTTATTTCCTTTGGTGCAGGCTCGACAGGAATAATATAGATCACTGAAATCCAGGGATGACCCACAGAAACCGTTTTTTGCAGTTTAACTGTAAATCTTTTATTAGCAAAGCTTATGTAGGATGCATTTTAATTTTTCTCACTGCATGCCAATCCTCTCTGGTGGGGTTGTTAATGCACTGAAAAATGACCGAACCCGGGCAGCAAGAAGGAAGGGAGGAAGGAGAGATGCAGGCATTGGCTGGGTGGTTCTGCAGGATCAATCTGTCCCTCCCTCCCCATCTTCATAAATTATGAACTATATCGATCTATTCATGTTGATGTATGAACTCATTCTATCAAAAGCCCAAGCTGAAGTAGAAAATGGAAAGTGATCATATATGAGGGCTGCGTGTCAGCTTTATGCTGAAACAAAACAAAACAAAAGCCTCCCTTTCAACCCTTGGCTTGTGTGTGGCTAGAGGCAGATAGGGCCTGGGCCACCAGCAAGACTTGATAATAGTTGACAAATATCCTGTCTGTTTTCAGTGGCTTAGAACTTGACTGTCAGTTGGTAGAGGCTAGAAAACCATTGTGTTTCTTTTTCTCCCTCATACTTCTACCCAGGATGGTTCAGAGGCCTTTGTTGGAATACCCCTGAGACATGCCTGCCCTTCTCAGCTCTTCCAGCCCATAGCCATTTGGGGAAGGTCATTTCAACTTTCAAAGCGTCTGTTTCTTTATAAGCAAGTTGAAAGATCGGGAACTTTCCAGTTTTTTTTAAATAAAGATTTTATTTATTTGAGAGAGAGCGAGCGCATAAGTGGGGTGAGGGGCAGAGAGAGAAGCAGACTCCTGCCAAGCAGGGAGCCTGTTGTGCGACTCGATCCCGGAACCCTGGGATCATGACCTGAGCCGAAGGCAGACGCTTAACCAACTGAGCCACTCAGGCGCCCGTTTCCAGTCTTTTTTAATCTGAGGGCCCTTTCTAAAAGTTTGGATGGCAAATTTCTGTGTCTTCATTAGCAGATAACTAGTTTTTCAGATTAGGGTCAAGGTGCTGTTTATAGATAGTCCTGCAAAGCATTTGAACCTGTATGCTCATTTTGGCTAATAAGCCTTTTGGAATATTGAAAAACCATTAAGGATCCCACTCTTTTCTTTCCAACCCTTTCCAGGGTCCCCAGGAAGGAATATTGTGGTCCATGCTGCACACTCTGTGCAGTCCATTTGAGCTCCTATAGCCAACAAACAGTTATTGGATGAATCAGCTTTCCACATGACCTGTCAGAAGCTTTGGGAGAACTTGAGAGGATTCTGGCTTTTTGCTGAGAAAGCCCTATGGTGATTTTATTGAATAGTGAAGTTAAAACAGTGTTTTGCCTTTGGTAAACCACCCATTCTTGCCCACCGCATGGCATTGCAGGCTCTTTACTCTGCTTGATTGCACGGGGTTGAGTGGGTGGTGAGCTGTGTATTCATTTTGCATTCAGCTCAGCATGCTTCAGAATCCTGTCTCCTCCAAAGGCTTTTCATTCCATTGCCATGTTCATTTCAGTGGGTGTAGGATTAAATCATTCATGGTAAATTGCGTTGAATTGCAAGCCCTAGGTACCAGTTCCATCCCCTCAACTTCCTTAGGTGATGCCTAAAGACTGCTAGCGAAGTGACGACTTTCTTTTTTTTTAAGATTTTATTTTTAAGTAATCTCTACATCCAACATGGGGCTCGAACTCACAAGCCCGAGATCAAGAGTGTCACAGTCCACCGAGTGAGCCAGCCATGCACCCCAGGGAAGAATTTCTTTCAGTTTGTTTCAAGTTTCAAAGTAAGATTTTAATAAAGATATATAGAACGGATCAAGAAGGGATATGAATGGATATTTGTACGCGCATGTACACTGCAGCATTATTTACAATAGGCAAAAGCTGGAAGCAGCTCATGTGTCCATCAGTGGATGAATAGATGAAAAAAATGTGGTATCTGTACAGTGAGATAGTATTCAGCCTTAAGAAGGAAGAAATTCTTAAACGTGCTTTGACATAGATGAACCTTGAGAACTTTATTGTAAGTGAAATAAGCCAGCCATAAAAGGACAAACACTGTAGGATTCCATTTATATGAGGCACCTGGAATAGTCGTATTCACAGGGACAGAAAGCAGAGTGGCATTACCAGGGGATGGGATGAGGGCAGGAAATGGGGACTTCATGTTTAATGGATATGCAGTTTGGGCTTGGGAAGATGAAAGAGGAAGATGGATAGTGACGATGGTTTACAGTAATGTGAATGTGTTTGATGCCACTGTGTTGTACGTTTAAAAGTGGTTAATATGGTAAATCAGATATTATATATGTTTTACCACAATAAAAAAATGATCAAGAATAATACAACAAATACCCCATACCCTTCTCCCCACTATCAGCTAAGAAATTGTAAGCATGAAGAATTGCCGTTGGTGTGTCTCCTGTGTTACAGTGTCTCAATTTCATTGTGTGTAATTTGAGAAGTGAATGATGACTTGGGTGAGAGACTTCTGTGTCAGGAGAGCTTTTCTTCTGCTTTATTTTCCATTTGCGTTTGTTATCTAAAGGTAAATATGCTACAACAAGTAGGAAGTGCATAAACTTGCTGTCCTTTAAAATTAGTGTTTCTAGAAACTTCTAAAAAGAAAATTTTTGACAAACTTCTTTTACTTTCTGGGCCTCTATGACTATGGAGAAACAGTCGAGGGAAATAACACTAAACTTAGCCGTACAGGAGACTGAGACAATAGATTTGCAACTGTTATTCTCCCTGCAGGTGTGTTTTAAACATTTTTTGAGGTTCTCCTCTGTGCTGGGCATTGTATCAGTTATCTGTTGCCACAGTAATGCTGCATGACAAAACCTCAGTGGCTTACAACAGTAAGCATTTATTGCTTCTGAATCGGGGGTCAGCTGGAAGCTAGCTGGGTGGCTTTTCTGATTTGGGGGTTCCTCCCACGTCTGGAGGTCAGCTAGCATTTGGCTTGCGCTCAGCCACATGCCCGGGGTGACGGTGCTGCCCTGCATGTCCCTGCCATTGCAGTGGTGGGGGTGTCGCAGAGCAGATGGAAACATCTGAGTTCTCCTGAGGCCTGTGTTTCCAACTGGCACACGGCTACTTCCTTTTCTCTTGGCTTTCCGAGATAAGTCACATGGTTGGGGAAACCTACTCTGTCTTTAAGGGAAGCACCCCAAAGTCAGGTGATGAAGGGCAAGGTTAGGAGAGGGGTGAAGAATTTGGGCTCAATGCGGTCAGCGCACCCCACCCTATGCAGAGTGTTGTAGTTGAGACATGTAGGCAATCCTCTTAACAGCCCTGAGCCAAGGTAGCATCGTCCTCATGTTACAGTTGGAAAAAACCGAGGGTCGGAGAGGTTCTGTGACCTGGCCAAGGCCACAGTTCTAGTGAGAGGCATAGTTTGGGTTTGCACCTGGGTCTGTCCAACCTCTTCCTCCATGCTGCCTCTGGCTGGCTCCACATGGCATGTTTTGTCCTCTTCCTCCGTTACTGCCTCTTTCTTGAAACACCGACCTTGCCTTCTGTGCCTCTGTATTTGCACTCCTCACCCCCACTATACATCTTTGTTTTGCTGTCTCCTCTTCTCCAGCTTCTTAAATGTAAGCTGCTTTTGTGGTTCTGTCTTTGGCATCTTCTGTTGTGTCTGCTTGCCCCTGGGCTCAGCCAGTGCCAGAAAGCAACAAGCCCCAAAGCTGACCTCTGGGCCAGCCCCTCCCTCCTTGCTTCCCTCACCCCTCACCTCCGCTCTCAGATATCCTGTGCTGGCTAACGGTCTCTCGGCTACAAGCTGCACTCACCCTGGTTTAACCTGGCTTAGGTCATAAAGAACTGTCCATCTTAGGGCGCCTGGGTGGCTCAGTGGGTTAAAGCCTCTGCCTTCGGCTCGGGTCATGATCCCAGGATCCTGGGATCGAGCCCTGCATCGGGCTCTCTGCTCAGCAGGGATCCTGCTTCCCCCTCTCTCTGCCTGCCTCTCTGCCTACTTGTGATCTTTGTCTGTCAAATAAATAAATAAAATCTTAAAAAAAAAAAAAGAAGAAGACCTGCCCAATTTGCACAGCAGAAGTCCAGAGGCAAGGCGGGCTCCTCAGGGCCAGCTTTCTTCTCACTGGGTTGGCTTCCTGCTGTGGGCAGTGAGCAGAGGAACGGGCTTCCCTAGTTACATCCAGTGGGAGATGGAGCAGCAGGCTTCTCTGCTTTGAGATGCCCTGGGCAGATCCATCTTCGTGTCCCACTGAAGCCATCCCGGCTTCCTGCTCGCCCCCACCCCCATCCCCATCCCTGGCTGGGCCTCACAGACCAGGTTTGCTGGTTTATTGAGTGGCTGCCGGACGGGGGCGCAACTACTGGGTCCCTAGCTGTCCCCGTGTGATTGAGCAGCGGACTCTCCTGCTGCTGCTTTCTTCTGCATTTTAGCTGGTGGCATCCGCACCTCCAGTTCTTCCCATCAGCACGCGAGAGCCCTTTTTAACTTGTCCTTCTTCTTCATCCCCTTCATCATTTGTTGTTCCTCCTTTTATCTTTGAGGTTGTCGCTAAGGAACTGTTCTACGATTGAGCAGCTGACAGTCGTGGGCAGCAGGGGCAGGGCGAGGAGAGTGGTATGTGCGGGGTGCTGTGCCGTCCCGCCGTGGCAGTGGTAGGGCCGCCTAACGCTGCCTCAGAGCCAGTCAGGGACAGTGTCCAGGAGCGCTTCACTTCAAAGCTGATGATTCCACCTTGGCAAGGTCTCATTCTGAAAACAACAACAACAACAACAAACTCAGCCCTGGTCTCTGATTAGACCCTTATCACTTCTTGTAGACCAGAATTTGGAGAACCACAGCCTATGGGCCAAATCTGGTACTGCCTATTTTTGTAAATAAAGGTTTATTGCCACAGAGCCATCCCCCTTCGTGTATGCATGATCTGTGGGTGCCTTTCCTGTCCACCAGCAGAGCCACAGAGCTGCCACAGGGGCGGCCTGGCTTGCAGAGCTGAAAATATGTCTTCTCTGGCCCTTTACAGACCAGCTTTGCCAAGCCCTGCTGTAGCTGGGCAAAAAAAGCCCGTCCCTGCCCTCTAGGAGGTTTCATCTCACAGAAGGAGACTTGCTTATGTGTGATCTGTAGGAAACTTTATTAACGAAGTCTGGTGGGGAAAAGATTTTTAAGTGCTGGACTAAACAGTACAGACAAAAATTAGTGTTGTGGGAGGGATTCACATGCATTTATTTCTCTCTCCTTCCCTCTGCTGTTGCTTTCTCTAGTCCACAAACGAATCCACTTTCATTTTCTTTCTTTTTTTGCCTGCATGTGCACATGCGCACAGGAGTGGGGGTGGGGGCGGGGCAGAGGGGGAGAGAGAGTCTTAAGCAGGCTCCACGTCCAACACGGAGCCTGACACAGAGCCCAACACGGGGCTCGATCTTATAACCCTGAGATCATGACCTGATCTGAAATGAAGAGTTGGTCACTCAACTGACTGAGCCACCCAGGTGCCCCTCCGCATTCATTTTCTTGCTTCAGGATTTCTAGATTGACATTTTCTAGGTTTACAATTTCTAAATTTACACTTCTCATGACACTCGGTTCCTTCCCTCTGAGGGGGAGAGTAAAGGTGCACAGCAATTTAGAAAATGAAAAGTCTGAATATGAGATACCATCTTTTAAATGTACCCTTGCCACTCTCCCATACTTAAAAAGAATGTAGGACTTGCTTTAGTAAATGAGAAAAACCTTTATTTGCTTTGAACAAAGAACTAATATGTGCATTACTAATCTCTTTGCTTGAAAAAAAGTCTGCTGAGAAACCTTCCCTCATAGTAGCCTAGTCCCATCATCTGCACTGCTCATTCGCTTCTAGCATCCCATCCTTTTCTGGATGACACCTGTCTAGAAGGACCTTGACGTCAAAACCACTTGCAGCCCCTAGAGGAAGCTCCCCCACCCTGTAATGGGCTTTGTTGTTCTGATGACCACAGACTTGCCGCCTTGGAAGGCAGCTTGTGTGCTAGTGTGTTGTGTAAACCTCCCTGCTCTTTTTTTTTTTTTAAAGATTTGAGTAGTAATTTTCTTTTAGACTCAGCCTGCTTTCTTAGTTAGACTTAGTATTAAAATAATACATGGTTAGTGTAAAAATGTAATATAGGGGCACCTGGGTGGCTCATTGGGTTAAGTGTCTGACTCTTGATTTCAGATCAGGTCATGATCTCAGGGCCGTGAGATCGAGCTCCCCTGCCACCCCAGTCAGGCTGTGCCCTGGGTGTGGAGTCTGCTTGAGATCCTCTCTCTCCCTCTCCCTCTGCCCCTCCCCTTGCTCTCTCTCTCTCTCTCTCTCTCAAAAAACAAAACAAAATAAAACAAAACAGAAACTTAATACAGGAAAGTCAGGGTATAAAGAATCACATAACCGCCCCCCCATACACTCTCCAGGGAAGACCTAGCTCACGGTTTTCTTATCGAATCTCCACATACATACATACATACATTTGGATGAATCAGAAGATATCACAGATAGTCGACCATAAACTTTCAATTTCAGATAGCATGACCTAATCCAAACACATAGTGATGCAGACTTGTTGGTATTTTTTTTTAGAAATACTGATGGGATCTTAGTGTTTATTCTGTATCATGATTTGTTAAGCTAGGTCGAAGAGAATCTTGGAGATCTTGCCATACTTGGCATAGTTCATTTAGAACTACGCCCCTCATGAATAGTCCACGTGTTACACCATGAGTAGACTAACCAGTCCCCTGGTTAAAGGACATTTAGGATGATTCAGGTGATTCAGGTTTTTCACTATTCTAAATAATGTAACATTGAACATTTTGATATATCTTTGTATATTTCATGTAAGTTATCTAAAGTATAACTTTCTAAAAGTGAAATTGCTGGTTTTCTTATTTAAAAAATTTTTTGGAAGAATTGGTCAGATGCCTCCAATCTCAGTTGGACTTGCTGACCCTATGGTCCTTCATCCTCTAACGATACCCCAAAGATGGGACTGCAGTGGAAGTCAGGCCGCCCCTCCAGGCAAACCCTGTGCAGTTGCAAGCCCTGGCACAAACTTCCCTCTCCATTCATGGAACATTTGTGCACTCGCCGCCCCGCGGGCACTAGGGACTCGCAGGCAGGGAATGACAGCACAGCGGACGAGGGCTGGGAGGAAGAGGTGTGGGTACAGGCCAGCCCAAGTGACCACTTCATCCCTGGTGGGGGAGGGAACCTTGTAGTGCCTTTCGTAAGTTCAGTAGCTAGCAAAGGAAGAGAAATGCTGGGCTCAGTTGGAGTGGGGACACTGAGGTGGTGGCAGGCGTCAGCATGCAAATGAGCTGTCCTGGCCTTCATGGAACGGAGTGTGGGCACAGAGCTCAGCTGAGCCCAGGCGCCAGATGACAGAGCTCTAGCCAGCCACTGACCTGGGTAATAAGAGGGCCCTTGGCAAGCAGCCTCCTGAAGGCTGTGCCATACGGCCACTCAGGGATCAGGACCTGTGATGTTGCCTCGTGTGGTTCTTTTGTTGTGATGGGCTTCTCTAAAGCCAGTGAAACATTCCAACAGACAGAGTCCAAATGTTCCATTTACTGCCCTATTTCATAGGCATAATTCCGCCCTTACCCCTATGTGTTTTCTTGCAAACCATAGTCTTGAAAACAGGGATTAGAGTTCTTAGCTTTTTCTTTCTTTTTTTTTTTTTTGAAACTACTGTACAATCTGTCAGTCTGGTGAAGCCTGTGACCTCTCCTCAGAATAATGTTTGTACATGAATAAAATAAAACCCGTAGGATTGCAAAGGAAACCAATTATACTGTAATGCAGTTACCAAAATACTACAAAAACATAAGTAATACATATTTCTGTATGGATGCATTATAGCAGGATCCAGCAGTGGGTCCAGAAGCTATCATAATTTTGAAGTAAGGGTGAGTATAAATGATACTTTATGATAACTGCAGTGACCGGGATGAGAAATGAAAAGATCTATCCACATGGAAGCAAATCAGTAAAATCCACAGGTGCTGCCAGTACCAGTACGGTTCGTTGCCTCATATGTGTAGTGAAAAGAAAGGTCAGATTTCAGTTAGAGGATGGTCAAATTAAAGATATGATTTTCTTCCCACCCATGTTCAGACCCCTGAATTAACTCTGTCCATGAACCCCCATTAAGAATCTCTGCTTTAAGATACAGAAGAAGGAATTGTGGAGATGCACACCTCCCCTTTGCATCAAGAAAATTCATAATATGCCCAGGCTTCCCCCCTCTTGATTCTGATGGGGATGAGAAGGGAAATTGTATTAAAAACGAGTCAAAATTAGGAAACAAAAAACACATTTCGACTAGCTGCAATAAAGGTCTTTCCCCTTCTGCCTCAAGAGAGAAATGTGGAATCTTCTGTCATTCTCTGTATCTCCCAGGACAATGGGTGTTTGGGGTACTGATTTTAAAGAACTGGGAGACTCTAGATTTGTTTGTGCTAGGTATTTTCCCCTTAGGATTCTCTCAGCATAGGCAAGGGAGATGACCCCCAGATGAGGAGCTCTCAGATTGTAGACCTTTGCTACACCTCCTAGTGGGCATGTGCTCACGCACACTTCCCTCTCCCTTCTCTTGTTCCCGCCTTCACTACCCCCCTCCTTAACTGTAAAAGTTAGGGGTCTGATCTATTCGTCAGCCACAAAGTTTGAGAATGCCTCTAAAAATAGATGTGCTAAAGGGAGTGTGTTGGATAGAAGGGAGAAATCTTGTTTATGCTCAACAAATAACTTATATTTAGAATCTTCCTTCAGTTTTTCCTTTGAAAATCTGTATTCTCATTTCACTTGAATGACTCTGCATGGAGCATTTAAAAGTAGATCAAACAAAACCCTATAAATATGTTGAGTTCTTTTGGGCGTTTTGCCAAAATAAGCCTTGCTAAAGCAGAGAAAAGCAGTGTGCTTTATGTATTAGATTTTCTTTTCTGAACATCCAGACTCCATCCCCTAGAGACATGGGGCCCTGGACTGGGGAAGTCAGAGCAGGGACACTTGGGGAAGTGTCTCCTGCTATGGTCTGCAATGCGTTGGCTCATTTAGATTAACGGGCATCCTGAAAGGCCAAAGCCACCCCCTGGGACCAGCCTGGAGAAAGGGGAAGACCCGAAGAATGATTAGAGACATCACTGACTGTGTTTTCCAGTAGGTTTCCTTTATCTTGCTCTGATGGGAAAGGAAGGATGGTGAAAAGAAATTTAGTTGCACTGGCATAAATCATTAACACTGCCTTTTAACAAATTCACGAATAACAAGATAAGTGGAGAAAAGGGTGGGCATCAGGTGGCCGCAGACCCTTCTGTGAAGTAGGCCTGAACCCGTCACTGCAGGGGGAGAGATAAGAAAACTGCGGTGAAGGCCACGAAGTGGCAGAGAGCATGAGGTGGTCACAGAGCTGGGTCCTCTAGACTGGATGTCTCTCCTGTGTCGTGAAGCCCCAGACACTCTTCGTGCCTCACTCTTCGTGCCTTTAGTGCTATCCCTGCGGACCCCAGGTGCATGGGCTGTAAATCCAAGTTATATGTCCTCTCCATAGCCTAACTCATGGACCACCGATAGAAAATGGTTGAGCGTGAGGGCATTATGGTGGTAGAAGTTCTTCATGCCCTTGGTACCTGAATTATAGATGTGGCTTCTCCGGGAATACCAGGTGTTAACATTGAAAATACCCAGAGGCAGCATCTCTTCAACACTGGAAATAACAGAGGCAGCAGAAGCCCAGTTTATTTAATGGATGGTCCCTTTCTATATCACACTAGTGGAAGAAAGTTGACGGCTTTGATCATATGTTAACTGACTGACTTTCAGACTATCTTCAGTGGCTTCTTTAAAACAGGACATTAGACTCCGAAGCCTGTAGGACTGAAGGAGGACTAGATCAGGGATTTGTGTCCCGCCCTCTGCTTCTACATCAGTAAGAGAGAGTGGGCATTTGTGATGACATGGCATCCTCATAACCATCATGAGGAGTGTGTGGGTGTGGGGAGATGAGTGGCATTTGTTGAAGAAGGTATGCAGGAACGAGTTGACAGGTGACAGAGCTGAAAGCCCAGGCACACAGACGAGGCCACTCAGCAGGAGTTCATGACTGCTGGGATGAGGGCAGGGCTGGGGTAGGGCAGTGGCTGGGGTTGGGGAGCCCAGACGAGGCACCCCCGTGGCTGGGTGTGTGTGTGTTCCTGTGAGTGAGTGGGCGTGAGCAAGCTCAGAAGACAGACACAGAGCCCCACGACCCCCACGGCCCCCTGCTGCCGGGAGGGAGATGGCCGGTCTGGGCTGTGTGGTCTGTGTGGTCAGGCCAGGAAAAACGAGCAGGCATCCATAACCGATAGGGTGTGATGGGGCTCTTTGGGCTCTTGGAACAGCGTCTGATCAGAGTAATACATAGTGCGGGCTACTGGTGTGGAACTGTTTCTCTGGCTCACACCTCCTGCTGTCTTCATGGACCAGCCATAACCAGTTGAGACCCGCCCCCCTTGACATTCAGCCTGTGATACCACTTTTCCATCTGAGTCAACTGATATTTATTTATTTACTTGGAGAATAGGAACTAACTTTACTATTAATGTCATCAAAGCATAATCAGAAAAATGTAAGTTTCATAATGCATGATAATTATTTTAATAAGCAATTGTAATGATTTTTTAAAAATTATTACAGTGTATTATTACATGCTCTTTGTAAAAACAAATTGATGTACAGAAACATTTATGTGAGTCTCTCTTTATACTCTCCTAATCCCCCTTTCCAAAAATACCACTGTTAATTTGGGGCATACCCTTCCATACCCTTTTCTGTGCTTGCACAACCGGGTTCTTGTACATACACCCCTTCTTTCAATTATTTAATTCTATCAGTCCTTCACATATTAATCGAATGTTGGCTGAATCCATTTATTCATTAATATTTCTTGAGCGCATACTCTGTGACTAGTTTCTGGGTGATCGAAGTAAATTAGGGTCCAGGGTGGAGGTTATAGAAGGAAGGAAGGAATGTGTATGTGTTTACAATGTTGGGAGCACATTGCACCCTTTATGTGATTTTCCCTTTTAATTTAACATATTATGGAGACCTTTTACATGTCAGTACATGCAGAACTGCTTGCTCAATTTATTTATTTTTTTTTAAAGATTTTATTTATTTATTTAGCAGAGATCAGAAGTAGGCAGAGATGAAGGCAGAGAGAGGGGAGGAAGCAGGCTCCCTGCTGAGCAGAGAGCCTGACGCGGGGCTCGATCTCAGTACCCTGGGATCATGACCTGAGCCGAAGGCAGAGGCGTTAACCCACTGAGCCACCCAGGCGCCCCTCGATTTAAAAGGCTGCTTGGTTTCCCATGGCCTGGCTATACCATGTGGCCATTGCCTTTCAGTGGGCATTCAGGATGTTTCCTGTGAGGTCTCTGGCCATATCAGCATTTGCTATGAGAAACACTGCTGCCCTGAACTTTCTTAAACAGGTATCTCTCCCTACTTAGCTATTTTCTCTCTTCTACTGGGACTAAATTTAAAATCAAATATACATAATTCTTGTTCAGTTGTATCTCTGCTCTGTCATTGGGTATGGGTGATTGAGTGCAGACCGTAACCTTAGAAGAAAGCATTTAGGAGCGTATCAGGCATTGTTTAATGCTTCAGAATACACTGTTGGAGAATGTCGCCCTTTTGACCCCGTGGCAAGATGATGGGCCACCATCTTTCTATCCCTATAGCTGCAACAATTCAAGGTGGCATCAGCTTTTAAAAAAAAGTTGTGGTGAAATATACATAATGTAAAATTTACCATCTTAACTGTGTCGGCATTGGCTTTTAAGCCTGTGTGGGTGGGTGCCCTGTTTAACACCAGGTTGAGGCTTTAACTCTTTCCCTCTACCCTTTATGTCCTTCTCCAGCATCCCTCTGACTGTCTAAAAATGTTTGTTCCCAAAACAGTGACCCACAGACAGAATGTGGAATAGGTACTCATTAGTTCATTCATCCATCGATCATCAAGGATGGATTGGGTGTGTGCTCTATCAGCCCCTGAGCTAGGTGCTGGGGATCAAAGACAAGTTAGAGAGGGTCACTGACCCCCAAAGGGAACAACTGAAACCCATCAACTAATGATGAGACTGTGTATCTGTGTATAGGATTCCTTCCATCATGTTTTTTTAGACCTTTGTCTCTCATTGTCTTCTTTTGGGCTATCTGCCTGCTTCTAGGCTCCCTCCCCGAAGCCTACCTGCACACCACTGACCCCAGCCACTTCTCTCTACAGCACCATTCTCATCACATCTTGTAGTCCTTTCTCTGTCCCGAAACCTCCTCTGGGCAAGTTCTCATCCCTAGCTCATCATCTGAAGTCCCCCGGAAATGCACACCTAATGTGCCTTCCTGGTATTACCCTGGGTTCATGGAAGAAGAGGGCTGTAGACCATGACTTACTTAATGCATGGGCCTCACACAAGTTATCCAGCCTTTCTGTGCCCTTTCATAAAGATGGGAGCAGCATCCCTCACCTCACAGGGTCAGTCAGAAACTTGAGGAACATGCCTAGCTCGGTTCTTGGCACATGGCAGACACCTCATCAATGTTTGTCTCCATCTCCAACAGGACTCAGTGGATTTTCCTTTGGTGACTTTTGACTTGACCTGCCACCCTTCCCATCCCCCATGGTTTTGAGGCCCTCATAGATGGTTCCCTACTGATTCTACGTTTTCCTCCTGTATTCTGGAGGGATTGGGAACAAATGAGCACTGGCATAGCTATAACCTGTTTTCAGATGAACCTTCCCTTTGAAGTAGCAGGCAAATGGATTAACGGTTTTCTGCCACGCACAGACGTTGACTATACGCAGCCCTAAGAGAATCAAGGAGGCTCATCTCCAGGAACCAAACAGTGCTGGTTACTTAAATAACATACATTTCCACTGTAACCATCCGGCCAGAGCCAGAGGGGTTTGGCAAGAAAGACCCACAAGTTCCTCATTTTTTTGGCATGCCTCCAACCTCTGAAGTGTCCTCCTCTTCCTCTGAGTTACGTTGCGTTGGAACAGGATGAGGATTGGGAATTTCCCCAGAACACAGTATGATGCTGGGTCTGGCGAGATCAGTCATTCACCTTTCTCTCTTCCCCTGCACCTCAAATCCACTGGGTGTTTCGATTAAAAGAGGTGAGTCACATTTGTTTAGTTTACTTTGTATTGTCTTTCTGTCTTGAAAGAGGAAAGGCCCTTTACATAAATTGAGGTTTCTGACTCAAGAACAGCCTCTTCAGGAATCTGGAATGTGCTCAGTTAAGTTGGGGAGTTGCTGCACCCCCAGCAGTGGTGGCTAATGGATCCCAGAAGCGACCGCCATCTTTCCCATCCCCCACTCTCCCAGGAGCACACCTTCAGAGTCAGAGGCTGTTTGGTAAGACTTTTCTGAAGTTCTGTGAGATGAAAATCACAGCGTGGCACCGTTCACCTGGGTTATGTATTAGCCTAATATTGCTATATGAGCTTGATTTTTCTCCCTCTTGGGAGAAGAAGCTGAATGTAGAACATGTATAGCATGTTCCTGGAAAATCCCGTTTGTTTTTGGATAACCGATCTGTCTAGATGTCTCTTGACTCTGACCATTTGTTAGAGGTCTTAAACTACAGAAACCCAGACCTTTGCAACCTAGACCATTGCTAAAGAGTGGGGCCTGGGCATCTATATTTTTCCTCTCTCCCCCAATTTTTATTTAGAAAAATTTCAAATGTACAGAAAAGTTGTAACAGTATTACAGTGAACATCCATCTAGATTCCCCCATTATTAGCACTCTGCCACATTTGTTTTCTCACTCTCTCTGTGTGTATGTATATGTATACACACATGCTTGCACATATGTGCACACACACACACACACACACCTCCTTTTTTCCTTAAACAATTTGAAAGTAAGTTACAGATATCAGGACACTTGATCCCTAAATACTTGGAAACAAGGACATTCTCCTCTGTAACTGCAACAGGGTGAGCACATGCAGGAAATGTAAAGTTAATATAATGCTATCATCTAGTATTGGTCCATATTTAGATTGCCCCAATTCTCCCAACAATGCCCTTTATAACCTTTTAAAAACCCCAAGTGTAATTAAGGGTCACATTATATTTAGCGGTTGTATCTCTTTACAATTTTTTAAAATTAGTTTATTTGTCAGAGAGAGGGAGAGAGCAAGCACAGGCAGACAGTGGCAGGCAGAGGCAGAGGGAGAAGCAGGCTCCCTGCCGAGCAAGGAGCCCGATGTGGGACTCGATCCCAGGACGCTGGGATCATGACCTGAGCCGAAGGCAGCTGCTTAACCAACTAAGCCACCCAGGCATCCCTCTCTTTACTATTTTTAAATCTAGAACAGTTTCCTAGCCTTTAAAAAATTATATGTGATAGTGACTTAAGGTTTTTTTTTTTTTAAATCGGGTCAGTTTCTGTAGACTGTCATCATTTTGGATTTGCATGATTGTTTTCTCACAGTCAGATGTAGGTTAAATGTTTGGGGCGGGAGCATTCTACAGGTGATGTTAAGTCTTTCTTCATGCGTTGCATGAGGAGTGTCATTGACGATGTGAGCTTTAAGACTGTATCTGTCCAGTTTCTCCATTCTAAGAGGACCGTTTTCCTTTTGTAATTAATAAATAATCTCTGGGGAGATATTCTGAGACTGTTTACATATCCTAATCCCCAACAAGGTTTCACCCAGTGGTTTTAACCACCATTGATTCTGGCCAGGATCACTGGCTGCTTATGATGCCTGTAAAATGATGATTGTCTGTTTCTATCATTGCTCCATTTATTAGCTGACATTCTTTTTTTAAAAGATTTTATTTATTTATGAGAGAGAGAGAACATGAGGGAGAGTGAGAGCATGAGCAGGAGGGAGGGGCAGAGGGAGAGGGAGAAGCAGACTCCCTGCTGAGCAGGAAGCTGGATGTGGGCAGGAATGAGGACTTGAGCCGAAGGCAGATGCTTAACTGACTGAGCCACCCAGGAGTCCCTGACATCCTTTGTCTAAAGGAGAGCTTTTGCTTCTTGCCCTGCCCTTATCTATCTAATCTTATCTGTTCACCTAGCTAGGTAGCTATCAACCTAGCTACCTATTGAACTTATCAGTCTGGGCTCATGAATTATTTTGGAAATGCATAAGTGATAATACAGCCCTCAGTACAAACTGTTACTATCCCAGATTTGGCCAATGGAAGCCCCATCAAGCTGATCTCTGTGTCCTTTGGAAAGTACCCCTCAAGTGTCTGAGCAACTTCACTGATGTTAGCATTAGCGAATATTCTGTTCTCTCTTGGTGTTCTCTTTGCCCCAGCGCTGGAAGAAGCCATGAACCCGTGGTGGAAGAAGCCATGAACCCGTGGAGACCTAGTTCCCTGGAGACTGCTACTGAGATTATGAAAGCTTCCAGGTGCCAAGATTGAGAGGCACTGGTTATAGTCCTCTAAAGGGAGATTACCTGTTCCCGCAAGGTGTTTTCTCCTTGTCATCCATTACAACCCATCGTCCCCTGTAATTAGTGGCATTGATTTGTTACTGAAGTTTAGAGTTTTGTGGGAGGTGTCCCTTGGTGATTCAGGCCCTCGTAGTTGCACTGATGTTCTGTCATGGAGGATATGAGACGTAACCAAAAAAATTAAAAAATAAAAATAAAGGCTGTGTGAGTGTTGAAAGTTTTCAGTTAACCCAAAGACTTCTTTCTACCACTGCATTATTTATTGTTGTATTTTTTGGTCATTGAAGTTTTCACATGTTGTAAGACCTTAGGAGACGCTAAAATATAGATGAGTTTCTAAGGATGGGTCATGGCGCCCTTTTTAGTTTCTGCTCTGTCATTTTTAGAGAGTGTGCGTGTACTTCATTTCTCCCCTTCCAGCCAGTTTTCTTTCATTAAAATATCCAGCAGCTCTAGCCTCAGTATCCAGCAGCTGTAAGGAAATGCTCCTGATTTGTGGGTTTTCACTTCCTGGTTTCACATCTTAACCACATCCCACGTTGGCCCAGTGAGTCCTTTCTGCCGCCTCAAGACCCATAGCTGAGAATTCTTAAGAACAGTCAGACGTGGGAGGCAGTGGCCCTGGACTTGCGTCCCCTCGAACTGTAAGACCTCTGGTAAAACACTGGTAAAAAATTTCTGTGTCTCTCCCAGCTTGGAAAAAGGGGGTTGGGTGTGAGGATTAGGTGGGGTAGTACAGATGCGGTACTCAGCAGTCTTTGGCACACAGTAGGTGCTCAATAAATGCTAGCTGTTGTTATCTTATTACACAAAGCTGGCCGTGAATATAAGGGCGGGAATGAACGAGGCCTAGTGTGGACATTGCAAATGTGCCTGCCTTGGCATCCGTGGCCTGTGTTTCGGCGTGTGAATGCATGGCCAGGTGTGTGTGTGGCCGTTGTACGGTATGGCGATGAAGGAGAGATCTGTAAGGTGTGCCCTGTCAAGTCTGCCTTATCCACACATTTTTTGGTGGGCCGTGTGAGCATATACGCTCGCATGTCTGTAAAACCTGCATGTGTTACTTCTTGCGGGTGTGTCTTACAGAGAATGTGGGACGAGATATGAACAGAATCAGCTCTTCCAACGTTGAAGGAGAGCTCTGAACTCAGGCCAAGCAGATATTGTGGCTCACTAGCTCGGTGTCCTTGGATAAATCACTGAACCCCAATTTTCTCATTTGCAAAATGGTTGCTCATTCTGGCTCCTTTCTGTTTCTTTTTAACTCAGGTGGTGGCAGGGTGAGATTGGATGATGGATAGCAGAAGTGCTTTAGAAAAGACCACAAGTTATCCCAGTGCTGCAGGGAATAACCGTTTCTGCTCAGGGTCAGGTCAGGTGGCCTTTACCATCAGCAACCCCTGCATACCTCGCTGTAGGGCTCGCTTTTCTTGGTCCTGTATGTTGGCGATGTGTTTGATAGGACTTGGTGCCACCAACGAAATAACCTTCTTAGAGGCTTTTAAGAACTATTGATTAGCCTGGCAGACAGAAACCAGTAAACGTGTCATTCTTCCTGATACCAGACAGGGCTTTAGAGAAGTCGGAGGCAGAGATTCGGTTCAAGAGCAACCTGATTATTCTGCTCCAGGTCCTGAGTCTGCGGCGTTCGTCTCCTTGAAGAAGACGTCACTCTCTCTTTTGCCATTTGCGTAGCATCGGGTTACATGGCTGTGTTTTACAGAGGGTTTTATAAAGAAATGAACGTACTTGTAACCGCATTTGACGATTTCAGCCAGCCCTGGGTGTTCAGATGTTATTTTCAAGTCACCTTTGTCCGGACTGGTGGCTTCTCGGCTTGTGTGTTAGGTTTCGGAGGTTTGCGTGTTGACTTGTTCTGCGTTTGGATTTGTATGCGCAGTGTTTGCTTTTACCATAACATCTAGCAGATAAAGCTCTTTACCACTTTAGGTAGAACTTCGTCTTAAGAGGTGTCTATGGGGGTGCAGGGGAGTCACAGGGAGAAGGAGGTGGGTGCCGAGATCGCCTGGCCGTCGTCTTGACCTTTTGAGCTAGAATGGGGAATCCGTACCCTTTTCAACAAGAGTGCTGGATTTGCCTCTCATTTCATCGGACACCGTGGAATCACGGGAGAGTGCTTGGCCCCGGCCTGCCACTCTTCCTCACTCCCCACCAGGGAGAAGCCAGCTGGGATGCGCCTTCACTGCCTGGGAGAGTCGGGTCCTCTGTGGGTCACCCTGTGCCGCCTGCGGGCAGTGCTGGCAGCACCTGGCAGTTAGCCTGAGAGCTCTGCCTTTGTTCTCAGCAGGCGTGGGCAGCTTGTGGTTTTGTACGAAGGGGTGGAGTGTATTTGTACAGTTGCCAAAGATGTGATTAGACAAGATATCGATTCTGAACTTCTGCCCCCTTTCTTCTGTTCGACTCGGTTCTTCCGTACTGAGGTTCAGGCAGAGAAAAATGGAGCGGAGAGAACTAGGCCACTGGCTTTTGAAACATATTGATCAGTGAGCCCATCAGATGGAGCAAAGACCTTCCCCTTTGTATGATGTCATGCTGCACTGGGGCCTCAGTGTGGCCTGTGATCACTCCTGCAGGGATTTGCTTTCGCAGGGAAAAGACTAGAAAAGGAAAAGAATCACTGTAGGCAGTATCCAAAAATAATGTCAGCATTTCTAAATGTGTTTCCTTGAAGTCGTTGATCCCTTTGGTTTTCTAGGCCATGTGGTGGCAGGAGGGAGCAGTGTGAGGTGGTCAGCCTTGAGCGACAAACTTCGGAGCAATGCGGGTGTCACTTCTCTGCTATCCACCGCTCCCCGGCTTGGGCCTCCGCTGCTGCCTATCTGTCTGTCTCCCTACCCTGCCCCCATCACACATACCACATGCATGTTCTTTCTGCCCACGGTGCATGTCTGTGGTGTGGACAGTCGCATCTGTACTTGAACCAGCTCTAAGCCAGGGCCTCCCAGTTGGGCCGCTCTGGGTGAGCGAAATGCTGTGACCTTGAGTGCCCTCCGGTCAAGTGAAGTGTGGTTCTGGCTTTTATCTTGATTTGCCTGGGTTGGCTCTGTGTGAGCAGCCAGGGATCCTGCTAATGGGTCCCCTGGGACAGAGGGAAGAGGACCGAAGTGGATTTGTTGAAGCCCTGTGGGGCATTTGAAATGGCACCAAGGGCAGGCTGAAATCTATTAGCCTTTGCTTATCATGCCTGAGTTCCAGCGTGTTGAAAGGGTGATGATTAGTAAGAAAAAGGCCAGGCTACTTTATCTTTTCCTTTGCACATTTGGGAAAAAGTTCCTCTGCCTTGCTAGCATTAGAAGCAGACCATTCTTTTTATTCTACCATATCACATCAGCTTCCATTAAAAATCAACAGCAGCAAGTACAAAGCCCCATCCGTGGAAAAGCGTTTAAGGCAGCACTGTGCTCCAGCGCTTCAGGGTAGGGCTTCTTGCCTTCTGCACCAACGGATCGGTTTCTCATACCCATGCCTTTCTGACCCAGCAGCTTTTAAAAGACCAAGAAGCATTGCTCTGCTTTCTACTGCCTCTCTCTGAGACCAGAGCTGCCGTGCCTCTAGCCATGTCCCAGAGAGCATATTTGAGACAAGTCAGCTTAATTTGCCTGCATGCCTAGGAAGCCTCTCTTTAAAAGCCAGTTTTAAGCCAAGAGCTGTGTCTAAATATTTTGCTTTTCCCATTCAGGCGAGCGACGGAGGCGCCGCTGCCAGGTGGCATTCAGCTACCTGCCCCAGAATGACGATGAGCTTGAGCTGAAGGTCGGCGACATCATAGAGGTGGTAGGAGAGGTAAGTGTGCCAGGCGGGTGGGTGGGTGACGTCGTGCGGGCGCTCAGGACCCGGCCCTGGTTGGCCTTGCTGTGGCGGATGTTAGAGCCTAAAGAGACCTTGGACGCTATCTGGCTGAGTCTCTTCTCTGAGGAACTGGGTTCCCAGACAGGAATGCCGCCAAGCCCATTAGGAGCAGGTGTGGGCCATTCGAAATTACAGCCTTTCTCACACAATGGACAAGGGCTTCTGAGATCCCGGGCCACTGCCACAGCTTTTCTCTCCTTCAACTGCCAGTAGACTCTGACTCTGCAGAGTGACCCTGAGCCGTCTCTTGAGGGTGAATTCAGTATTCATCGTGGGGGACACTGTGGATTCAAAAGGAAAGAGAAGAAGGGACATTTATAGAAGACTAGTAGTATGTGACAGGCATGACAAGGTTCTTTACACATTGGCTCATCGGGTGGCCCATCGCAAGCACTTTGTTTTGTGGATGAGAAAAGAGGCTCAAGAGACTCTAGAAGGAAAGAAAAAGAGAGAGACCCTGGAAGAGTCAGGACTGAGGGTTGGAGCTAAGCCCACCTGGCTGGAGACCCATTGTTCCCTCCACTGCACCGCATTCCCTTATTGCTGCTTGGTCCTGGGTACTCGGGGCCATGCCTGCTGGTGGAGTGTCCCACCATGAACTGACATGGGCCTCTCAGGCTCTGCTCCCCTGTCCTGGGCAATCCTGGGCTTCAGACTTAGAACCTTATCATTCATTCTGATTCAACTCATGTGTCTGTATATAGAAATACAGTTCTCCAAGAGCTTTGGTTTCATGAGTACCACTGGACCTTACAGAAACCCATGATCAAAAAAAGAAGCTAGAAGTCAGGGAGGGGATTAAGTGAACTGTGACTTGGGTCCAGGTAGCAGGGCTGAGGCCTAGCCACCAGATTCCCTGATGCTCATATAAACATAAAGTGAGCATGTGTCAAAGTTTTATTTAACTCATGAACGAGGGGATCTACAAGATGGTACGGTTGGCTCAAAGAGAATTGTGGAAGAGTATTTATAATGACTGAGAGAGAAAATACTTGATTCAGATTGCTAAGGCAGATGCAGAAGTACATACTATCCCACAGGGCAGTACGCTGCAGCCTTTGAGGTTGTCTCTTCTCGGGGATAAGGCACTTGTATCTCTGGCTATCCAGATTTACTTTCATTGCTATCTGAACAGAATCATTCTCATCACTTTTGGTTTTCTGCCAGTTAACATCCGCACTAAGGGAATCATAGTGAATAGGGTGTCAGACAAAGATACATATCTCTCGAGAATCAGTTACTGGGACTCCCAGTGTGGCACTGGGAGAACACAAAATAACCCCTATCGCCTATTTCCTAGTTTTGGAGAATTTGTATTAATAGGCCATTCATCATTTTGGAGAGAAAGAGAGTGTGTGTGTGTGCAAGTGAGTGGGGGAAGGGGCAGAGGGAGAGGGAGAGAGAGAATCTTAAGCTGAGCACAGAGCTTGACTCTCGGTTCACTCTCACGACCCTGAGATCATGACCTGAGCTGAAATCAAGAGTTGGACGCTTAACCAGCTGAAATACCTGGGCATCCCTCATTCATCATTTTGTATCCCTGTTGCTAAGCAGGGCACTTAGGAGACATTTGTCAAAAGCTGACTGAGTGAAACATGAACGGACAACAGAGTAGAACATTTATGCCAGCGGTAGGACAAATTTCGTAAGACCGAATCCATGCAAGAAGTTCCAAAGGAAACAGTAAATAGTGTGACTAACTTAAAAAAAAAAGTTAAAATTTTGGTATAATTTGAAGAAACTTCAGCAAAAATACCCCCAGAGAACAACAAATAAGAAACATTTTACAATAAATGATCATGAAAAGTTATTATATATATCACATATGAAATTATATTAAAAAGGTACTATAACAACGATAAATAGTAAATAAATCTGCCATAAACACAAATCCCACAAAGGGAAAGAAAAACCTTTACCATGAGGAAATGTTCCACACTGCTCTTAATTAAATAAATGCAAATTAAGGCAATAATGGGTCCTGTTTTTGAGAATCCCAAGAAAACATTTTGCGGTTAAGACTTGGTAATACCGAGGAGAAGTAACGACTTTGTATATCTTTATGACCCTAATACGAAGCTATTTAGCAGGGTATGGCAAGAGCTGTAAAAATCTGAACTAACATTCTTTGAGCCAGTATTCTCACTCCTAGGAATTTATCCAAAGAAAATGGTTAACAGAAAAAAAAATATGTGAAACATGTTAATTGCTTGTGATAATGAAAAATAATCAAGAGAGAGAATAGTTATGTGAATTAAGTGATATTATTCAGCTAGAAGATTGTGAATACATTAAGATGGTAAACCCAGAGGTCTTTAAATCTGTATTTATTACAATACTGTGCACTGTAATTTTCTGTTAAATTCTGCTAACCTGAGAGCTTTTCAACAGCAGGGATCTGGTTTTGATCTATCTTAAATTATGTGGTACCTGGAAGAGTGCCTGAAACCTAATACGTACCTTAATGAATGTTTGCTGAATAAGTAAGTGAATAAATGGAAATATGAAAAGATTTTTTTGCAAAAGAAATGAACAGATCAGGACACAAAATTGCATACACTAGGACGCAGCCATGTAAAATACATCTCTGTCTGTGTGATTGAAGACTGTAAGGGAATGAGAATTGAAAATGGTTGTGTCGGGCGCCTGGGTGGCTCAGTGGGTTAAGCCGCTGCCTTCGGCTCAGGTCATGATCTCAGGATCCTGGGATCGAGTCCCACATCGGGCTCTCTGCTCAGCGGGGAGCCTGCTTCCCTCTCTCTCTCTCTGCCTGCCTCTCTGTCTACTTGTGATCTCTCTCTGTCAAATAAATATATAAATAATCTTTAAAAAAAAAAGAAAATGGTTGTGTCACAGAAGCAGTTTTCCTTTAATGTTGTAATAATGTTTTATGAAATACAAAGCAAGATAAGGAAATTATTAACACATTCCTGGGAGATAGTGCCCACCCTCCCCTGCCCCTTGGCTGTAGGGAATGCAGGCGTGGATCACTGAAGGAGAGGAGGGATCACAGTTCTTAGTTAACTCTTTGCACGGAGATGACTTAATACGTCCCTGCTGCTGGCAGGACCAGTGTCCTGTTCAGTGCCAGGCTTCATGATGGTCTTGCTTCCCAGAGGAAAAAGGAAAAATATGTAACCTAGGATATTTATGTAAAATAAAACATAAAGGTTGGCCTTTTCTTTTTTTTTTTAAAGATTTTACTTATTTATTTGACAGAGATCACAAGCAGGCAAGAGAGGCAGACAAGGAGAAAGAGGAGGAAGCAGGCTCTCTGCAGAGCAGAGAGCCCGATGCGGGGCTCGATCCCAGGACCCTGGGATCATGACCCGAGCCTAAAGCAGAGGCTTTAACCCACTGAGCCACCCAGGCTCCCCAAAGGTTGGCCTTTTCAACCACATTTTAAAAATTATATGATCAAAAATGAGTTTTCCCATTATGTCAATTGACTTGTAATATTGTAGTAATGGGCCATTGTCACTGCATATTACAAAATATGTCTTTTTATAATGGATGTATAAACGCCAGTGAGTATTTTCTCATTCCACTGGAAACTAAAAACATCCCAAATCAATAAGAACTCTTCAGTCACAGGGATAGATTGAGGTAAGACCATAGTTTTAGCTTTGCAAGACCTGGAAACCAGTCAATCTATTGGACAATAAAAATACGATAGATGATATCATGTATATGTGTCTAAATATGTTATATTATTCTTGAATGATTAACAGATTGATCCAACAGTATTGCAAAGCTATACACACACACACACACACACACACACACACACACACACACAAGTGCACACACACACCCTACCCCAAAGGAGAAAAAAACCAGACAACTCTTAGGAGGATTTGGAGGTATGGACTGGTTTTTTGAAAAGGGTTGAATCAAGTAGAGAATCTTAAAACATGATATTTTATATATATTAATTAAGTTAGATATGTATCTTATTTAAGACAATTTAAGATATTTTATATCTTACTTAATTTTGCCTGAAAATATAAAAATGTACATTCATTTGCCATTTGTCACCACAAGCTCATAGGGTCAAGGTGTTTTCCTTAAATATGGGTTTGTTGGTTTGAGTTCCATCCTCTCTGCTTCCATAGTGCCTCCTTCATGATTTCCATCAGTTTCTTTAAAATGGATTGATACTAACACAAGGAAAGCAACCAGAGTACCCCCTCCTTCTAAAGAAAGTTCTGCAGTCCAGTGCCCCCCACCCTGTCTCTTCTGGTTGTCTTATCTGCACCTAATTTGGCAGCAGGTTGTTTTTTTTTTTTTTAACTTTCACATCGTTCACCTTTTCCCCTCATCACCACAAACTTTGTCTTCACACTTCCCTGTTTTTTGAGCCACGTAACCACCTGGTGGGCTCACGGAGCAGCAGCCTGGCACAGGTGTGGGTAGACGCAGCCTGATCCTCGCCTGGCAGGAGCCGACTGCCAGCCCCGAGTGCTCAGCCCGGGTGGGCCTGCGCAGGGTGGCTCAGAGAAGGAATGGGGAAGGCAGGGCTGGCCGGGCTGAGCGCACCTGGCGAAGTCACCTTCCTCAGAAAAGCAAGTAGAATTCCTCTATCTCCTGACTAGAGACAGGGACCCAGCACTCATCGTTAGATTCAGCTTTGTGAACCCAAAGGAACCGGGCTGCCAGTTTGAAAGGAAGAGTAGCAGACAGTTCTTCTTCTTGTTGTTGTTGCTGTTTTTTAAGAAAATCACTATAAATACACACTTGTGTCTTTTTTGTCCAGAGTGGAGAGGACTGATCAGTGCAGGTGAAATTGTAATTATAAGACCAGAGATGGTATATAGACAAGCTTGTCAGGAGTAATGGCATTTGAGGGCCTCTGGAGTTTCAAACCTGGCTTATTGACCTATTTTTTTAAGTGCATTGAAACCTCTGTGTTTTCCTGTCTGTGTTATCCAGAGCCTGGGAAATGAGCCACTTTTCTTCTCGTGTTGGATGAGCTTGGTCTCAACCAGCCTGTCTGAGTGGGGCCCCAAGGAATATTCAGAGATTCTTGCTTTTATTTGTTCCCTGTGGTTTGTTTTTAAGGTATTTTTCAGTGGTCCCTAGTCAGGCTCGCTGGAGATCAATGGCTTTCATTTCAGATTTAAAGCCTGACCTGGCCTTATAGTTTGCAAAGATGGTAACTTGCACTTTCAAGAAACATAGGCATCTTCTCATACCCACAACAGTGGGTTTGGTTCTCTCACCTCGAGTTCAATGAGCTGTTGAAATTCTTCAGAGGTTTAACTCAATCAGACAACCTTTGTGGGTACGGATGCGCAGTTATGATGTTATGAATTATAGTAAGAACTATATATATCTGGTCTCTGTCTGGCACAGAGCTCCTAAAACTCTTGGGATTTCCTATAAGAGTGATAAAGGTGTCTTCCCTTATGTTAATGAGGTGACTTTTTGAAACACCTGAGCAAAAGAGGCCCGTTGCCAGTGAAGCCAATGGTGTGGTTAGAAATTGGAACTTTCAGCCCCACCCACTGACCCTGGCAAGGGGAGAGGGGCTGGAGGTCGAATCAGTTGCCAGTAGCCAGTGAGTTAATCAACCATGCCTATGTAATAAAGCCTCCATTAAAAACCCCAAAGGACAGGATTCAGAGAGCTTCTGGGTTGGTGAACATGTGGAGGTGCGTGGAGAGTGGTGCCTGGAGAGGGTATGGAAACTCCACGCCCTTTCCCCGTGCCTTGACCTGTGCATCTCTTCCATCGGACTGTTCCTGAGTTATATCCTTTTCTAATAAATCAGTGACCTGGTAAGTAAAATGTTTCTCTTGAGTTCTGTGAGCTGCTCTAGGAAATTAATTGAACCCGAGGAGGGGATCATGGGAACCTCTGATTTATGGGTCCGAAGGGTAGGTGACAATCTGGACTTGTAAGTGGCATCTACAGTGGGGGGCAGGGAACAGAGCAGTCTTGCAGATCCGAGCTCTTAACCTGTGGGATACGCAGCTGTTTCTGGGTAGAGAGTGTCAGAATTGAGTTAAATGGTAGGACACCCAGCTGATGTCTGAAGAATTGCTTGTTGGTGTGGGGAAACCTCTCTCACCCCCACACACATTGGAAGTGGGTCCAGGGATCCCAAATAGTAGGTAATCCTCGTTTCATTCTTGGTCTAAGAACTTCAAAGACTTGCCTTTTGTTTTGTGCTTGCCCATGAGAAGTCAAGTTTATTTAAAAGCTGATTACTTACTAGGTAATCCAAGCATACCCAAATTCTTACCCATCAAGGTACCCCTTGCTTTAGAAGGGTTTATCTTTTCCAAAAAAGAGATAACATTAATATAAAAATTTGTTTATTAGAATGTGATAATCCAAAATGCTTAGGCTGCTCTACAGTCATTTCTTCCAGTGATTTTGGGTAGACATGTCTACCCAAGTGATGTAATTTGCAGAGGTTACAGAGCATGTTAAGGATAGGGACGTCATGATTAGAAGAAAAGGTGATTAGATTAGCATCATCAGCCCGCAAAACAGACTACAACTGTATAAAAGCAACATATTTGCAAGTCGAAATGTATTTATAAGAGATTTGCATAGCTATGGGATTTATCAACTATTTGAGCTCTTACTCTGTGGCAGAGCTGGGTTCATGGAGATTTAGAGATTTATTGAACGGAATCTGTCTTGAAACATGTTCAGTATAGTCAGGGAGGGTAAGATATGCACAGCTAAGAAGCTAACTAAGAACCCAGGATGCTAGGAGAGCAGCAAATGATGGCACTGACAAATGAGGAAGGATTTAAAAGCAAAGGCACTCAGCGAAGGTGAAGAAGATGCTTCCGAGAACAAGAAGAACTTCAACCACAGGCACGGGGAAGATGAGAAGTATTTGGATTCTTTCAGCAAGCACAGGGTATATTGTGTAAGGTGCTTGGCTAGTCTGGGGTGGGGGGGGACAGGGTGTTGGTACAGCCCTGCTCCAGAGTCAGGGATGACCTGTGTAGCTTCCGTGGCAGATGTGGGGTATCAGCAGAAGCTGACTCCTGCAACAAAATGCACATGAGATAAGTGAAAGTGCCTCCTACACTGAACTTTTTTTTTTTAAGATTTTTAAATTTTATTTATTTGTCAGGGAGTGAGAGAGAGAGAGAGAGAGAGAGCATAAGCAGGGGAAGCAGCAGGTAGAGGGAGAGGGGGAAGCAGGCTCCCTGCTGAGCAGGGAGCCCGATGTGGGGGTCGATCCCAGGACCCTGAGATCATGACCTGAGCTGAAGGTGGATGCTTAACGACTGAGCCCCCCAGGCGCCCCTCCTACACTGAGCTTTTAAAGGGATACTCCCATGAAGGTATCTTAACATACAGGTTTTGTAAGATTAACACAAACCCATAGATAATTTTGTCACCTTTGAATAGTGGCAGGACAAAGCTTCAGGATCTTGATTCATCAGAAAGGTTATCTTGTTGGCTTGATTTACTCTTTGCTCAGATTTCCAAGTTGGAGTAATAGTAAGGCTTTAGCATAGGGTCATTTAGGAATTGGGGGACCTGTAAACTAGCCTGTAGCAATTTTGAAGGACAGGACCGTCCTCTTCTCGAGAACAGCCCTATCAAAAACCTTTCCACTGTGAGGCAAATCATGGATATAGCTCTGTCTCATTGGGCAGAATTTGCTAAAGTCTTAAATGGAAATTGTGTATGTTTTCTTCAGTCATTCCCCTTTGAATTACTCTGCAGCTTTCTCTTTTGAGGGGCCTCTTTCACGTGGAATAGGCTTATTCTCAGAAGAACGAGGGAATAAAAAATCACTTTCCTATATGTATGGAATGTCGTGGCCTTGCCAGAAAGAGGTAATCAGACAGTGAACTACACAGGAATTGGGGGAAAACATTGGCCCCGGCCTTTAGGACCTAGAGAACACTTGTCTGTTTGGTTCAACCAGCTTTCCTGTCCCCACATCAACAGGGATGGTTATTTAAAGCAACTAAAATGGAAAATAATGTAGGTGTTTATGCCATTAGGGAGTGGTTCCCTTAAAAATATTTTTTCACTAATTCCACTAATAGAAAAAGATGTTTTCTAGAAACAATTTGTATTTTTTTCAGCAATATCCAAAAGGTAAAACTACGTGTTAGAACATTTATGTGACATTCTAGAAAAGGTGAAATCAGTCATAGGTGATGAAAATCAGATAAGTGGTTGCTTGTGGAGGTGGATTGACTAGGAAGGGGCACAGGGAATTTTCTGGAGTGATGGAAACTTTCTATATATTGTTAGAGGTATGGGTTACATGGGTGCATATATGAAAACTGATTGACTTGTACTACTAAAACATGTGCATTATATGAATTATACCTCAATTTTAAAAACTTTAAGAAACTAAGTATTTCTCTGGCATTTAAAAATTTTTGAAAATACTTTCCCTTACCTCTCAAAGTTGGGTGAAAGGGCCAGTGCGGAAATTCTCATTTAATTATGTCTGAATACATTTTTAATTCAGATATAATTGAAATTAAACACTGTATTCGTTTTAGACATACAGCATAATGATTTGATACATGTGTAGTATATGTTGTGATGAGATTATAGCAATGATACATAGTTAGAAATTGTTGGGGCGCCTGGGTGGCTCAGTGTGTTAAAGCCTCTGTCTTCGGCTCAGGTCATGATCCCAGGGTCTTGGGATCTGCTCAGCAGGGAGCCTGCTTTCCCCCCTCTCTCTGCCTGCCTCTCTGCCTACTTGTGATTTCTGTCAAATAAATAAATAAAAGAAATTGTTTTTAAGATCTACTGTCTTACCAACTTACAAAGATATGATACACTACTATTAACTATAGTCACCTTGCTATACATTACATCCCTGGGATTTATTTATCTTATAAATAGAATTTTGTACCTTTTGACCCCTACACCTCTTTCACCTACCCCCCAGCCCTTGACTCTGGCAACCACCACCATGTTCTCTGCATCCATGAGTTTGATTTTTTTGTTTTTAGGTTCTACACTGAAGTGAGATTATATAGTACTTGTCTTGCTCTGACTAACTCCACCTAGGGTCCTACCCTCAAGGAACTAGAAAAAGAACAAATGAACTGCAAGATTGGTAGAAGGAAGGAATTAACAAAGATCAGAGTGTAAGTAAATGAAATCGAGTCTTAAAAGATAATAGAAAAGATCAGTGAAACTAAGAGTTCGTCTTCCAAAAAGATAAACAAAATAGACGGCTCTTTAGCTGGCCTCACCAAGAAGTAAAGGGGACTCAAATAAAATCAGAAACGAGAGAGGAGAGGTTACAAATGATAACACAGAATGACAAGGGATTGAAGGAGACTAGTATGAGCAATTATTCACCAACAAGTTGGACAGTCTAGAGGAAATGGATAAATTCCTAGACCTATAAAGTCTGAATATATTTTGAGGAAATTTTTAGAAATGTTAAGGTGTGGGCCTTTCCTTAAAGCTTCACTTTTCCATTTTTCTTTCTGGAAAGAGTGGTAAAACAGCTCTGGGAACAATAAAGCTGACCTCATTTACCTGTGCGCCTCTCCCTCCACCCCCCTCCTCTGACTGAGATTTGGACTACAAAGGGTTAATTGCACATAGAAAGCCATAACAGACTTTAGAATCCTATGTACTATGTAATTAAATGTTTGGAAACCTTAAAAAAAAAAAAAGCCATAACAGCCCTTAAATGGGTTTTTCTGTCTTGCTACTCATACCTTGAGGTAGACTTTAGACCTGGTAAAGCTGTTGTTCCCTTTCTCAGCACAGTTTACCAGGTAAAACTTCAATGCTGGTAAGTCGAAACTATTCTGAATATCTCTGTATCTCGGACAGCCATGGTCATCTTTGTATCCACAGGCGTTCTCTCTGTAGTGCCTTACAAATGTAGATAATGCATGTAAAATTGGGGGGATGTGTTGACATTTGCCCAGCTGCTTCCCCAACTTCCAGCAGGGCTAAAATAGCTAGAGATGAGCTCCTTGGGCTCTGAACCCACTTAGATGCTGGTGACTGTGAAGACACGGGAATTGCAAGGCCCCCAACGCAAACTGTTGAAGTGGTTTTACTGTGTCTTTCTTTCTCGAACACAGCCAGGTGTAAACTACCCTATTTCCAGTTCTGGACGGAAGGCAGGGTTCTCTTCTTAGGACAGAGCCATGGGCTCCAGATCTGGCTGGGTTGGGCTCAGGGGCGCAGGGTGGAGGCTGTTCTCAGCCCAGGGGCACTGCCAGCAGCAGGCTGTGGATGAGTGTGTGTTGTGGGGGTGGGTGGGGGTTGGGCATCAATTCCCCTTTATTACTCCCTTTGGGGCAGAAATGGTAAGCCCTTGGTGACATCCATAATCCACAGTTTATTACAAAGGGACACATTTCTTTCTCTCTTTTAAATATAGAAACAAACATAAGCAAGCTTGATTTCTAAGCGGGGGTTCACGGGTTCTATATGGCCCTTTCTTTGTTGCAGGAGCTTCTCAAGCATACCGTCTTTGTTTTATTCACCAGTGAATCTGCCCCAGGGCCCTGGAGCAGTGTGGGATAGGTGCTTATTAAATGTAGGTCAAATAGGGAGGGGCACAGAGACCTGGGCTTGGTGGTACTTAATTAAGAACAGTGGCTAACATCTTCCTGTCTCTTGGTCCCATTTGCTCCTCACAGCAGGGCACATCGTTTTGTGGGGTAATCAGGGCTTCAGAGGCCCCCCATGGAGGGCTCCCCTAAATTTCCCTGCTTTTCATTTTTATTCATTCAGAGTGTGGGGTACTGTGCTTTACTCTTTGAATGAATGAGTGAATGAATGAATGTAAATCACTCTGGGCTTCACTGTCCTCATCTTAATACAGGAAGTTGAACTCTAGAATATTGCTGAAGAGGGAAAGTGGGAGAACGAGCATTATTTTTTTCTTTTTCTCGTATCTCTAGCCTGAATCTTAGAACCAAAGCAGCTGGCTATAAGAAGGGATAGTACTGAAAGGTTCTCGCTGGTATAGGGGCCAGACCCCTCCACTGCCGCATGGAAATGAACCCCCCAGGCCATGAGCGGTGGTTGCGCTGCCTGCCCCTCCACACCGCGAGGCTAATGAGAGAGCTCTGCTGCTTCCCTGTTGGCCACTCCTCTCAGACTGTGCTGTGACACTGATATGGGCATCTGGGGCTGTGGTGAGGCAAAGACACCCCCGTTTTCCCGGCAGGCAGCTAACCAGTCCCTGACGTCAGGAGTACTTCCTTCAGGGATCTCAGGCTCCAGCTGTTTATTACTGGGAACAGGGATGTTTTAGATACTGTCGAGCTGAATCGGATGGAATTGGCCTAGCTGCCCTGCGCTGTCGGGGATTCTGCTAGGGACTGCTCATTTGTAGTCCATGCCCTTGGTTTTTCCCTCCTGCCCCATGATTCTGGGAGAAAGAAGGTCATTTTATGGTTCCTCATTCAGGACAGGCACAAAGGATCCCCCACCACAAACCCGGTGACTATTTCTATTCAGGCTCATGGCGAATTTTCCCAACCATCCTAATCCTATAAAAAGCTGCTTGAAAGAATAACACATATCGGTTGAGTCGGCATAGAAACATGGAATGGTTTCAAGTGAAGTGCTGTTAAATGCCGTGATGTGGTATTGAATAGTCACTGGGACAGTTGTTCAGAGATGTCTGGATTCTTTCCCGAAGATTCTGTGATCATGAAGATATAATTGCCACTCCACAAGCCTGCCTCCCGTGAGCTCCCTCACAAATGCTCCAGACACCATTCTGCTTGTCTCCATTCCACAGGTTCTGTCAGCTTCCCCCTTTCTGGAGTGTCTCACAAACACGCCCCCCTGCCCTACTTATATGTATCTACCATTTCTCCTCTTCAAGGGCAACCTTAATTTTTGATTTCTTTTTTTCTCAAAGCCTTTCTGTAGCGTCCCCTACCTGGGTGAGCTTGACTTTGTGCAGCAAGTTTGTTTGTGCTAAGTCATGGCATTTTTCCCATCTATTTACCTCCCATTGCTAGGTTTTAGTCACACCCATCCTCTCCCTTTTAGCCGCATGCCCTTTCTACCTTGGTAGATTGTCAACTGCTTCAGGGAGGAAAAAAACCCATGTCCTATACAGTTTTGTGTCCATAGTCCCTAGTACAGAATCAAAGCACATCTGTCTCTAACACTGATCGAGTGTATGCGTTATCCCCATTGTACAGACAGGAGCCAGGGTTCCTTTGGTAGGAAATTTGAATGAGGTTATGTAACTGCTGAGCTTCAGTAGGATTTGAACTGGGCTTTTGACTTTAATACTCTTTATCTTTTTAAATTGTTTTAGCTGTTAAATCCTATTTATCAGTTTGAGTTGGTATTATAAGCATGTGGTAAAAAACAAAACAAAACACAAAAAACCAAGTCCAAACGTTCAGGGTCTCTTTCTGTAACATTGCACAGCACGAGTAACAAGCACGAGTACGTGCTTTTTCTCAGAATGTCCTGTTATTTCCCTTCAAGAAGCCACCTCGGTGTTCTGACTTGTGACTTCTGCTGTTCTGTTAGTGGTTCCATCACAAAATCTTGGGATGACTTTTTACCTTCCTCTTGCTTGTCCCAGCTAACTGGTGGCTCAAGACCAGTTACTACCTCAAAGGGCCTTCAGATGCATACCTGCCTTCTCCCTTGTCACTGCTCCCCCAGATCCGGCCCTCACCCCCCTGCGCAGAGGACTGCAGTATGGCTGCCCTCCCTCGCTCCCTTCACCCTGTTGCGCTTCATCTCAGGGTACACTAGAAGCCTTTGGAAACCTGCAGGGAGTCCTGCTACCTTCCAGTTGAGTTCTTAGCTCAGGGCATCTTACCTGTTTTTGTTAGGCTATCTAGTTAGTTTGGGTAGTCTAGGGAAGCCACTGTCACTTGTTAAATAACGGTTTTAAATGCTTAAAATGCAGGATTACAAAAGGGAACTGTTGAAATAGCTATCAAGCTCTTTTAAAAGCAAATTTTGATATGAAAATCTGTGTGATTTCCTATTATAATTAATAAGTAATTCTGTAATGCATATATTAAATGA
Source organism: Mellivora capensis (assembly GCA_004024625.1). Taxonomy (NCBI): domain Eukaryota; kingdom Metazoa; phylum Chordata; class Mammalia; order Carnivora; family Mustelidae; genus Mellivora; species Mellivora capensis. The sequence goes on along the minus strand of PISX010000028.1, from coordinate 350,951 downwards.
CAAGGTCCCCAGCAGGTGTGGTAACTACCACCACTTCCTAGTAGTCCTCGGGGCAAGCGGTATCTTGAGATCCCCACAGCTTCTGGGCTGTGATATGAAAATGTCCATCATTTGTTTGGTGACGGGTCATGGGTCCTTCTACTACGACTGTCTTATCTTCATTTTGTGACCAAAGGAAATGCTAAATGTCAGTCTGACATTAGTGAACATAAATTGCTAATTCCTTTCCACTTGTGTTTTTGGCCCCCAGGTTCAGTCCCCGCCCCGCCCCCCCCCCCCAGGGGGGCCTTCCGAGTCTGAATCTCAAGACTCTGTGAGGTCTGCGATATCATTCCCGGTCAGCTTGTAAGCTTTGGGTCCTCCCGCTCTCCCTGTGTGGGCTCTGCACTGTGCACCATACAGATGGGAGAGAAAACTGGGAGCCACGGTGTCTAACCTGAGCTCTGCATGTCTGTTCTTCTGTTTGCATCTGTGCAGGTGGAAGAAGGATGGTGGGAAGGCGTTCTCAATGGAAAGACCGGAATGTTTCCTTCCAACTTCATCAAGGAACTGTCGGGGGAGTCGGATGACCTGGGCGTTTCTCAGGATGAGCAGCTCTCCAAGTCAAGTAAGGAAGTCCCCCGTGCAAGGGGGGTGGGGGCACCGGCAGGTGCTGCTCCAGCCTCCCCGCTGTTCTGTAGCCCGTGCCGGGGGACAGCGACAGAAGCTCACGAGTACACTTCTGCTTGTGCTGCCTTCACCCCTGCAGTGTAGTGGGTTATCCTTGTAAAGGTGTGAACTGCACAGCTTCACGCGTGCACAGGCGGATGCTGTCCATCTCTCGATAGGTGACCGTCAGCCTTCGTGCCATTTTAATATTCCCCTATGGCTCATATTACTGTTTCCATACCCTTCTCTCACTGCAAGTGGATAATTATTTTTTAAATGAACCAAATGAGACTGTATTTCTCAGCATCCTTTGAGGAACTTGGAGGAAAATGGCACACGCACACACACAAAAACCGTTGGTGGTGAGAAGTGCTGTGTTCGGGACGACTGCGTGCCAGTTTCCTTACCAGTTCGACAAGACAGCCGAGAGGCCAGCCCCACCTTGGGTGAGCATGCGTGTCTTTCTGCGATGGTGAGAACGAACTCCAGGTCTTTCTTTCTCCAGGGCCTGAAGCTCTCCTCCCTCCAGCTTCTCTGCTGCCCTTTCCAGCTCATGGAGCAAAAGGTCAGGACCGGGAAACTTTGTTCTCCCAGTCACTAACCCAACTTCCCACGTGGGCGTCTGTGTATCTCTTGTGCCGTCTTGAGCCGAGGTCATGGCGTGAATGTCGTAAGAGGCTCGACTGTGTCATGGTGGCGCAGCACTTCTTGGGGTTGCAGACCTCCCTTTCTGAACTCTGTGCTGTCACAATAATGCTGAAACATCTTTCTTTTCCATTTGGAAAAATCTGACTAGAGTGGTGTTCCCAAGTTAGTTGTGTCTCTTTCATTTAACCAGTAGTCCAATGGACAGACTCCCAGTTTGGAGGTAAAGCCACTTCTGGAAAAGTGCTCGGATGACCTTCTTCACTTGGTCTCAGCAGCTCAGGCCTGTACAGCCTGCCGTACATAGAAACAGCAGCTCTGGCTGGTTGGCTCACAGGCTTCAGCAGTACCCTTTCCCTCTACTGCCAATGCCAGGGACCCTACCCCTGAACTCCATTCCATCCGAGGGTCTATGGGAGGAAATATGGGAGGTGATTTTGGAGCAAGTGAAGTACCTTGGAGCCCCTGCTGCCTTCTCTGGCTTGGGGTGAGGTTATTCTCCGCTCACATGGCCTGGCTAACGAGGGCAGTGAATGTCCTTGACCTTGTGATAATGGGAGTTGCTATAGGTCCTGAACTGCTCATCGATTCTAAATTGTCTTGGTGTCTCCTTTTATACATGGGAACAGTGCCGTACCTGGTAATTGGGTCCTATGATAAGAATACTTTACCTCAGGGGTGTTGTGGATTAAATGGGCTTTCTTGGAAGGAGGACCAAATCAGGTCATCATACCGTTATTTCTGTGGGGAAGTGCATTATGAGTTCTAATAGCAGTAATGTATATAAATCATCTCACCCATATGAGGCTGTCCATAAATGGTCACTTTCATTGTTAATCATGATAAACTCTTGGACTATAACCAGTTTGTATGTTGAGGCTGACGTACACTGATTGGTAACCTGCTCACTGAAGCATTTTGTCTCTGCCTGTGGAAATTACTTTGAGATTCCTTTACCGATGCAGAAAAGGAGATCTGGAGAGGTATGGGACAACCTCTCTGGGAGAACCTTGACTTCTCGGTGTTCTGCCATGTTAGCTATGCTTTCACAGCAGGAGGGGCAAAGAAGTAATGCCTTCTGTATTTTGGAACTATTGAAATAAACTGCCTCCTCTTGCTCTAACTTAATATGGACCTTTGAGCCTGCCTGCCCCCCTCGGCTCAAAGTGCATGGTGCTGGAATTTCTGGGACAGGAGGTTAGGAGACGGAGTGGAATGGTCTGTCTGGGCACTTAGCCTTCCTTCACATGTTCAGAAGGGGCTGCTTCTCTTGGAAAGGTGTTCCACCAACACTCATTCAGTTAAAAGCCCTCCATTTCAGAATTAGGAGAGCCCAAAAGTTTCAGCAGCCATGTTAAGTTACCACAGAACCTGTCCCTTATTGAGGGGTTTTGAGGTTCCCAAAGAGGTATTGTCTCCTAACAAAGATGGACGATTCTGAAAAAACTACATGGCCTTGGCAGTCTTCCTGTATATATGGTTAAGGACAAGAGGGCCCATCTATCCATCTCTCCATCTGTCTACCCATATCCTCCCTCCCTCCCTCCCTTCCTTCCTTCCTTCCTTCCTTCCTTCTTTTCTTCTATTCTTCATTCATTCAACCTTTGCTGAGCCCCTGTTGTTACTGAGACATTCCACAAGACACTGAAGACACAAAGTCCCTGCCATCCGTCAGCTCACGTTACAGAAAGTACAGGAGTACACAAACCGGAAGTTCACGAAGGTGCCCCAGGTGCTCCAAGTGTCTGAGGAAAAAGGTGGAAAGACCAGTCCTATTGGGTTGTGGGAACAATGATGGTCACAAAGGACTTCATACAAAAGCAGATGTGATTATAATGTCCCCGGGGCTTGCTGAATAGAAGTAATCCCCTGAAAGAGAAATAGCATCTCTCAGCATTCAGGCTTTTCCGTAGCTATTTACACTCTGATGATACAATGTCTGTCAGGATGGTAGAATGTATAAAATGCAGCCCAGATCCCGTACACAAGGGGGGTATACTGGTAGGATTTGTCTAAATGGAACCTTTGGTTTTAGAATGATTCTGTTTATTCCCTATTCGCAGAGAATGCCATCAGTAGTTTCAGTATACTTTACTTTAAATTTTTTTTTTATTTTAAAGGAATTATAGAGTCACAGGAAGTTAAAAAAACAACAACAACAAACTCAGGACTGTACAGAGAGATCCCATGTATTGCTCATCTGGTTTTCCCCAAGGATAACATCTTGTATAACTGTAGGAAATACCTATTTACTTTTATCATAAAACTGAGAAAGACAAAGGTAGTTCATGCACAAAAGACATCTAGGTTTTTACACTGGTATGAGCTGTACTTAATCAAGGTCTTTGTTAGACCAATCCACTTAGTATTCCTAATGTTTATGCCATTTTGGTAATTTTTAGAGAGTCTTGTGGCTTCATATAAAAAATCCTCTTAATTTAAATGCTACTAGACATCAGGCTGAGTTTTTTAAGACAGGTAAAATCTGTGTCCTGGTACATATAAAGGAAACTTTGTATACATTGTATCCTTGTATATATCTTTGTTGTACACACACACACACACACACACACCCCTACATGTGCACATAATTATTTGGTATTTGTACTCTTCACATTTCTATTTCCGGAAAGTATTTGAGCATAGTAATTAAGTTGAATTTTGTCAACCGATGGATGAATGTAATACAAGAAACCTGGCATTATATTTCTGAGGAAGTGTGCCCAGATGGCTTGACACGTGGCAGGTGTTCAATAAACACTTGCTGAATCCTTTCTTACTCTTAAGGAGGCATTTTGATCTTTGAATGACAGGTGCAAATTCCTTGAACTTGCTTTTCTTTTACCCTGATGTATTTTTATATATGGCAGTTGGTTATGAAAATCTCTGAACTTTAGATCTTTGTTCAGGGTAGTCTAATCTGTCAAGGAAAGAATTATAGCAATTGTATTGGTTGAAACATTGATTTAAACCTTTTACCTCAGATGAGAACATTCATAGCTATGTAGTAGCAGAAACATTTTGCTCCATGTTTGAATTTGAAAACACTATTGTATTTTATACAATTTATGGAATATTAAAGGTACTTTGTCACAGAGGTTTTTATTATAGAGAATTTCTAACAAATACACAAGTCGAGAGAATAATGTAATGAACTCCTGGTGGTCTCAGCACCCAGCTTCAACATCCATTAGCCTATGGCCACTCCATTGCAATTATACCACGGCCCCGTCCTCCCCCATGTTATTCTGAGGCAAACTCCACATAGCATATAATTTCAGCCATGAATATTTCAATATGTGTCAATAAAAGGGGGGGTCTTAAAATCTTTATCACACCAAAAAAAAAATTAATGGCAGTTCCTCAGTGTAATTAAATATACAGTCAGTGTTCACTTTCCCCTCATAGTGTTCTGTTTTTTTTGAAGTTTTATTAAGTGATCTCTACACCCAACATGGGGCCTGAACTCATGACCCGATCAAGAGTCAGATGCTCTACTGACTGAGCCAGCCAGGCACCCCATAGTCTTCTATTTTTAATACAGTTTGTTAGTTTGAATGTGCACTCAGTGGGGGTGCATGCATTGTGGCTTGTATCTGATTATAATCAGATGTGTTGCAAGTCTTTCTAAATCTATAGATTCCTCCATGTCTCCAGTTTCTCTTGTAATTTTTTAAAATTAATTTATTTCTTTGATGAAGAGAGAGCACAACAAGGGGAGTGGCAGGTAGTGGGAGAGGGAGAAGCAGACTCCCTGCTAAGAGAGAACCTGACCTGGGGCTCAATCCCAGGACCCTGAGACCATGACCTGAGCCGAAGTCTTAACCGACTGAGCCACCCAGGCGCCCCTCCTTTTAATTTTTTACTGACCAAACTGAGGTCCTTTGTCCATTAATTTCCCACCATCTGTCTTTGCTGATTTCATCTCTTTTATACTCCTGACTCTGTGTTCATATATATTGATAATTACATCCGGGGGCTTGATTAAATTGAGGTTTGAAATATATATATATTCATATATATTCCCTAAAATGTCATAGATGGTAGTGTATCATCTGTATGGAGGCTTATAATGTCTAGCTGTCTTTCTTTTTGAATGTTAGCAGCCACCGATGATTCTCATCCAGATCTGCTGGGACTTGCAAAATGACACCAACAAGGAATTTTTTTTAAAAGAATGCAATGGGCCACCATGTAGCAGACCAATGGTGAAAAAATCTTGAATAAATTAAATTAGGTTTTTTTAAAAATTAGGTTTTTAAAAAAGAAAACATCCAAGAGGTTGTACTAATAGTGTAGGCAGAATCTTACGTTAGGAATGGAAAGGCATTCAGAGATCTTCCAGCCTGGTTTCAGATAAAAACCCTAAAGTCCAGTGAAACTGAGTCCTGGATGTGGCATGGCTTATGAGTGACGAGGCCACAATTACATGCAGGCTTTTCACACACACTTTGGTAGTGCCTTTATTCTGGCCTGCAGTTTAGAATTTCACAGAGCATCTGACAAATTTCAAATTTGAGTAGAGTTTAGATTATTTCTACTTATTATTGCAGATCATTAATTATACTGATTTTATATTAAGGTATAATCAGAGAATATCCTGAATCCATAAGATTTATTTGCACGCTGAGGTAAATCCAGATGTTACTGTTTTTCAGACAAATTTTGCTTCACATTTAAGACATAAATATTTCTTTCATTTCTAACATCTTTTTAAATATTACTGAATATCTCAGATTCTAAAGTAATTGTTGTAAAACAAAAAAGTATTCCTGTTAGCTTTAAAAAAATCAGCTACAGAAACTTTTTCAATTATTCTCCATAATTTTCAGAGGGACAAAATTTTCATTTTCTTTCTATAACCATTAATAACCAGGAGATTTCAGTTTGAATTGACTTTGTGGTTTTCCTAATTCCTTATCTTGGAATTTTAGATTCTGAAGCTTTAGTGACTTGTCAAGCTATGACAAAGTTGGAGATGGCCTTTTAAAACTTGGGGCAAACCACTTTCATGATATAGAAGTATTGTATTTCATTAGTTATAAGATAAAGATTATTTTTTATTTTGCACATTTTGTTCCTTTTAATATTAGATGGTATTTGTTTTGTATATGACCTTCTATTAGCATTGAAGAGCAATTAGCAAACTGATGAAACAGTTTAAGGCAAAATTAGATGCTTGGATAAGCATATAATTTTCTGTTGGAATTCTAAAATTCTTCCCTTCTAGAGTGTTTGCTGCCTTCGGGTATTAGTACTTAATAGTGATAGTAGAGAGTATATCTCTTCCAATGGAATAAACAGCACTCATATTCATGAACTTTCCAAGTGCCCGTCTCTTTTGCGCTTTAGATAGAATGTTTGTGTCCTCACTCACCTGTGGCCCAGGCCCCATTTCCTGTCATTTTGCTGCCGATGGACCAGGTCTTTGCACCCACACCTGGCTGTTCAGAGACATCAGAGCTGTGTTCTCCCTCAGTGATCTTCAGACTTGGTCCTGGGGAAGAACACAAGGGAGGTGCTGTTGTACTTGGAGAGACTTTATCAAAATACTGATTATTCTTCCACTTCCTTTTTCTGACACTGAGAGGACCCTCGCTGTTTAGTTTGGGAGGGCCTCACTTGCAAAACTTCTGTGTTCCTTAGGAATAATGTCACCTTGGTGACCAAAGTGAAGCACAATAAAGATTACCCAAATAAAACAAGCTGCTGTTATTTGCTCCTTTTTTTTCTTTTTGTCATCAAAGTTCTCAAGAATCTTTGAAACACTTTATTGTCTCTCTGGATGATTCTTATGTAGCCAGTGGTTTTGAACATCTAGGTTTTTCCTTTAATTGGAAGGAGCACAGCACATTTGTCAAAAAGGGCAGATTTCAGAACAAGGGTATCCCACCATGCCTGTAGGACACGGACGTGGGAAATGCCTGATGGCACTTCAGTTGTCCATCTGGTCATTCACAGTTCTCTTCATGTCTCAGGACTGACATGGGCCAGAGCTGACTTGAGTTTTCCATTTCCCTAAAGAACGTTCTAAGAAGTGAGACAAGTTGCTCCCTCCCTCTCAGTTCCTCTGTAAATGTAGCCTGCCTTTCCCTCCTCAGACTTACTCTGAGTGAGCTGTATGACTGGCCTCTAGTTTGATAGCTCATAAGCCATAAGAGAACCTGTTTGTTGGGTAATGTAGAGTAATGCATTTATTAATTGAGTTTGCCTTTAGCAGACCATTTTACCTGCCCATGGTATTCTCTGTAAGGTGTGTGTGTGTGTGTGTGTGTGTGTGTGTGTGTACTCAAACTAGGACAGTGTGTGTATATTTTCTGTACTTACAGTTCCCGAGAAATTTGGGCTTTCGCTGTGTGTCCAGTCCTATGCTCTTGATAACCTCTACTTGTAACAACAAAATAGAGATAATTTGACATTTGACAGTGGGTGAGTCCTTTGTCCTCATGCTTAAGTACAGTCTCATGACTGATAAGGCACAAGCTCAATTAAGGTGTTTCAAGAAATAAGGTTTTCTACTGTCTGCATTGCTAAGAAGAAAACCCCTTACATCTATGTGGACCGTATTGGTTTCAATACTCATTGATGAAACCACCCCCAACCAGCATATTAGTACCTTTTCTTGCTGAAAGGTACAAAGGGGAAAATCTTTAAAGAGAATTCTGTGCCTTGTCGAGAATCTTGGGGTCATGTATGGTCATATATATCATTTTGTATTATACAGGTCCCTAGGGGTAGAAGATAAAAAATAATGGACCTAAATCTATATTATACACGGGTCATACTCTCCAAAGAGGAGTTTGCCCTGTACAGTTGAGTTCCTTAAGGAATCCAATTAATTGATGTCCTCTGGTTAATTGAGGTTTTCCTTTTCTTGAGTTAAAATGTGGAAATGGCTTCCAGGTTTAAATTGGGCGTAATCTACATGCCAGTTAGTTGCGGAGGTGCTCATTGCCATCGTGGTTGCGTGGGGACTTGGGGCTCATTCTATAACATTCTTAAATTCTGCCTAATGGTCTCTAATTAATTTGCCGATAAAACTCTTACAGCGGATTCATTGAAGGCAAGTTCAGTTAAAGACTCTCCTTCTTCCTTCTTTTGCCATCATTTGCTCCCCCTTCCCTCCTCTTGTTTTTCTCTCCCCTTCTCTTCTCTCATTCACTGTCAGGAAAGACTACCTTTGAAGGGACAATTCTGTACCGAGCTGCACCGGGAAAGACGGAGGGCCACAGACGCTATTACAGTGAGTGACCTTAACAGCAGGAGGCAATTGTAAAGTTACCATCCGGTACTTGTGGTTTTTGACACGGCCGCACTTTCCTGAGCTGCTCATGCTTCTGCCAAGTGTCTGTGTGAATTTCCGATCCAAGGACATGGACTTATTTCCCCGAATAAGTGCTGTCTCCTTGGTGCGTGCTACGGGAGCATCCTCATCACCAGCCCTGGCGCTTTCTTGTTTGCTTTGTGCCTCTGCCATGTGTGTAACATGCGTGCATGAACCATGCGTGCAGAGAAGGGACCAGTGGCATTTGTCATGGCATACGTCCTTGTACCGGTATCTCTGGGCCTCTGGGGTGGCGTAAGATGGCTTCCCGTGGAGACGTCAACCTCTCCTGGATACTGCTTTTCCTGAGTGGCTCATGAGAAGCCAATAAACCATTTCTTCCTTGTGTTGTTCAAAGAAATAAGAATGTGGCATGAAAGCCCATGCCAGCAATGGCGTTCTGCTCTGCTCATTCTGCTAGTCACCGCACAACAGACTTCTTTTGGCAGGACCCACGTATAGCCTTTTGTGTTGTGAGATAAAGCTGCCAAAAGTTGAGGGGGAAGGACATGAATGAGATTAATGAATGAGTTTCATGAAGCTCTTAGAATGGTTCCTGCCGCTGAATAGCACTAGACACATGAGTTCTAAATTTCAAATCAACAAAAATGGCTCACAGATCTGAATTGATCCATGCTGGAATATTATGGTAAATTACACACAAGTGTAATTTATGATGTCATTTGGCCAGCCAATGGAACGGAGAAAACTTGAGGCTTGTTCTTTTGTCACCTAGAAGGCAAAGCCTCCTCCGTGGTGTGCAGATACACGTAGGCACGCACCCTGTGTCCGCAGAAGTAGTGGAAGAGGAGGTTCAGATGTGAACGCCATGAAGCTTGTTTTTATTTCCGTCTCCGCAATGGACGGAGAGCTGGTCTTGCTGTACGTGACTTTACTACGCATGCCGTATGCCGTCTGCACCTCACCACGGGCGTTTGACAGACCAGGACTGGTCTGTCCCCTGGTCACCTAGACGAGTCCCCTGGCCACCCGTCTGAAGTTATACCGGTGCCTACCGCTCTGAGCGTTTCCAAGCGTGCATGTTTTTTTACCGGTCACAACCCCTTCATGACCTGGCCCCAGACCACAGACGACGCTCTGCGCTGTACTGCCTGTGGGTGTCACCTAGCATTCTGAGCATGACATGGGGACAGTTTACGGGAAAGCGTGTGTGATGCGCACCAGTAGCTAAGAGCTGCAGCACCCAATCGACATGAAATGTCACCTTTCTTTCCCTCCAAAGGGAAGGAACTAGATTTTGAGTTATTTCACCAACCCAGATATTCAGCTATATAATTTGCATACTTAAAAGTGATAGAAGCAGGCTGCCAGAATGTCTGGAAGAAAAATCTGCCGCGTGTTTCCTTCCCAGTCCATGCTTATGTGACTGAATGACTGCCCCCTCTCCCCATGTAGTACGAAGAGCATTTCTCACAGTGATTAACAGAAAGTCATTAAGAGGAGCCTGGAAGGCAGCAAATCCCTGAAACCAGAAGCTCAGTGAAATCAGAATGGCAGTGGTTGAAAACATTATGGTTCTGACTAATGAGGAATGATAGAGGACTCCTTCAAATTCCTTTCTCTGAAGAACTGACGCACACTTGCCCTAATCCATTTGCCCTGCCTCCTTCTGCTGCTGCTGCTGGTGATGGTGGTGGTGGGGAGGGCAGGACGGTGATGGTTTCTTTCCACTAACTCTTTCTTTGTTCCACCCTCAAATGGTTCTTTCCAACCCAGAAAAGAATATACGAGGCATTTATCACATAGAAAGAATCCATACGGCAAAATGAGAACATGTTAAAGGGGAAATGACACAATATTTAGACTCCAAAATTATATCTCCAGCAGGGATATTTCCAAAAACAATGAACAAATAAACTCACGAATGGATAGCTAATCCAGGGGGGTTCTCCATATTTGCACACTCAAAGCCAGTCCTAGAAATTGCCCCTGACCCCACTGCTGCAGGCCTCTCCTCATTGCTCTGCCCTCTGTTCTTGCTCACAAATGCTGTTCTTTACTTAATTAAAATGTACACTGGGGATCTTCCTCCTCCCCCCCTTCCTTTTCGGCTTATAAATGCCATTTTATTGAAAACAGCAGCAGCAACAAACACAGCCGTTATTTTAATTTTAAGGGTTTGATTTTGAAACTTGTTAGCAATTTATAATGACCTTTTGATATTTTATCTGTTTTCATTTAACAGTTCCTTCCTGCCCTGAGACTTCTTTATTTGAATGACTTCGACATTTTATAACATTTATGTGAGCAATTATTTGGTGTATTGTTCTTATGTACTAGGAACCCACCTTCCGGATAGAAGGGTAGTGCACGATTGGCTAATACAGAACAAAATTCGATGGTGTGCTTTCATCGAGGACATCATTGTCATCAGGGGATATACAGTAAATGTTCAGGAGCTATACTACTACACATCTAGAGGCTTTAGAGACAGATTGAATGGCAAACTAGTTTTCCCTAAGATATCCTTTGAATCCTGCCCTTCGGTGGCCTGACTAATGCACTGACTTTCAAAGTAAGAGTGTATACCCGGAAATTAACTAGAAACAAATAGGCTCTTCCTTTTAGGAACATGATTGTGGGCAGAGCCTGGGGAAAAAAGAATCTGGGAGGTAAGTGTTCATGCTGTCTTACTGATAACTATTTGATGACTTCCAACACATGCCACAAGAAGTCAAAGGAAGGGTGTCGTGTCCCCAGTATTCTTCTTTGGAAAGGCATTCACCTTTGGGGAAATGATGGCATTGAAGGAGGAAAGAAGAGCTGGCCTCCGAGAGCAGCTTCCTTTCCCTCTTTAACAAACACAATCATCTCGCCAGTGAAAGCGTCTCAGTGTCAAGTTTGGTTTAATGCTTTCCTAGAGAAACATGTCTGCATGCATTTATTCCTTGTGAAGCCATCCAAAGAGATTTAATTCTTTGGCAGTCATAATTTTGTGTGGTTTCTTTAATTGCTAATTTGTTTAAATGGCTTTTAGCTTTACAGTTTCCCTTTAGGAAATGTTACTTTCATTGCTAATTGCTAATTGCCATGAGTCATAGAGATTGGAGGTACAGTATGTGGTACGGGTGGGGCGGGGAGGCGAGGACAGGGTGGGAAGGGTTGTTGCCGCACACATTTTTTTTTTTAAAGAATTTTGACTCACTTCTTTAAATTAAAGGCTGGCGGTGGGGAAATCAGATAAAACTCAGAGCCACCCAAATGCAATGTATTCAACACGTGAAATGGAAAGCCCCAGTGCAGGTTGCCCTGTGCCCAGTAACACTTTTAGAGGTGGTTCCTGGCTGGCTGTGAGGCGCTTCACGGCTATGGCTGATTTCTGAGCTCTTTCTCTCCCCGTCCCCACTCTTGACAGGTTTAAGGGAAACCACGGGCTCCGAGAGTGACGGTGGTGACTCAAGCAGTACCAAATCCGAAGGTGCCAACGGGACAGTCGCAACTGCAGCAATCCAGCCGAAGAAAGTTAAGGGAGTGGGCTTTGGAGATATATTCAAAGACAAACCAATAAAACTAAGACCAAGGTCGATTGAAGTAGAGAATGACTTTCTACCGGTGGAGAAGGTAGGTTCGACAGTTTGTTTTATTTCAACACAGTGCGGAGTACCCAAAAGTCCTTTGTAGGGCATCTGAGACTTCTTGTGCCTCTTCTGGGGTGTCGGCATCCTTGCAGGCTAGCTGTTTGCCTTCTCCCCTTTGAGGCTCTCCTTCTGTGTTTCTGGAAAGGTTCATGCTCTAGTTTGCGTCTACTCTTCTTACTGACCTCTCCGTGGAAGGTGTCTCGGTATGACTTTTCAAATGGTCCTGCACTTCTCCTTTCCCCTCCACCACGACACCGCTCCCCCGGAAAAGGCCCTCATGCCTGGATCCAGCTAAACACATGACCACGACACTTTCAAGCACAGACTGATCTATTACTTCTCCCTGTCCGTTTCTTTAGTGCTTCGTGCCTGGGTGTGTTGACTGGTTCTGCACTAGACCAAAGGAGTTGTGTGGGTTTTTTCTCTAGGAGTTAAGTAGGAATGATTTCTAGACCGCTGAAAGGAAGTCTCCCGCATGTGTGTAGGATGGAGATGTGCTGTGCTGTGACTCCCTGCGTCGCTACCATCAGGAAGCTGGCTGTTTTCTTCTACCTCTCTGGTTCTGGGTTGCGAGAGGCAGACAGTGTGTTGCTGCTGAGTACGCGGTTGCTACAGCAACACACCCAGAGCCATCAAGCTTGTGGCTGTCAGTGACATCTACTGTGGTACCCTTCTGAGCACCATAGCTTCACTTAGGACTTGAGAAATACTGTGGAATTTTCCAGATTGTAATAGGCTGCACCCGTGCTGTGCTTAAGGAATGTTTGTTAATTTGATTTAGTGCCGAAACTTTTGCTTTGATGTTTGTGCCAGTAGGCTCAGGGGATGGGGCATTGGCAGCATCTCTAATGCAGGTTTATCCGTGGCTTTTACATGTTTTTCATTTTTAAGGTGAGATGAATTTTTTAAAAGTTGCGTCACCTTCCACAGCTGTAGAACTTCTAGCTGCCTCTTGCCCCCAGCCCCCAGCAACCTTGCCTGGTGTCATCGTGCATTAGAATCTGGAAAGGAAACTTTGGGACACTTAAGACCCCTAGAGATGGAAAAGGCAGGAAGGGGCAGAGACTTAGACGTGAAAGAATGTTCCATTTGCATTCTCCTTTCGCTGCAGCTTATCTGAGCCAGCTTTGTTTCTTTCAGTAAGCAGCCTATGATACCCCTCGAGATCTGAAAGCTATCTAGTTGGTATCCCAGCTTGCGAACCCATTTCTCCGTCCACGATTGCTTTCAGATTCCTGTAAATATTTACAAAAGAACAAGTGCCCATCTTGGGAAGAAACAATGGATGTAGTTCTTCATTTTACTCAACTGGTTGAAATGAATGTGACCATTGACTCAATCAACAAGCAGTTAATGCCTTTTGTTTGCTTTATGATTCTTGGTCTTATATTCTTCTCTGCGTAGGACATCGTGTGTGTGTGTGTGTGTGTGCGTGCGCGTGTGTGTGCGTGCGCGTGTGTGTGCGTGTCTGTGTGTGTGACTTTTGCCTATTGCTATGAATATTTGTTTAAGCACAATAGTAAATTGGGTAGCGTCGCATGTAATACCCCTGAGTTTGGATCTCAGCCCACTTCTCCAAACCCCAGGGCCGCGTGCCCAGCTGCCGACTTGCACATCTCCACCTGACGATCTTAAATTCTTACTAGCTTGCCCAACCCTGAACTCCTCCTCATTCCCCTCGAACCACTCTGCCCACAGCCTTCCCCCATCTCGGGGAAGGCAATGCCACTCCCCCTCTTGCGCAGCAGGACTAAAGCCTTGGGGTTTTCCCTGACTTCTCCTTCTCTCACAGTCCACGCCCCACCCGTCAGGTGATTCCATCAGCTCCACTGCCCCTGAACGTCTCACACCCACTACCCCCCCTCCCCTTCGCTGCTCGCCTGCTCTCTCGCCATCACTCACTGGCCTCCTAATAGGGCGTCCTGCTTCTCCCCTTCCCCCTAGAGTCTCTCATCTCCACAGTGAAGCCAGGGTGGTCCTTCGAACACCCAAGTCCAGTCATGGCGCTCCTCTGCTTGTGTCCTTGCAGAGGCTCCCCTGAGAACCAGAGTGAAAGGCCTGCCCCGGCCCCTCAGGCCAAAGTGACTGGGCTCCTTTACCATGAGGCCTTCTCCTCACCTTCTCTCCTTGCTTACTCTGTCCTGGCCCCTCACTTTCCCCTAAACATGCCAAGCACTCTCCCACCTGGGGCCCTTTCTCAGTGCTTCCCTCTGGGTAGACACCCTGCTCCACCTGCCCGCTGGCTGCCTGCCTCTTCTGCCTCTTTTCCCCATACTTTGCTCAGACTTGACCTTTTCAGCGAGCCCTGCCCTGGTGCACTCATTCTAAAACCTGCCCTCTTGGCCCGTCCTGCTCACTTGTGCTGCATTTCTTGGTTTCCTTAGCCTGCAACCCTTTCTAACGTAATAGTCATGTTTATCATGATAATTATTTATTTTATTCCCTGATCTGTGCTCTGCGCTTAGAACATGGGCAGCACACAGTAGGTTAGGTGTTCAGTAAGTATTAGATGTACGGGTATTATCAAAACTGTATCAACATAGCACTCCCGACATTACAGACCTCTGTAAAATGAGGGGACTGGTTGGGAGAATGTAACAGTTATATAGTTGGAAGTACAGTGGCTGTGTGGTTCACTGTGTTTTTGTGAGGCAGAGATTTACTGTATTGGTCTTAGAGACATGACACGTTAACGTCATCGGAGTAACATATATGTGCGTGTGCATGTGTGTGCATCTTGATTCATGATTTGTTTGCAGAAGGAAACCATGTGCTGGCCAGCAGTCTTAACCCGCTCCTCATTGTGAAGCCTCTGGGGAAAACGTCAACTGCCCAGCTTGCTTTACTGGCTGTGGACAATTTTTTACAGCATCTAAGAGGACTCGAAACTATCTCCACCCCCTGTCGTTGTCACTATGGATGGTGGCATAGATTTACAGAATGAGAGCCGATGAGTGCGATAATGTTTTACTAGTGCACAACCTGGTTCTCGTCACTGTTGAGATGGTTTTGTGTCCAGGATTTATGTTTGCGGAAGGAAGCTTCCTTTGAGAATTGAGCACACAGGTTTGATTTTGTGGAAGCACAAATTGGATCTCATGTGACAGTATATTTGTTAGGTAAGACCCAGGTGGTCTTCTACGTAGGCTGGGCAGTTGGCCTTCCGAGATGGCTGGTTTGATAACTTGGGTGAAGGGAAAAAAAAAGGAATTTGGTAATTTTTAACAAATGCAAGCATATTGTGTTTTTCATTCAAGTTGGGAAGTTTTGGGATCCACTTTTCTCAGTCACTAGAAAGTTCTGTGCTTGTTTTCCCTATGCTCTAATCCATAGCAGCCTAACCCGAGTGACTAAATGCTGGTAATTATACCAGTACAGATACTATGTAACTCTCCCCGACCCCAACAATAGGGACATAGTGAGTAGTCTTGTCTCTCAATTTACTGAGCTATAAGGAAGGACCCCGTTTATGAGTCCTTTTATCACTGTGAGTGATTTGTTTGATACACCATTTAACTGAAATACTTACAGATGAAATTATTTAATGTCTGGGATTTTGCTTCCAGTAATTTGAAAGATGGAAGCGTGTGTAGGGCACAAAGGAAACAAGATTGGTCATGAGTTGATAATTGTTGAAACTGAATGGTGCATACATATGGGATCAGCACCCCGTACTCTCTTTTTATATATATTGTAAATTTCCCTTGATAAAAGGTTAAAGAAATAAAGAAGAACCTTGGGAAAAAATATAACATTTAAACTAAGCCCAGAGTTAAGTATGTATTGTATTAAAATAATAGAAAATACAGTGTGTCTAAAGATGAACCAGGTTGAATATCATAAGATTAGAAGGGGATCTTACCATTGTCCTAGCTCGCTGACCCTGACAAAATCACTTAACCTCAATGAGGCCATATGTAAAATGGGAATACTCTGTATACCTGTCCCACCTCGTAAGACTTTAAAAAAATGTTATATAACAGAAAATACTCTGAAATTATAAATGTAACTCATTTCAACTAGTATTTATTGAGTACTGACTCTGTGTTCAGCACTGGGGACACAGTGGTAAACAAGACTGGGTCACTCCCCTCAGGGAGCTGCAGAAAAGTAAACAAGCCGTAATAATACAATGCGGGACATGCCACACAAGTTGAGATCACTTTGAGAACACAGTGCTGAGCTGTAGGAGTCCTTGGGCATAATAGGAAGTGATGACTTGTGAGGGACACTGGAGAATGAGTGGTCCTGTATGAGTGTGTGTACCTCCTTCCTCCAGGAAGTAATGTATAGACTTCCTGAAGGAAGTAATGCTCTTAGGCCTACAAGAAATAATGTTTAGGCTGCGAACCATGGTGTCCAGTAGACATTCATTAAGCCAAGGAGCATAGAGTTATCAAGGTGAGAAGAGCAACATGTCTTGAAGGGAAATTAACATAGCACAGAACATGTGTCGAGGCTTTAGCAGGAAGTGGGGAAAGATGAGACTAGAGAAGGAGCAGGGCCTAGATCAGGAAAGGCCTGGTGACTTGTTAAGGAGTTTGGACTTGATCTTAAAGGCAATGAGGAGCTATCAGTGGGGAGCTATTTTCGACAAGAGAGTGATACAGTCAGGTAGGTGGTTTAGAGAAAGTATTCCAGTTTACAGTGGGAGGAGTGGATTACAGAAGACAGGGTGACTAAAATTGAGGAGAGAGGTTAACAGAAACTTATGTTGGCTCTCCCAGTAAGCTCCCCACTGCCCCGACAGTCTAGGTTCTAAATCAGTTAATGAATAAGATGAGTCAGTGGATGGGGAATCAAAATAATATTTTTGCTCCTTGTTTTCAGTATGGATATCCATTTCATCCAGCACTGCTTATTGAAAAGATCACCCTTTCTACACTGCACAGCCTTTATCACCTTTGTCATAATTTAAGTGGCTATGTATGTGTTAGTCTGTTTCTGGACTCTGTTCTGTTGGTCTATATTTGTCCTTGCACTTATTCTATACTACCTCAATTACTGTAGCTTTATAGTCAGTCTTGATACCTGGCAATTTAAGTTCTCAATCTTTGTTCCTCTTCTTCAAGATTTCCTGGGCTATTCTTGACCCCTTGTATTTTCATATAAATTTTAGAGTCAGCTTGTCATCTCCCCCTACCAACAAACAAACAGACAAGCAAACAAAACCTTTGGGATTTTGATTGGGGTTGCATTGACTCTATAGATATGTTTGAGAAGAATTGATACCTTTCCAATCCATGAATATGGTATATTTCCTCTATTTATGTAGATCTTATTTCATTTTGTGAAAGTTCCTCAAAGCTGTACACTTAAGATTTGTGCACCTTTCTCTGCCTATGTTATATAGCAATGTTGTTATTGATGAAGGCAAAGTTGAAGAATATAGATGAGCGTGAGAGCCAAATGGGCCTGCCAGCTGATCCCCAGAATTAGATAGACCCACTCACCCACTCTCAGCAACATTATAGTAAAGCAGACCCATGTTAGATAGAAGGGCCTGACCCTTGGGGAAGAGCTGAGGCTAACTTCGAAGAGGAGAAAAGAGAAGAGTTGAGCTGAACATGCTTAGTTTATATTTCTGAAATTTGCCTATAGAAGAAGTCATTTCATTCTCCCAAAGGAAAGCAGAGAGTTCCAGGAGTGTCCAGGTGTGTCCAGAAAGTGTCCATTTGGGATCCCTTTTGCATGGCAGGGAACATCAAGAGAAGAGATAGTTTTTCTCTCTAACAGCTTTGAAGTGTTGTCCTAGATGGTTTGGGGAGATGCTTTGAAGGTAGAATGAAAAAATTTGATAGTATGTGAGGATAAAGGAGAGGAAGGACTTGAAGATGATAGTATCATTCCCTGGTTAGAGACTGCTGGAGAAGAGAGAGATCTGGGGAGGAGAGAGGTCATGGGTCATGGGTTATCTTAGACTAGCTGGATTTCTTAGGTACTTGTGGAACCATCAGGTGGAGGCATCCAGCGGGCTCTTCGATAAATAAGTCTGGTGACTGAGAGAGAACTGTAGAGATAGGTTTGGGAGTCATCAGCCTAGAGACTGGGTTGGAAGGTATAAGCAAGAAGGCAATCCGGACAGGACCTTATTCTCATGAATACAGCTGGTACCTTCTATCCTTCGCCTGTGGACCCAGGAGGGAATTTCCTCATCAGGCTGCTTCCCTGTGACCCCAGCCTAGCCCCAGTCTTTTTGTAAACTCCTTCCCTTTTCATGAGTCACTCAGATGATCACTCTGACCAAACACTTAGGGAAGGGAATGGCAGGTATTATACATGAGTGGGTAAATGACAGATACTCAGGGGAATCTCCAGGACCTAACCTGACAGGCCTTTTGTAGAATAATCTTGGCTTTTTTTTCCTCTTTTTTTTAATTTAATTTTATTTTTTCAGTGTTCCAAGATTCATTGTTTATGCACCACACCCAGTGCTCCATGCAATACTTGCTCTCCTTAGTACCCACCACCAGGCTCATCCATCCCCCACCCCTCTCCCCTCCAAAACCCTCAGTTTGTTTCTCAGAGTCCACAGTCTCTCACGGTTCATCTCACCCTCCGATTTCCCCCAACTCACTTCTCTCCATCTCCCAATGTCCTCTGTGTTATTCCTTATGCTCCACGAGTAAGTGAAACCATATGATAATTGAGTCTCTCTGCTTGACTTATTTCACTCAGCATAATCTCCTCCAGTCCCATCCATGTTGATACAAAAGTTACCTTTCTGATGGAGGCACAATATTCCATTATGTATATGGACCACATCTTCTTTATCCATTCGTCCGTTGAAGGACATCTTGGCTCTTTCCACAGTTTGGCGACCGTGTCCATTGCTGCTATGAACATTGGGGTACAGATGGCCCTTCTTTTCACTACATCTGTATCTTTGGGGTAAATACCCAGTAGTTGATGCCAGCTCATTCCATGTTCAGGTTCGTTACGTTGGTTGCTTACTGGATTCCCCACAAAGAAATTCTCCAAGAAGCTCCTTTCCCATGGTCTTTCTGTCTTAGCTGATTGCCATTTGTGACTTCTAATGTCTCCCTCTTACAGTGATCCTGTTTTCTTTCTTCATTTGCTACCATATCCCACAACCCAACATTATGTTTGTGACAGTCTCTTCAACTCTAATCATCTTAGATCTCATTTTCCACCCAAATTAATGGCTTTATGATATCAACATTGTAGCTTTCACTTGTAACAGAGAGTGATAATTAAAATTGTATATAAATGAGCTACTAATCATTTTTTTAATCAGCCAAATTGCAGTAAGAGAAATTTTACTATTTTCGTACATAAGCAATCTTTTTATCCATTTAGTAAAAATTCATCAAGCTGTATACTTAAGTACAATTAAAAATTGTAAACAGTTAAAGTGATGATCTTCATTCGTTAAAAATGAGAGATTTATATCTCTAATCCTTTGAAGACTAGAAATAAGCTCTGGGGATCTTCAGGAGCTAAAGGTGTCTTCTTCAACTAATGAAACACAACTCGGTCAAAACTTTGTTATGATTTCCTGAGACCTATAGTATTGGATGACCCTCCTTTTGGTTGAATGATAAGATTATGTGACATCTCTTGAGCAGTTGGAAAATCCATGGGTTTTAATGAGTAGATGGGGTTAAGATGCCCACTGGTTGCCCAGGTGAATGGTCTGGGGTTTTCAGACTTTGTTTTCTGTGTTCTCTTTCCCCAAAGTGTCTCTGTTAAGTTTCCTTATCTAGGAGAAGTAAGGACAGGGGTGTTGGTAGGAAAAGGGAACAAGACACAGTATTACAGGACTACTCTTTGACATGTTAGATATTGTTTACTGTTCTATATATGCTTGACACAGACTTTCTAAAACACTCAGCATAGTAGTATTTTCTAAGAAATGTTTAATTGCAGCCAGAATATCACCAAGGATTGCATTCCCGGAAGGCCTTAAATTTGCGTTTTTAAGAGTGTAGTGGAGGGCACCTGAGTGGCTCAGTGGGTTAAAGACTCTGCCTTTGGCTCAGGTCATGATCCCAGGGTCCTGGGATCGAGCCCCGCATCAGGCTCTCTGCTCAGCAGGGCGCCTGCTTCCTCCTCTCTCTCTGCCTGCCTCTCTGCCTACTTGTGATCTCTCTCTCTCTCTCTGTCAAATAAATAAATAAATAAATAAAATCTTTTAAAAAAAGTGTAGTGGTTATAAAGCATGCAGGCCAGATTGCCTGGGTTCACATCCCACCTCTGATTCTTCCTGGGACAGACTACTTAAGCACTCAGTGCTTTAGATTCCTCATCTGTAAAATTAGAATACCAATGGGACGTGCTCCATATGGTTGTCACGAGGAATGAGTAACACAAAAAAATGGATAGAAAAGTGCTTGGCATATAATCATCACTTGATTAATTTTCATAGTTATTATTGCTGCCCTTCTGGTTATTAGAACAGAAGGAGTGCCTGTAAATAGCAGTGCAGTTTCCAGGATCGTTTCTTTAACTTTTTCTTATAGAAAAATTCAAACGCACAGGAGGAGAATTGAATTTTGCTATGTCTGGATAGCTGTTTGTTTGACATCACCAAGTCTTAAATATTAGCCATTAGAAAGTAAGTGCCATGATTTTAGACCTTGCCGTCATATTCCTATTTATAACTCCTTGAAAACCCTTGTTAAACTATAGTGGGCCCTCAATAAATATTTGTGGACTGGACACACAAATATAATGTTTCGTCCTCATCCAACTGAAATCATAAAGGAAGACTCATTGTGTTTGGGGTCTGCTTGTGGTCTGGCTACAGATTCACTCTCTTGTTTGTTTATTAATTTGCTCATCCATTCACTTACTGAAGCTTTATTGAATGTCTTTTATGGATCTGCAGCGGCAGCTCTGGAAATTTCTAGATAATAAATGAGCTCAATCCATTTGTAAAGGAGTTGGCGAGGTGGCATGTCTGGATTCTGTATGAGCATGATACATACATATTTTTTTTTACCTGGCAGTATATTTATTTGGGATGAGGTGGGTCTGGTGTAGTTCACTGCCATGGAGTTAACACCTCCTCCCCCGCATCACGCCTTGAATCAGCTGTCACATACAGGCCTCTCATTTAGTGCTTTGCAGTATGTATGCGTGGGAGAAAAGTGGGCAGGTATAAAAGTCACTGTGATGCAGGGGAAAGGGACTAGCAGAGGTACATCCAAAGCATCAAAGAGAATAGGGGAAGGAGCTACTACCTCTCCTAGAGGTCCCGAATGAAGAGATAGGGTATCAGGGAGCTCTTCTCAAGCAAAGTGAGATTTGAGCAAAGTATTACAAGATAAATGGGCTTTCGTGGTACTGGCAGCGTGTGCACAAAGGGAGAGCGTGGTTATGCAGAGGGCTGTGTTTGGCTGGAGTGCAGGGGATGTGGTCCCGGTGGTGGAGGAGGAAGTAAGGGGCTGGAGGGGAGGTGGGCCCTCTTTCCCCAGGGCTCCGCCAGCCGCTTTACACAAACTGTACTTCTTTTGGGTGACCTGGCCAGTCATCGGAGGAGTTCCGCTGGGGAGTGGCATGATCAGATTGGCACTTTAGAGATAACTGGGGAAGTGCCGAGCAACGTGAACTGAAGATGGGGAGGAAGTAGCTGGGAGAGTTGCCAGCCCCGGGGCTCTGTGGTTGATGACTAATTGGCCAGGCCCCAGGAACTTCTAGTAGCTCTTGGAAAGGGGCAGATGGGCCCACCTCATGTACACTCTTTGAGCTGGGCCGCTGTAGCCTGGGCTGGCAGCAGAACTGATAGAAGAGCCAAGTTTCCTTTCAAAGAAAACTCTTTTGTTATTACGGGAAGCAAAAGGCTAGGACTCGGCATTCAGCTGTCTTTGTTGAGAGATAGGCTAAGGGTAGAGATAATAAATAAGTGAAGTTGGGAAGGCATTGTTGAATTCATTTCTATAGATATATTCATGAATGTTATCATGCGTCTCTAACTCACACATACACATTTATTTATGTAGCATGTATGTACAGCCAGCTTATGTGCCTAACTCGCCTTTTAATAAACTTTAATTTTAGGGACGCCTGGGGGGCTCAGTCAATTAAGTGTCTGTCTTCGGCTCAGGTCGTGATCCCAGGGTCCTGGGATCAAGCCCCACATTGGGCTCCCTGCTTAGCAGGGAGCCTGCTTGTCCCCCTGCTTGTGCTCTCTCTCTTGCGTGCTCTTTCTCTCTCTCAAATAAATAAACAAGTAAAATCTTTTAAAAAACCTTTTAATTTCAGAATAGTTTTAGATTTGTAGGATAGTTGTAAAGATAATACAGAGAATTCCCACAGAATTTTCAGAGAATTCTGTTCTTAACATCTCCCGTTAATATGGTATATTTGTGGGGCACCTGGGTGGCTCAGTGGGTTAAGCCGCTGCCTTCGGCTCAGGTCATGATCCCAGGGTCCTGGGAGCGAGCTCAGCAGGGAGCCTGCTTCCCCTCCTCTCTCTCTGCCTGCCTCTCTGCCTACTTGTGATCTCTGTCTGTCAAATGAATAAAAAATCTTTTAAAGAATATGGTATATTTGGGGCGCCTGGGTGGCTCAGTGGGTTAAGCCTCTGCCTTCGGCTCAGGTCATGATCTCAGGGTCCTGGGATCGAGCCCCGCATTGGGCTCTCTGCTTGGCGGGGAGCCTGCTTCCTCCTCTCTCTCTGCCTGCCTCTCTGCCTACTTGTGATCTTTCTCTCTGTCAAATAAATAAATAAAATCTTAAACAACAACAACAAAAAAGAATATGGTATATTTGTCACAATTAATGAACCAGTACTGAGACATGATTATTAACTCAATTCCATCCTTTAGTCAGATTTCCTTGGGTTTTTCTTTATGTCCCTTTTCTGTTCTAGGATCCCATCTAGGACACCCCATTACGGGACATCTCCTTAGGCCCCTCTTGGCTATGACCTTTTCTCAGATTTGCCATGTTTTTTATAATCTTGGCCATTTTGAGAACATTTTCGGAATGTCCTTAAATTAGCATTTGTCTGACATTCGTCTCATGCTTAGGCCAAAGTGGTGTATTTAGGGAGGAAGACCACAGTGGGGATGTGCCATCCTCATCACACATCGTATCAGGGGCGCATCCTGTCAACGTGACTTCTCACTGTTGTTATTGACTTTGGTCACCTAACTGAGGTCATGTTTATCAGGTTTCTTCATTGTAAGTTGTTCTGGTTTTTTCCCTTTTCTAGATTCAACTTTTTGATAAAAAAAGATTTTATTTATTTATTTGAGAGAGAGAGAGATAGTGACAGAGATAGCAACAGAGAGCATGAGCAGGGAGGAGAGGGAGAAGCAGGCTCCCCGCTAAGCAAGGGGCCTGATGTGGGGCCGGATCCCAGGACCCTGGGATCACGACCTGAGCCGAAGGCAGACGCTTCACCGGCTGAGCCACCCAGGCACTCCTAGATTCAACTCTTTGGGAAGAAGTCACAATGTGTACCTCACACTTGAGTAGGGGGTTCCGCTCCCCTCCTTGAGGGACGAGTATCGTCATAGATTAGTGGGAATTCTGTGCAGGCAATTTGTCTATCCTCTCCATACTAATTAAGTTTTGATAAGGTGATTTTTTTATCTGCCCCCTAAATTCCAGATGTTAATTCCCTCCCGCCCGCACCACCTTGCCATTTGCATCCTGCTGACATCTCCCACGTTTGTTTCCTTGAATGATATATAAACAGACCTATGTCTTATTTACCCAAGCAGATTGCATATTTCTTAAGCACTGAGATAGCATCTCATTCAAAACCCCCTACACCACAGGCACTTACTAAATATTGAATAAATGGCTTTTAAATTAGTACAATTAAAAAATTTAAAAATTCCTCATAGTTAGGGAAGTGAAATGGGCCCTCAGAGTCTGAGCACATGAGAAGTGTGGTAAGGTGAGGGTACTCTTGACTTGGCACCCTGCCTTGTGATGTTGCCCTGAGTTTGTGATAGTGGTTACTAGGGTGCTTACTTTGTACCGGCTGCTTTATTAAGCACTCAACATATTACCTATTTAATCTTGCAGACAACCCTATAGATTGGTGCTTTTATCCCCATTTTATAGATAAGGAAACTGAGGTGAATGGAGGTTAAATGAGTCGCTCAAAATCACACCCCTGGGAAGTGGTCCAGCTGGGATTTTTGATCTCAGACACGCTGGCTCTAGAGTTTTGATCTCTTAACCACTGAGCTCTAAATCCACTGAAGTGGTGATTAAAATGGTACCTCATTTGGGGCCAAAACAAGATTGCTAATTAAACATTTTATTCCAGTCTGTGAGGATAGTACCACTGACATGGCCGGCAACAGTTTTGCTGGAGTTTTCCGAGGGCAAATGTTTTTATAAAGCCACCGCTGTTTTTCCCTTCTTAGGTTTTTTTTTCCTCCTCCTCCTCCTCCTTCTTTTTTTTTTTTTAAGTTTCTGTGTATTTTCTGAGTAATTAATTTCTGAGTAATTTCTGTGTATTACCACTAATTTCACATCTTTAAAATACAGGTATTTTTACCGTGGACATTTCACATAGAAATGTCCATATTCTAGCTCTCTGTCACTCCCCCATCAGATTATCTGCTGAGAGATAGTGGGCTTTTTATTTTCTCTCTGGTGTTTTCAAACAGAAGCGGCCGCTGGGTCCTGCCAAATAAACACTCCTTCAGTGTGTTCCTTGTCTGAATGGTCGCACCTGTGGGTCCCCGGGAGACAGCTACATTCCTGCAGCGAGGCAGGCGAGGGAGGAGGACTTCTCGCAAAGCCACCCAAGCCTTGAATCGGCCCTGGCTTCCTGAACCGTAAACAAATGCAAGCTTTGTTCTCCCTATTGCTCATTTGGTCCCAAGTATGACTCAGGGTTAGGCTGGGTCCTTCAGGCTCTGTGCCTTTGGCTGTTGGAAGGAAGTGGGAGGGTCTCAGGGTAGTTCTGGGACCTTTTCAAACTGAAGAAAGAAGGCTGACTGCATGATGGGAGAAGAGGTATTTCTTTCTTTGCTTTTAGAGATGTAAGAAGTCGCCTTAATCTTGCATCTTGTCTGCTCGGGTTTTCTAACAAGGCTTGTAATGGGTTTGCCCTGGTGGGTTCCAAGAAGTTTCTGCCGGCCAGGATCCCCCTGGGGGTGGAGTGGGGGTAGCTGTGGATATTGTAAGGAAGAACCTATAGTGCGGAGGAGTCTTTTCTGAAATCAAATGTTGCACTGGAACTCTGTAGCTGTTTTAATCCCCCACCCCCACCCCTTTGGTCAATCCGGCCATTGATTTTTACAGATGTTTTCAATTTCTCTGTGTCTTGGGTTTTCATGTGCTCACACTGCAGAGAGTCATTTAGATGGGCAGTTTGCACAAGCAGTAACTGTTACACCATGCCACCGAGAGCTTTAGCAATTACAGATGTTTGTGCAGTAAACAAATCCAGCTTGCTCTTCAGGTTAACTTAGGAGAGAAGAGTATGTCCTTGCAGAGTGGGCCAGCTGCGGGGCATTTCACTCTTGAGAGGCATGGACATTGGGAGTTTTCCTGGTGAGTGGAGAAGCTGTGAGTAGTGACTTCTGGGTGCTGCGGAGCTGGTTTTTTGTTGTTGTTGTTGTTTTTTAATTTATAGAGGTAAAGATATTTGGCTACTTGTGTAGGACTGAGCGTTTATATTCATTTGCTTATATATACAGTCGAATAAAGACACTCAATTATTTGACTTTTCTAAAAGTTTGCTAGTGATAAGTGGTCTCGTTTCTCCCTGTGACTTGTTCATATTTATCTACCTAAAAGCAGAAGTCTGTCATTTTCCAAACAGAAAATAAAATTCCCTAAATAAAGCACAGGATAAGTAAGGCTTGCAATGCGTCATATGTCTTCCATATTCCTGTCTCTTGTTAAAAAACAATTGTAAGGGGGAGAGTGGATGATATCTATAAAATTTGTCTCTTTGTGCCTTTTTCTATTGGCTTTAACTTGTAATGTCTTCAGAATTACATGAAAAGGAAGGTAACATGACAAAAGGAAACACATTGTTTTAACACATTACTTTAAGAGTAGGAGAACTTCTTGAGAAGTTTATTAATGGCGTCTGTAGCTTGTCTAGAAGGACGTGAGTGCAGACAGCAGTTGGCTAAAATAAAAAATATACTCATCTGCGATGGATTGAGAGAATTTTCTTGTTGAAAGCTATCTTAAATTTGCTGCTAATTATTATTATTATTATTATTACCAGATAGCATTGTTCTGAGTTCTGAAAAGTAGACATGACAGTTAGATATTTACGTGCAAAATTCAGCTGGTGACTGAGAAAGGAGTGAAAGTATGTTGGTTGTAAAACGTGACCTACAGAAAAGGCTCAGCAATGGCACTGGGCTCCCGCGGAAGCCTCTCTGGCTCCCTCAGGCTAGGGTCTGGAGATGACACAGGCAGGGGAGCCCCTGGAACCCTTAAAAGTTTTGTGACTTCTAAACTACTAATTTGCATTATTGAATGCCCCTCAGTCCTTTGCTTATTTGCTTCTCAAAATAGAAATAGCCCTGTTACTTCTCTGATTACAGGAGTTCTTTGCAATAATTATTATAATAATAAAAATTCAAAGTTAAAGAATATGAATAAATTGCCCTTAATCCTCATATCCAGGAACAACCATTTAATATGTATCCTTCCAGACTTTTATCACAACGGTAGTGTCCGTGCAGTATACCTCTGAGGTCATATTAAATGTTACCTGATTTTAGAACTTAACATATAATGGCCCCCCCTTTTCTTTCAGACAAGTGCACGGTCATCCCTTGTACAGGCGTACCACCATTTATTGAACCGATCCTCCTGTAATAACTATTTAGGTTGCCTCCACATTTTTAATATTAAAAATGGCATTCTTATATATGCATCACTGTTTCTGCCCTGGTTATTTTTTCGGGCTCAATTTTTAAGAGAGGAATTTCCAGGTTAAAGGCTGACCTAATTCTGGCTGGTTTTGTTTATAATGAAAATAACCTAAGTACATGGTAAAAAAAAAATTCCAACAGAACAAAAGTAAGACTTTCTCAGTCTCATGCACTCGGCTTTACTTCCCAGTAGAAATCCCCATAAAAGCTTTCTTTGTATGCCTATAGAAATGGAGAATGTTTGGGGGCGCTTGGGTGGCTCAGTCGGTTAAGCATCTGCCTTCAGCTCAGATCATGATCTCAAGGTCCTGGGATCGGGCCCCACATGAGGCTCTTTGCTCAGTGGGGAGTCTGCCTCTCCCTCTGCCTGCCGCTCCCCCCTGCTTGTGCTCTCTCTCTCTGTGTCAAATAAATAGATAAAATCTTTTTTAAGAAAGAAATGTAGGATGTTTTTATTACAGTAAAATATGCATAGTATCATTTATCCATTATTAAGTGTATAATCAATGGCATTAAATATGTTCATGTTAATGTGTAACCATCATCACCATCCATCTCCAGAACCCACAACTTTATGTACTGGGTTCTGGAGATGTACCCATTAAAACACTAACTTCTCATTCTCCCCTCCTCCTAGCAACTACCTTTCAGCTTTCTATCTCTGTGAATTTGACTCTGCTGAGTAACTCTTATAAGTGGAGTCATAAGATATTTAACCTTTTGTGCCTACCTTACTTTACCTAGCATAATGTCTTCGAGGTTCATCTACATTGTAGCAGGTGTCGGAATTTCCTTCTTTTTTAAGGCTGAATAATATTCCACTGTATGGCTATATCACAATTTGTTTATCCATTCTTCCACTGATAGACATTTAGGGTGTTTCTGCATTTTGGCTACTGTGAATAATGCTAAAATGAACACTGGCCTACTGATACCTATGTGAGTCCTGGCTCTCAATTCTTTTGCGTATATTCCCAGAAGTAGAGTTACTGGATCATATGTAATTCTATTTTTAATTTTTGTGAAGCTGCCATACTGTTCTCCACAGCAGCTGTGCCATTTTGCATTCCTACTGGTAATGCCTGGGGGTTCCAGTTTCTCCACATCCTTACCAGCACTTGTCATTCTCTGTTTGTGTGTTTGATAATAGCCACCCTAATGGGTGTGAAGTGGTAGCTCATTGCTGTTAGAATTGGTGTTTAATGTATGTTCATGTTGCCTATCACAAAGAGAAAAAGATACTATTCTTCTCATCGTAGAATAATGAGTTGAGGAAAAGGTCCTCTGTCTGAGAAGCCTCATGAACTAGCATGTCAGTTACACAGTCCCAAGAGATCACAGATGGCTTGAGGGAAGGACTAGGCCCCCTGTTCCCGAGTCCCTGAAGAAAAGAGGAGCAGGGGACCCAGGTGGATGCTTGCTTTCCGGGTTTCATGGTGACCAGGACTGCTTCTCTTCACCCCCCCCCCCAAAATATTATGGAGGGTGGATTCAAAATAGTTCTTCTGTGAAAAGATGAATTTCTTTTTTGTGCTATCATTAATTCAAAATGATGGTACCTCATTTATCCTCCATAGTGGGGAAAGCCAGTTTTATGATTGACTTTTTCTGTCCTCACCTTCTGCTCTGGGATTCTTTGGGGATAGGAAGCGAAAGTCCTTTCTTTTGCACATTCACTGAATCATTCATTTGATTCAATTGATATTTTTCAGTGGGGTGGATGAAAGTATCTACAAGTATTTTGTTGTGGCTCTCTTTTCTTCTTTACTTACGTTAATAACTTTCATAATATTTATAATCTTGAAGTTTGTGGATGCTTTGCATTCCTGAAAGTCAAGGTTTTACAAATCTCTGTGTGACCATTAAAGAGATCAGGCATATGTACCTAACTGGTCTTTTTCTTGCTGATATTCTCACTACCTGTAAAATGATAGTCTAGACAACTGAATTTCAGTGGGATGGTTTAAGTTGAGTGCTCTATAAAAACTGGCAACTTTATTTTCGTTAAGATTGTTTCTATTTATTTATTTATTTATTTGAGAGAGAATGCTCACCCTCGAGTCGGAGTAGGAGCAGAGTGGAAGGGAGAGGGAGGGGGAAAGAACCTCAGGCAGAGTCCATGCTGAGCATAGAGCCTGATGATGTGGGGTTCATCCCACAGCTCCAAAATCACGACCTGAGCCAACACCAAGAGTCAGGCACTCGACCCACTGACTCACCTGAACCACCCAGGGATCCCCAAACTGGCAACTTTCAAATAAACTGCCCAGCTCACTTTCCACGATGATGCACCTTTTCTTACATTTAGAGAATTTAGATCACGAAGCTTGTTAGTCAGCAACCTGTTTTGTACTTTTCTGTGGCATCAGAGGCCATTTAGAAAGGATGAGATGACAACCTATTCTCGACACAGGCTTTTAAAGGTGGTGGTCAAGGGACGCCTGGGTGGCTCAGTTGGTTAAGCGGCTGCCTTCGGCTCAGGTCATGATCCCAGCGTCCTGGGATCTAGTCCCACATCGGGCTCCTTGCTCAGCAGGGAGCCTGCTTCTCCCTCTGCCTGCCACTCTGTCTGCCTGTGCTCGCTCGCTCTCTCTCCCTCTCTCTCTGACAAATAAATACATTTAAAAAAAAAAGATAAAGGTGGTGGTCAGGTCCCACACAGATGTGTGCCCATAAACCCTCTTGAAGCAAATGTAAGCAGAGGCACAGTAACCCCTACTTACACCTCTGATGGAGCTTTCTCTTTCTTTCTCTCAACCTGGGCTATAAAGCGAACAATTGACAAATTAAGAGTGAGCGGGAATTGCCTTAAAAGCTGCTTCTTCATCAAAAGGCCATCGTCAAGCCACTTCATGGATGGCCCCTGACTCAGGGGTCTCACCTCAATTAAACTTACACTTGAACCTTTAGGAATAGAGGAGGCAATGTTTGGACAACTAAAGGCAGATATTTGGGGTCTCTGTCACTTAGAAGCCGTATTTCTGTTTGCCCATTTAAGATGAGGAAGTTAGAAGTGGTAAAGATGAATTTACTGCCTCATTTTCTTTTTTCTTCTTTCACTTGCTAAGCATTTTCACCCACCAGTGATTTTAATATGTTTTGCTCCATTTGTTTTGGTAGCATCTGTTCAGTCTGTTCTTTTTATTTTGATTTCTTAGTTGGGTTTTTCATTTTCTCTCTGTACCAGAAGCAGTTTTCCCAAGAGTTCTTGAGTACCTTTTCTAGACTATTAAGAAAGTGGATAAGAGAAGTAATGATGTAAAGTATCAAGACGTTCAATCCTGGAGTAGTCCCGAATTGCCCCCCCCCCCCGTATGGTGCTAGCCTTGTCTAGTTGCTGCACCGAGAGAGCTGCCCGTGTTATATGTCCCGTGTGTCTCATTTCAGATAGAGCTCTTTTGCTTCAAACCCTAGTACCCTTCACGTTCACGCGTTGTTACAAACTGAGAAAGTCGGCTTGCTCATAATTTAGAATCCTATTTTTTTCCGGTGATGGGAATACAGCTATTGTTGTTTTTTGATTTGCAAGAGGCTGAAATGTTACAAAGCTGGTAACTCTGTGCCCACACATGTAAGTAATGTGCCCAGGCAAGGCACGTCACACCATCTCTTTGCAGTATAGAGGTGAGTGGGACGTAATGGATGGGCGACCTTATTGCGCTTTCCAGGAAGGGGATAGGATCTCTAACGTTTTGGTGTAATTTTTGTGTGCACTGCCCGAGTTCAAACAACTCCAAGTTTTCCCAACTAGAGCCTTCAGTCATAGGTCACTAGGCAGGAGAGCAGAAAAGTGTCCAAATAAGACATGAAAAGAGGCCTGGAAAAAATTAAGTGAGGCCAAAAGAGATACAGCCAGGTCAGGAGAGGGATTGCTGTTTCCAAGTGCAAAGAAATGATTTTATGGGGCCGTAGAGCAGTATGCTTACATGTAGCCCATCCCTGACTTGAGTCTATAAAGTCTATATGAAATGAAGATTCTAATGTGGGTTGATCATCTCGTTATGAAACTCAATGACTAGAAAGAGACTGGGGTATCCAGAGAGGGCAGTGACTGGAGGCAGTCACTGGAGTGAATGGAAATGGTCAAGAAACTAGAAATCGGGAGCTGTGGTCATCGTTGCAAAGAGAGAAGGCTAAATGGAGTTTGGGAGAAAAAGAAAAAAAGGAAAGAAATAAATGGAGTTTGGGAGGAAGTGAAGAATTACATGGGGTTTGAGGGTTGCTTATTCTCCGGTCCCCCGGTGGCTGAAAAGGGGGAGCCCTCTATAACCTGAGGCATGGTGGTCAGGTTAGGAATAAGGGAGAAGTGGCCAATGCTGAGGCCTGATAAAGTCTTCCTTGTTTATGGCAAAGAGGATGTGGAAATCTTTTCCTCAAAGTCCTCATACAGATAGATAACATCTCTCTGAAATAAATGAAGTATAGTAACTCAGGAGTTGGGGAATAGGTTAGAAACTCCAGAAGTTTCCATGCTTGCTCGTTGTCCTCCTTTGTCACCGTCTTCTGTAAATCTATGTTGTTTTCCCTGCACGGAGCCTGTAGCGGGACTTTGTGGAAGGCACAGAGAGGAACTGCTGCTCTCAGGACCTCAGAGGTGGAAAGCACTGAAAAGAACGTTCTCCATTGTAATAGGAAAGGACAAGGAATTTCTCAAGGCCAGAAAATGCATCAGTTGGGAGATTTTACTGTGCCACATTCTCTGCC
The DNA here is from genome assembly GCA_004024625.1 of Mellivora capensis. Lineage (NCBI taxonomy): Eukaryota > Metazoa > Chordata > Mammalia > Carnivora > Mustelidae > Mellivora > Mellivora capensis. The sequence continues at coordinate 319,194 of PISX010000028.1, read as the reverse complement.
CCCTGCCTCTGTAAAACAAACAAAACGTACCTTTTAAAAAAATAACATAGCACTATAAAAAGTGCCATTTAAGAAAGCCCATGATTAAAGTAGGTGATTTCATGTTTTGTTTTGTTTTGTTTTCCAAATGAGGGTTTTCTTTCTCTCTATTTTGTGTGTGTTACCGAGAAAGGAGAAGAGAATGGAGAAATATTTTAGGACAGGAAAATGAGAACATGCAAAATGAGTAATGAAAGATGTAGCATTCCTTCATTTAGTGAGGATCTAATTTGCCTAAAACTCATCTTGCACCCTAGAGAGAATTTCAAGCCTTAAGAGAATTCCTTCTGTACCTGAGATTTGCTACTGAAGAGACTTGTAACTTTGAGTGAGTGAATGAATACGTCTGATCACCCAGCACAAGGCTGAACTGAACTTTTTCTCCAGCAAACCAGAAATCATTCCACCAAAAGATTCCTCTTAAAAGTGCAATGAATCAGTCCATCCACACCCTCAACTCAGTTCCCCTTTAAAAAAAAAGTGTGATTTTGAAAAGTTCAAAATCAAAGTATGTTCATATTAAGTGGAAATGGTTGTCAAATAGCTGAGAAAGGAAAATAACTGTGAAATCTATGGGATTTTAAGATTATGATACACTTAAGTAGTTTTAAAAGCAGGAGAAAAAAATGAAACCTCAAAATGGGGGGGGGGCTGGTTTTCATCACATTTGTTTTTTTCTCCCAGTTGAGAAACTGTAATCATTACTTCGGTTTGTGTTTAGCAAGAGCTTTTAAAAAAATTAAATAAAAAGAGTTTTTCTTTGTGAAGGACCAAAGAACCACTAGAAAACAGGACAATAAAGCCATGGACTCCATGCAAATAAATTCTACCCTTTCAATCAGTACTTCTTCAAATGCTGGGAAATGAGGAATCTAGAAGTGTTGTCTTTGATCATACGTGAAAAAGTTACAAAGTAAACTCACTTTTTTTTTTCAGTTCCTTTCATACATGTGAATAGGAATTCATGGGTTTAATTAGAAGAGCAGGAAATATATTTTTTTAACTTTGAAAACGTGATACAATACCTTGATACTTTATTTGACTAAGTAGATGATATAAAATCATTTCCAATTATTGTCTGCCATTTATCACCACCCTTTACTTTGAGTTAATCATTGGCTGACTCATTTCACATCTGATATTCTTAACATCCTTACTAATGACTTGGAAGAGGAAGTATAATGACCCACTAATAAAAGCTCCATGTGATTTCTAGTTAGGAGGTGTTGCATATCAAATCAGGCCTTATGGAAAGAAATCAGTAATGTGGAGAGGTAGACCATCCTTTCTAGTTAACGTTAGTGTACCTTATTTTCTTAAAATTTTACTTTTTTCTAATTACAAAAGTAGTAACTGGTTTGTAGAAACACTGGGAAGTAGAAAAATATAAAAGAAAGTAAAAAGCACTGCACTGTAATTTAATCACCCTGGGGTGAACCCTGTTGACTTTTTTTTTTTATTTACTTCCAGCCCTTTTGCCATACATTTTTAACTGGTTGAGATCATACCACACACATAATTTTTTTTTCACACACACCATCCTTGTGCCTCTTTTCCACTTAGCATTATCTAAAAATTTCCATGTCATTACAGACTTAGTGAAACATCTCTTTTAAAGGCTGTAGAATGTTTAGTTGTAAGGCTTTAGATAACCTTGCGGATCTGGGAGAACTGGAATTTGGTGGTTTCATTGACTCCCATCAATGTGATGTTTAAATCTCCCACTTTATAGCTGAAAACACAGTATCTTCTTGAAAACATAAAAAGAAAAATAACGTAGGAAAGCAGTCTGGGCTTGTGGGCTATATAGTGGTGGGCATTCTGCAAAGGTCTGTTGAATTCTATGTACTACCTATAGGATAGGTAATATAGGGTCTGTAGGGTCTGAACAGAATTCCAGTTGTCCCATCCTTACTGATAGTGAAAGAAGCCTTTAAGAGCAGCCTTTGGCCAGAGCCCTGGCTGCTTTGAGGTAGGAGACTGGGAATCCCATTTTTTACATCTAAGTGTCTGTCAGTAATTTTTGCTAGTGGCTTTAGATATCTGTACCACATGAGTGTATGGTCTCATTTGGCCCACGTTTCTTAACTGCCTTGGGAGGAGTATCTGTTTGGCCTAACGATTTAGGATTTCTTCATCTATTATTGAATGGATGCCAAGCTTTGTAAAAGATGGCTCGGGAGTGATTTTCTATGGTGGTGTGTTTGCTCCTGAGTATCAAAATTCTCCATAAAGGCTTTCTGTTCTCTGACAACAGGCCATTTTTCCCAGACACACGCCTTGTTGTTTTTCCATCGTTAACAGTAGATAACAGTTTGGATGCAGCCAGAAGCAGTTGGCATGGGCCTGTATTTGAGGGGCTTCTGGAACAGTCTTCTGGCCACTCACTGTAGGGCGCCACCTTAACCGAAGCTTTATTGACCTGAAAGCTCTGTGGGTTGTCGGCTCTGGCCTTAGTTGTTTCTCCGATTTTCTTTGTTCTGTCTGCTTTTCCTCCCAGGCAATGACTATATGGTGATTGCTGTTGCTTTTCTTCGTTGCTCATTTTTCAGAATTATCGCTTTGCTCCAAGCATGTCTCTGCCGTGCAACTGTCTTGTAAAAGTCGCTTCATGCTCTCCATTTCCCAAGCAAAGGAACGGGCCAGTTAACCTGCTGTTTTAAAAAGTTGCTGTAATCGAAACAGTCATTCTTTGTAACTAGACTCATAAAGAGGCATTATGATGATTGATTTTTTTATTCAGTAAAATTCAATAACAGCGATAATGGCTAAGCACTTTATATACATTTTTCCATTTAATCCTCCTAGAAAAATCTATAAGGTACGTAGTATCATTTCCATGTCAGACCAGGAGACAGGGGTATAGAGAGGTTAAGTAACTTGCCCGGGATCCCGTAGCAGTAAGTCTGTGCTCTTAGGAATCCTACTTAATACAAAATCACTCGTCTTGCTAGATGCCATCATGAGAGGTGGGGAAGCTTATTCATTCGGTTGGTCTGTCCCTAGCATCTAGAAAATGCATTGCACACAGCACTTTCTCCATAGATCAATTTTTGATGAATGAATTTATTGTTGACTAAAGTAAATTATGAATATTTAATGCCTCCAATGTGCAAGACCCACCAAGGATACAGAGATTACCAAGACACCGCTCTTGCCCCACACCCACTTACGTTCTAGTCCGTGAAACAGACATATACATAAGTAGTCGCAAATCGAAAGCAGAGAGGGTAGTGAGTGCTGTTCAGGAGATTCAAAGCATCTGCAGTAGGAACACGGAAGTGGTGAGAGAGTTCCAATGGTTGACGTGTAGGATGTTTTCATGGAAGGCACAGAATTTGTGTTCACCCCTTCTTGTCGAATATGGCATAGTAACTGGTAACTAGAGTGCCCTGAGATTAATTTGACCTCTCTTTGAGGATTTCCATTCTTGAGGCACCTCAGGGTCTTCTTTCTAAGTATTTCGCTCTCTATCTAGAAGATGTAACCAATGTGTAGTTGACCTCTGCGTATATTTAGGAAGTTCCTGTTCTGAGTATGTGTCATGAACTTGTTCTTTCCAATGTAATAAAACATAAAGATGATATTGAGTCTTCAAGATTTGATGCAATCTTCTCTTCCCTTCTTCTTTGAAATCGGGGAGACCAGATGATTAAAAAAAGGGGGGGGAGTAAGTGTTATTCTTTGGGAATCTGAAGAGCAGGCAATGAAAGTGAAGAATGAGTCCTTTAGCATTAAAGCCTGAGCTCTGTAGCAGTAGCCAGATTGAGAGACTGTCTTTCTGGAAGCAATAGGTTAGCTTTCATAGAAGTGGAACGAGTGTTTCCTGTAGGACTGAACTGAGCTTCTGGACAAAGATGGGTTTGTTCTCCAACTCACCTCATTTGATGCTGTCTGCACCCTTCATTATTTTGTGGTTGAATATTAAGCAGCTGGATAGCAGAGGCTCATGAGCAGTTTCTTGCCATTCTAGTCAACATTCATACATAGGGAGAGGTTTTGTAGGGAAAGAGGAATATACTCTAAGCCTCTTAACAATGTGCTGAAATATACATCACATAAAATTTACCATTTTAATCATTCTTAAGTGCATACTTCTGTGACATTCAGTACATTGACATTGTTATGTAGCCATTCCCACCGTCGGTCTTCAGAAATCCCATCATCTTGCCAAACCAGAACGCTATACCCCTTAAACACTGAACTCCCCTTTCCCCCTGCCCACAGCCCCTGGCAACCACCCTTTCACTTTCTGTCTCTATGAATCTGACTACTCCTGGTGCCTCACATGAGTGGAATCATATAGTATATGTCCTTCCGTGACTGGCTTTTTTCACTTGCTGTGATGTTTTCCTGGTTCATTCATGTTGTTCCCTGTGTCAGGATTTCCTTCTTCTTTAAAGCTGGATAATATTTCAATGTGTGCCTTAGCCTTGTAAATAGCAGTTTTGCTTGAAAACAAAACAATAAAACATCGTTGTAAATATTACCTCCTCTCTGATTAAAACAGTTTCATTTCCTTTCCTTACTCTGAAAGACATAAAAGGTTCTCTGGAAATTTCTTTCTTTCTAAGATTTTATTATTTCTTCAAGAGAGAGAGAGCAGGGAAAGGAGCAGAGGGAAAAGGAGAAGCAGACTCCACGCTGAACACAGAGCCCAACATGGGGCTCAATCCCAGGGCCATGAGATCATGGCCTAAGAGGAAACCAAGAGCCAGATGCCTAACTTCCTGAGCCACCTAGGTGCCCCTTCTCTGGAAATTTCTTTTGGGGAAAGAAATTTCCCATTTTTGATTCTAGCTTAAAACATTTTCAGAGATATACTTGACTAAACTGTTTAGTTTAAATTTGTCAGATTAGAAAGATACTTTTTCATATATGACAAGAGCTTATTTGTCTGTTTTTTTTATTTAATTTAATTTTTTTCAGTGTTCCAAAATTCATTGTTTATGCACCATACCCAGTGCTCTGTGCAATACGTGCCCTCCTTAATACCCACCACCAGGCTCACCCAACCCCCTACGCCCCTCCCCTCCCAAACCCTCAGTTTATGTGTCTGTTTTTTAAAAAATATTTTAGTTTTCAAGTGATGGATTTGTGTTTTAACAGTAAGCTAACTGTTCATGACCATCACAGGCCTACTATTTTTCTCCAAAACATCACCACACCAGCCTTGGAACACTGAGAACACATTCACTGTGATTCTTTCCATTAGGATAGATTCTCCAAAATACTTCCCTGAACCCCTGCGTCATGCTGTTTAGCCTCTCTAATGAGGATCTGAACTTCATGTTGCTCTCAGCACATCACTGTCACTTAGGACCTCTGTAGAATCCATATATGTAGAGTCAAGAATGTAACAGAGTTTGGGTTTTGTCCCTGTATATTCAAACCAGTTCATGATCACCAATTTCTCCCTGTGGAGCCTGTGAAGTGTGGAGAGGTCTAAATATTTCTCGAACCTCTCTTTTGCATTCTTAGTTTCACTGCCTCGGCTGGATCATGGTGTCAGCCTCCTATTTATTAGCTCCTTGACTTTGGCATGTCTTTACTTTCTTCTGCGTTCCCCTGATGCCACTGGACCATCAGTCTTAAAGTTGCAAATTTGGTCATGCCACACCTCTGCTTACTACCAGTTGCCTTGAAGATAATGCACGAACTTAACATTGGCCCCAACTTACCTTTCTGGCCTCCTAGCCAAGTAGCTCTCCGTTCCTTCACCCATGACCGCACCCCCTTCCCCACACACATTCTCACCTTCACTCCTGTTTCTCTTCAGCTAGAATACCCCTTCCATCATTCTCTGCCTGGCAAGCTTCTGCTCACTTTTTGGAATTTGTCTCAAGCTTCATCAATCCAGTGAGACTGATTTCCAGTTGTGGAACTATTAATGGCTCCTGTTTTCTCTTCTAGACACTTTTATTGTAGTATTTATATTTGTATTATGATGCTCTGTTAGAGTCCATCTCTGCTGCTCAATTTTGAACTTAGTAAAGATCCAGGACTCTGTCCATCTCATCTTTGTTAACCCAGCCTCCAGCAATCATGGCTCATGGCAGTTCTAGAAAAGAATGCTGAATGAATGATTAAATGGAAGGAAGGAAGGAAGGAAGGAGCAAGTGGAGAGCAGGAAGAGGATCAAGGGAGGGAGAGAGAGAGGCAGGCCAACCTTCACTTTTGGGGTATAAAGGAAAACTAATAAGTGTGGTTTTGCCCTCAAGTATGTCATAAAAATGTCATGATCCATTGTGGGCTGCATGTCAGTAGAAACATTACTGAAACCTCATTTGTTTAGCGATTTGGACTTCACTTGAACCTTAAAAGTGAGATAGGATTCAAAGACACTGGGGGAGGAGGTGCCATCCCAGGTAAGGGAAATGACCTAGACTAGGTTGTGATTGAATAAATAAAAATATTTTAAATTCGGATAGCATCTTTGTATGTTAATTGGATTCATACAGCTACTTTTTGGGGAAATTTGGACTTGGTCCTCAAAAGTACTGCAAGTTTCCTGTTAAAACTCTGGATGAACAAAACTCAAAGCAGCCCCATGGCATTCACTCCTGCCTTACCATACTTCTCTCTCCCTTACCCATACTCTTTTTAAATTCTCCAGATGCATCTAAAAAGAGAGCTTTGTTAATCAAAAGATAAAACTAATCCTCTAGGAGAAGGAAGGTTTACGTTTTCCTTTTATCTGTCATAACAGCAGAAAATAGTCTTTTAGAGTATAATGGCGAATTGTATTTTGTCTAAGTGGTACATGAAATGGAAATTTACTTCAGCTTATTCATCCTCTGTGAATAAGATGATCCTACAGCAAAATAGCATGCAGGCTTCTCTCTTGGGAACAGTGGGGGTAAAATATAAATAGTATCTTCATATACTGTCAGATGTTTGGAGAGCTGCCTTCTATGATTTTAATGTTGTCTTGAATGTACATTCTCTACCTCATTGAGCCCTTAAGTCGGCTTTGATTCGTTCTTCAACATTGTGTTTCCCCAGCGTGAGGAGAAGCCCCTGCTAAACCTTATTGTGTTTTGACAAAGAGAAAATCCTACCCTACCTTTGAATGTTTTCTAGGGCCCTTTCCAGTTTTTTTAGGGCATGGTCTCTAGAGCTCTTCAGAATGCAAACAAATGACCCAAAAGATCAAATCCTGGCAGAAGATAAAGTTCACAATAAATGATAGAATTGGCTGAAATTCACAGCCATATCTTTCTACTGATACACACAAATGCACACGTATGTCTTAGGGAGAGAGAGATATACTAATATAAAAACAGACTTCAGGGGCGCCTGGGTGGCTCAGTGGGTTAAAGCTTCTGCTTTCGGCTCAGGTCATGATCCCGGGGTCCTGGGATCGAGCCCCACATCGGGCTCTCTGCTCCGCGGAGAGCCTGCTTCCTCCTCTCTCTCCCTGCCTGCCTCTCTTGCCTACTTGTAATCTCTGTCTGTCAAATAAATAAAATCTAAAAAAAACCACAACAGACTTCATATGTACACATTCAGTAGAATGACAGATACTAAAGTTTTTATTGGATGGATTGAAAGAGTAAGCCCCAGGAGGCCTAATGGAAGCATTTAAGACAAGCTTTGGTGTTTTATATCCAGAGAAAGTTTGCTATTTGTCTTTTTTTTAAAGATTGATTGATTGATTGATTGATTTGACAGACGGACATCACAAGTAGGCAGAGAAGCAGGCAGAGAGAGGGGGGGAAGCAGGCTCCACGCTGAGCAGAGAGCCCGATGCGGGGCTGGATCCCAGGACCCTGAGATCATGACCTGAGCTGAAGGCAGAGGCTTTAACCCACTGAGCCACCCAGGTGCCCCAGTTTGCTATTAGTCTTAAGAGCACAAGGGAAAGACACCAGCCCTTGAGAGATATGGCAAGTCGCAGCAACTGGAAGTAAATTTCTTCAGGGCTTTGGGAATTTTTATAAGCAGCCATTAAGTAGCAGTATATATCCTGAGTGGGTTTTTTAAACTGAGTGCTTTGAAGTAGACATAGTAAGGGGTGATGGTGGAGGTAGACTAAAAGTTGAGTCTCGGGGCGCCTGGGTGGCTCAGTGGGTTGAGCCTCTGCCTTCAGCTCAGGTCATGATCCCAGGGTCTTGGGATCGAGCCCCGCATCGGGCTCTCTGCTCGGCGGGGAGCCTGCTACCCTCTCTCTCTCTGCCTGCCTCTCTGCCTACTTGTGATCTCTTTCTCTGTCCAATAAATAAATAAAACCTTAAAAAAAAACAGAACAAAACCAATTTTAAAAAAATTGTTTTTCTTACAGCAAGGTTTAAAAATGGACTGAAGCTTGCCCCTTTGGAGGTGTCAGAATTGACATAGTGGCATATGAGTTGTTTTAAAGGTGACCTCTGTCCCTCGAATGGAGCTCACAAATATATTTTTTCTTTGACTGGACCATGCATTTTATCTTTAGGATTTTGAGTTGTATTTTACTCTGCTGTATGTCCTGTTGATACCAAATAGTTTAAGCCAAGCCAACCAAAGGCGGGCAAATTGACAGTTGCTAATGTAAATTTCCCAGCGAGTAGAAAAGGCTTCCATTAGAAGCTCACAGGCGCCCATTGTAAGGATGCTCCTTTGTGCTTTTCTCTTCTGGCTCTGACACGAGCTGGCCCCCTGGGTTTCGGCTCTGCTGCTACCGCTCCTGGCCGAGCACCAAGAAGACTTTTCATAATACCATCAGTTATAGGTGCTCATGAAAGGAGTGTGTAAAAAGAAATATTAAAATTTTACAGTGCGTTTTAATAGTTCGTGTTTATTTCTGAGTTACGATGGTAAATGAAAGCTAAAAGGGTGTGGATATGGTTATATATACATACTGTTTCATCTTTTCTCCTGTTACTATGTCCTGTAGCCTGTATCTCTCTGTATCCTATGCATGACGAACATTTAGGATAACCACGCCCAGTGGCTGGACGCTCCACAACACAGCAGTCCGGAAAACCCAATGAATTGCTGTTTCAGTGTTTGCGGTGATGTGCGGCATCGTCATGCCTTTTTGTCTGCTTCCCTGCCTCGCACTGAACAGGCACTTAATGAATCTGCACTGAGCAGAAAGGGAAGGAATGCTGTTAGACATGAGTGCAGCGACAGGAATGCCTAGAAAGAGCCATCCTTTAGCTTATATTTTACCAGATGTTTGAAAAGTCGTCTCTTGTGTTTGGCTTTCTGTGAGGACTTGAGTAATGTCTACGTATAGCTTCTCAGAAGATCACCCTCTTCTAGAATGGGTATCCAAAAGCCTAGTCTGCCAACAGAGAGGCTTCCCTGACTGTTAGAACATAGGGAGCTCTCTTTCTCTCTTCCCCCATCCACCGAACCTGGTTGCCTTTGTGATTAAGAGTTATGTGTGGTATTCTTGGAGAGGAGACTTTCAGAGATGGGACTTAAACTCTCTTTAACATTGTCCTCTAATTAGAAAATTTTATACACTCAAGGACTTTGCATCTGAATTAGAATGAAGTCACAGGAGTGACTTGATCTGAGCAGGACCCCGGTCTCATGCTCCAGCAGTCACAAAGAGAAACAGATAAATTAGTCATTAGGGAACTGGATTCCACTGGGCTCAAATCCAGGGATTGTCTTTCCTACAAGCACTAGTTTCTTCATTTTGGCACAGAAAAGGCAAAAAAAAAAATTACTTGTTCCAGTAACTGAAATCATATGGGGGTTATCTTTCCCAATGCTATATAACCAGATCTTGTAGAACTAGGAGTAGATATGATGCTCCTACGGGACCCAAAACCCCCAGAAACTTTATTTAGTACTTTTGTCAAGAAAGCCAATAGGAGAGAGACTTCTGGTCTTAAATCTTCAAAGGAATGAATTTTTTGAAGTATTTATTTTTAAAAGTCATTTTTAAATGGAGATTAGGGTGTGGTAGGAGAGACAGAACTTGAGGGTAGCCGGGTGATGACTGCATGTTGCAGTAGATAATTAGCAATTGTAGGTTACTATCAGTGGCAATCAATCATTGTCTGTTTGTAGAGCTTTTACCTCTCTGCAGCCATCCATATACATGTCTACTCCCAGACCCAGCAGCAGCTTCAGAGTTGGGGGACAAGCAGAGCACAGGAGCGTAGATGTGGGTACTAAGAAGTCTTTAGGCCACAGCACAGAGAAGAGAAAATGCTGGGCTGAGCTGTGGAGTGGAGCTGCCGACTGTTCCTTCACAAGGCAGATGGTAAAATGGGCCTGTTGCCCAACTCTTAGAAGTGAAAGAGCTGTGTCCTGAGCAGAGTCAGCACAGCCCCCCAAGTGCATGGCCAGTCCTTGTCCTGGATAAGCCATCTTCTCAGGAGGGCAAGAACTCGGAACTCTGCTGATTAAGCAAGGAGTAGAGATCCCGAATCTTCTTCCACAGCTGCTGGAAGCCTAACATTCTTCTTCACTGCCTACAGGGTGGATGAGAGATGTTTGGATGGGATTCCCTGATTTTTCTGTCCACTTGGGCCTGGCTTTCAATTGTATATGACCTCTGTGTGTGCTGGAGCTAGGCATTGCCCTTTGCAAGTTGGGGTTCTGTTCACTTTTAGCCCAGTGGACCCAAGATGTTTTCAGAGGTGTAGGGGAAGCTGAAAGCCTAGTGGAAAAGCAGTGTTTCATTGCCCCGTGTCTTTGTTCTTGTATTTAGAGGAAGGGCAGGGGACAGGGGTTCTCGAATGGGGTGTTTAGAAAGGTGTGGGACGTTTGGTGCCGATGCATTGATCAGGACCACTGCGGGCGATCACTGGGCAGCACACAGGTGGCCAAGTGTCCTTTAGTGTGTGAGACAGCCTCCTACAATGAAGAGATGTCACACCTAACATGCCCGTAGAGAGAAACACTCTGAGGGAGCCGCAGGATTTGGCTGTCCCTGAAGGTTAGTACAGTCATGCAGATCTGCCCACCTGGCCTTCAGGGTAGTCTGAGGCTAGGAACCGTCTTCCATTGTTGATACAAAACCATCTTTCCGTCCATTTATCCATCTGTCCCTTCCCCCCTCCATCCTCTCAGGGCTTCTTTGGTAAAGGACCCCATAGCCACGTGGGCTCCCCATTCTTTCCCCTCAGTGATACAGTCCCATTGTCAGCCCCACTAAACTCTCGTTCCTTTCTGAGCTGACTGATTTAGTATTGTTACGCCAGCTGAGAGCAGAGAAGGCTTCAAAGCCTACTGGAAGGAGAGCAAGAAGAGGAAGAAGAGTGAAAAAGATGGTTTATGACTTATCTGATTATGAGAATAGGCACTGAATTGTTCACCCAAGAAAGGTATTTGGTCAGCGCTGATGGAATCCCACCCACATCTAGGTCAGTGCTTCTCAGTCTTGAGCGGACGCCAGCATCCCCTGGAGGGTGTGTTCAGACAGACTGCCAGGCACCATCCCCAGAGTTTCTGATTGAGAAAGTCTAGGGTGGGGCCCGGGAATTTGCTTTACTAGCAAGTTCCCAGTGATACCAGCGCCGCCCGCCTGGGAGCCATCCTTCGGCAGGCCTGGAGAAGAGAGAAACAGCTGAACGATTCCCATCTCTGGGACACCTCGGGGACCAGGCTGAGTGGGGAGGAACTTGCCTTACTCTTGACCTTCAATCATGGCCCAAGAAGAAGAAAGGAAATGTTAATTTAGGTCTAGCACCCCTGGCAGACACGCCCATTACCAGCCTCACCCTCACCCGTTGCTGGGAGCCACATGGAGGCCAGTGTGCTGTATTTTCTGAAATAGAAAAAGAACAGAGTAAGCTCTGCATTCATGTGTCTTTCTGTGACAGAAGTATAGAAGTAAATGCACTTAACTGATGGCTTTTTCTTGATGTCTCTTAGCTTGCACTGTCCTGTAAAGCAGGGCATCGGAGACCATGGGCAGTGCTTCCCTTTGTTACTAAATAAGGGGAAGTTATAAGAACACACAACCTGTGAAGGTTTCCCTAAAGGAAGGCATCTGGTTTAAAGCCCAAACCATTAGAAGCCTCCTTTTTACCCAGAAAGGAACCCAGAGTCAGGATTGAGCAGTATTTTCCTGACTTCCTCTCCCCACTGTCAGTAATCACTCAAGGATTAACAGTTTTGCTTTTCTTCTTCCTAATGAGTTAATGACAATGACGCTTTGTTCTGGTGGGTCCATAGGGGAAGAACGGAGATGGAGAGAGACACCACCATTGGAAATGTAAACAGGAATGTGAATGACACTTTTGACAATGTCTCCTTTTACCTTCACTTCCTGATTTTTCAAGATAATTTCTTAGGATGGTTTTTCGTCAAATTTGACCTTATGGCTGAATAACAACACACTTTTTTCCTCCTTGATGCTTCCTTGGAATCACAAAATATTATTAGTCTGAGTACTTCACAGCAGTTGAGGGTGGCATGGTATTTTGGATTTCATTTTTTATCCCATTTAGAAGGCCCCGTGGCACTAAATAAAAATGTCACTGTGTAAAATGTAAAAGCTTTCTGTCACAAATGTTTTTAAAAATTCATGAAGCGCTAAGGATTTGATTTATCTTATCCTCTTTCTGTGATTTATTCATATTTAATGTTGGTTTCAACATTTGAGGCATGAAGAACTTTTTCAAATTAAAAACAGTGGTGAGTTAGTTTTATTTGAAGCCACATTCTACCAGGCTTGTTTTTGAATTTTGTAGTTCATTCCTCTTCGTGTGTTCGAGGGGAGGATATGTTTGGTTTTCCCAGTGGCTGGAATTCTCACTAGGGAAACCTGTTCATTGCTGGGAAGGTTGATTCCCCAACTCCTTCGTTTTGACAGCTGTTTTCCTGGTACCCATAGACCACCTCCTTGGGCATCACGCACCATCACGCAAACGTGGTGGCAAAAGAGAAGAGTGGGCAGAGACCTCACCTTTGGATCCATCATTTTATTGGCTGTCTGGTTTTTTGTTTTTGATATTTTGAGTCTCTGAGTCGCCTGTGTTTTCAGGAACGTCTTTAGTCAGAGATAATATTAGACTTTGACATGGATGGTTTATAAATAATCAGTGGTAATAGAGTTAGCTTTGAATGAAGGAAAGAAAATAAACTCCAAACAAATTCATCTTTTTTTTTTTTGACTAGTAAATAAACACCTAAGGTCTGTGACACTGGTCACTCTCAAAGCCCTGGAGGGTTAAAAGATTAGTGGGAAGAGGGCCTCCGGGCCTCCGTGTTCTGTCTTCAGGGCAGACAGAGCTGTCCTCGGGGACGTGGGGGTATTTACTCCTACCCTGCAAGGCAGGCTGGCTTTTCGGTAGCTGGGAGATGCGGTAAGACCCCGCTTCTCTGGACACTCTGGCCTCTGCCCAGCCTTCCACTTGCGTGTCCACCTGACCTTCCAGCTCTCCTTCCCTTTATCCTTTCCTTCTTTCTGCCTTTTTATTCTTGCCCTCTTACTCCCATTCTACAGACCCTTGTGGTGCCTCCTCTGGGCCTGGGGCTGTGCCTCCGCAGCCTCTGGTAGCCTGAGGGGAAATGTGCCTGTCTAGTCTGCTGAAAATAATCAACCTTTTAATAAGGATATCAAGGAAGAATGGGAATAAAAGGTACTGAGCGCCTCCAAGGATAAAGCCCTTGCTCCCTGGTTCTCCCACTTGTGTGTCAGCAAGGGTCCGGCCTGGCAGAGAACCGCAGCCACTAGACAGAGCAGTGAAGACTTAAGTGTGTGGTTTTTCGAAGCATTTCTTCATCATGAACTTGATTTTATTTCTTTGCTTAAATGGAGAGAATCATCTCGTTAAGTAAACTGCTCTCTTTCCTCCTCAGACTATTGGAAAGAAGTTACCTCCAGCTGCTGCAACTCCGGACCCGTCAAAACCAGAAATGGACAGCAGGACAAAGAGTGAGTTTCCTTGTTTCTCCATTTTACGCTTGGAAGCAGTTAAGTGTTTTCTCGTCATTGAAATGCCTTTGAAAAATCCTCACATAATCTGAATCGCTATTTCACTTTTTTTTTTTATTTTAAATTTCAGGGTAGTTAACATACAGTGTCGTATGAGTTTCGGGTGAACAATATAGTGATTCCGCAATTCCGTACCTTACTCGGGGCTCATCATAATTAGTGTACTCTTTAATCCCTTTCACCTTAATGGCTTTTTTAAAAAGCATCAGAAAAAATACCCCAGATGTATTTCACGAGGTCCTGCCAGTGGGTGGGCGCAGGGTAGGTTAAAGAACTCCTGGGGGTTTTCTCCTTTCTGGAATGTGGTTCTTTCCTATGTATACCCAAGCGCTTTGCATAGTTCGGAAAGCAGGAAGATTCTAGAGAATGACAACTCAAGCAGTTTGGGGATTCACAGGCCTTCAAGTCTGGGAGGCCCAACTTTCTAGCCTCCACCCGCAGCCAGCACTCCCAAAGCCTGCCTTCCTGCCAGCGTCCTCCATGCCTGTTGGCTGCAATCTGTCTACGTACAGGTGTCTTTCTCTCATTGAGTCAGATAGGCCCTTCCAGTGATTTTTACCCATGAATTTTAGTTTCTGAGTCTATATTGATACTAGCCCATTTTTCTCCTAACAGCTCTTTAAGTATTTTGAGGCGAGCTATTGCCCCACAACCTTCCCAAAGAACAGTATTCCCTACTCTAGATCGTTGCCAGTTAAAATATACGATGTCTAGGTACATTTACATTTCAGATAACAGTGAATAATTTTTTGGTTTTGAGTAAGTCCCATGTGCTATTTGTTGTTTATCTGAAATGCAAATGTACCTGGGCATCCTGAATTTGTAGTTCTTAACCTGGCAAGTCTCCAACTCCTTTTGTTATCCTTCCAATAACTAGGGCATTCTGGGCAGGCTCTGGTCAGAAACAGTTACTTCAGTTCCTTTTACAGATTTTATGTTTTTTTTTCCTTTTCAGCCTCAGATTTTCTTACAAGGATAATGTGGACAAACTACTAATCTAGTTTGGAAAGCCCAAGATTGAAAGAACATAAATCACACATATATAATTATGATTAATATAAGAGCAAAGCACAGCTCTATTCTTCTAATTGCAAAATAATATACCAGAAACTCGTTTTGCAGGCCAAAACAGGTAGTTTCTAGAACAAATGAGTGCTAGTGCCTTAGACTTAAGAATATGGATTTGTGGGACTTGCCAAGCCCAAAATGGTGGCTTTGATAAATAAGTTCGTGGGTGATACAGATGCAAATGCTAGAGCTCTGCCTTACTGCTTAGGGTTTGGATGAGTTCCACATGCCTTCTGTCTGGCAATGATACAGTCAGACTCCTGATACTAGCAGAAAGCCCCGTCTGAGGCTCTTACCCTGCGGTTCTCACACTTGAGCATGCTCCAGCATCACCTGGAGACCCCCACATTGCTGGGTCCCACCTCCAGAATTTCTGAATCACTGGGTCTGGGGGAGACCTGATAATGTGCTTTTCTAAGGGATTTCCAAGTGCTGCTGCTGCCTCCTGGTGTAGGGCCCACACTTTCAGAACCACTGTTTGGAGCTCGTACATGTTCCTAAGGAGACACTGGTCCCATATTTATTCAAGCAGGTTACAGGCTTATCATGCTAAGCCTGCCTTTAGGCACTGAAGAATTTTGAAAAATTAAACATTAAATCATGTATGCAAACTTTTGTTTTGTTGAACAGTGGCGTGCTCTTCCAGTCAACTGCTTATTCTGTAGTTATGGCTATTAACAAATTTATAAATGATCACTGTTATTAGCAAAGTTGCTTAGATGGCCGGAATGGGGAATAGGCAGGAAAAGGAAAAGGAGAAGACCCATCAAACTTCAAAGGTGATTGGAATGTGGTCTCTAGGACAGGCTGTCCTCATGACATGCGACAACCAGTAGTCTTTACCAACCTGACTTGTTTGCAGAAATAGTAATCTGAGAAACGGAATTTTTCTTCATGGGAGTTTCCATAGAAGTTTCCATAGAAGTAAAGTCAAACTAAGAGTTTCCATAGAAACAAAGTTGAAATTCCCTGTAGATTGGGTGACTTGTGGGTTGCTTTCAGGGGAGGCTGAGCAGTAGGGACATGAGGGGTCACTTGTTGGGATGTGGCACAAAGCAGGACAGTCTGAGGGGCCTGCTTAAGTGGCTAATCCTCAGGTCTCAGGAACTAGCCCTAGGATAAGATCATATCCTTGATGCTTTCTTTTCACCCTCTGTAATGTCTGTAGATAGGACATTTGAGTCTTTTGGGAAACATTAGATGGCTGGGGGAGGGAGATAGCTGTGTGTTAGAGCAGTGCTGGCTGATAGAAATACCATGTGAGCCACATACATAATTTTACATTATCTAGTAGTCATGTTTTTGAAAAAGAAACAAGTGAACGTGTTAATTTCAATATATTTTATTTAACTCAGGTGCCTCCTTAGCGCAGTAGGCAGCGCGTCAGTCTCATATTTTATTTAACTCAATATATCCCCAGTGTTATTTTTCACGGGAAACCCCTATAAAATTATTAAGTGAGATATTTTTATTCTTTATTTATATCAGTCTTCACAAGCCAGCCTGTATTTTTTTTATTAACATATAATAATGTATTATTTGCTTCAGGGGTACACGTCTGTGAATCATCAGTCTTACACATTTCACAGCACTCACCATAACACATACCCTCTGCAGTGTCCATAACCCAGCCACCCTATCCCTACCCCCCGATCCCTCGAGTAACCCTCAGTTTGTTTCCTGAGATTAAGAATCTCTTATGGTTTGTCTCCTTCCTGGTCCCATCTTGTTTCATTTTTTCCCTCCCTATGCCCCACAAACCCCCACCCTGCCTCTCAAATTCCTCATATCAGGGAGATCATAGGATATTTGTCTTTCTCTGATTGACTTATTTTCCTTAGCATGATACCCTCTAGTTCCATCCACGTTGTTGCAAATGGCAAGAATTCATTTCTTTTGATGGCTGCATAGTATTCCATTGTATATGTATATATACCACATCTTCTTTAGCCAGCATGTATTTTACATGGCTCATCTAACCCAGAGCAGCTACATTTCAAATGCTCTCTAGCCACATGTGCCTAGTGGCCACCATATTGGACAGTGTAGTTTGAGAGTAATTCTGGGACCTAAGATGGGCTTCCTAGGCATAGGTATTAACACAGATCTGAATATTCAGGTCCTTTAAGCATGTGGGAGGATCCTGGCTCTAGCCCAAGCCTGTCCAGTCCTACGAGTATCTATTAATTATGTCCATCCCCTGGCACCACTCTGGAAGCATCATGGTGAGGGGACGGGTTGTTAATGATGAGTGTTTTTCAGAGGCTGGGTGGTATGTTCTGGCTCAGAGTTGGCAGTGAGGATTCCAGGGCCAGCTGTGTTATTCTCTAGCTGTGTGACCTTGGGCCAGTAATTTTATTTCTCTGGCCTTGTTCTTCATTGTCTGTGTTGCCTGTGAAGTCAGAGAGTTGTGCTAGCAAGTACCCCCGAGGTTGCTCCCAGCATCCTCATCCACTGATTCAAGTCCAAAGCTTTACGGTTTAGAATAAAAGGTTTCTGCATTCAGAGAACAGAGCAGCTGGATGGGAGAGGCAGAAGAAAGAGGGGAACGATTCAGTAGGAATATGAGATCTCATCGGGTATGGGGGTAGGTATGCGTGGAAGTGGAATTCTCACTGTCAGCGAAGGCTTGAAGGATGTTTATTGACAGGGGTTTTTCATGGACTCAGAGCAAGAATTTCTGCAGTTAATCTCACCCAACCTTCTTTCTGGCTTTCATTGTCAAGAGCAAATTTTGAGGTATTTGTTCTCCCTTGATTTCCCCGAAGCACCTAAGTCCACTAAAAAGCCCTCTGCAGTGGGAACATTTTGCTGCTTTCGGATTTTGATGTAAATCCCATGTTCAGGTGGAAGGACACAGAGTGCTGACTATTAGAAATGACCGTGAGCTTGGGAGCAGGGCTTCTGATTAGCAGACACATCTCTAACAACTGTCCGGCAGTTCAGAGGAGAGAAGTCCCTTCCTCACGTCTCTGTCCTCGGCTGGCTAAAGGATTAAGTTATGATGATGCAAAAAATGTTCATGTAGATCGGTCTTTTTAGAGGGAAAGTGAAACTCAGCTGATCAGGGTTTATTTAAACAACTAACATTATCTCTCCTCCCCCAGTAAAGCCTTTATGATATTGAAGCTCATCCGAAACGCATGCTGGGGAACAGATTGCCATGATTTTCATAACAAGAGGGAAACTGTCTAAATATTCATAAATGAAGTACCCTGAGATTCCTCCAGCTCACCACATCTGGAATTTCTCTGATTCTTACTCCAGATTTATGCAGATTTGTGGCCTCTGTGGGGTAGAAAAATAGCCCGGAGAAATGGCTAGTTAGCATCTTTCTGAACAAACAGTTCGGTCTCAGAGATTCGGAGGACCAGTTGAGCAGGAGGGTTAGGGAAAAGATAACCCTTGATAAAATTTGAACAAAGGCAGGTCAGGCTTCGGAATAAATGATGACTGTGGGGCAAAGGCTAACCTCCCCTCCCCTCCTGACCTCCCCTCACTCCATCCCTGGTTTTTGTACCACTTTTCTGGTCGCTTTGTTCATTAACTCACTTCTTAGGAGTTGTCCCCTGTGGTGGTAACACATGGTGGCTTGTGGCTATCATTGGTCCCTCAAGGCGGGGGCTAGGTCTTCTACTCGATATCCCCACCGTATGGCCCAGAAAGGTGCCACGGAGTCACTGGGCTCATAACTAGTGATGGTTGAGCGCGTGGAGAATCAGAAACGACTTATAATTCAACCAGGCTCTATGTCGGACAGAGTCTTGCAGAACCGACGTAGTAGCCATGGGTCCCCCTTCTCAAGTCCATAGTCACCAGTTGGAAAAAGACACATTTGTTCACATAGGACCCTCGAGCTTATTTGGGGTTTCTGAGGGATTAGCAGTGGTTGCCAGAGTTCCCTGGGGCTTGACAGACCCTTTGTTCTTTGTAGTCCCTGCTCTAGACCGATCAACCCAAGAGCACCAAGACAGACCCTTGTCTGACGAAGGTGTATTGGCTCATTGCACTAAGGAGATGGCATAGGAGAACCTGTGCAGCCCCGTGGCACCGAACAAAAAAAGAGTAGTTATCAGTTTGGAGGAGGAGGAATGCAGTGAAATGTAAATGAAGCAGTATTTTGCTAGGCTCCAAGCGATGCACAGGGCTGTGCGGAAAGGGGTCAATATCAGGTCTGTACTGGGAGGGGCACCCAGGTCCTTTCTTTGGGAACCACCAATTGAGGATAAGTGTTCCTGCTGTGTTGAGAACTCTCTAAGTGAGGCTCCGTACTTGGATGTGTCACAGTGACTTTGTTCCTTCAGTCAAGAGTGGAACATTTCAGGGGCCGCTGGGGGGTTCAGTCAGTTAAGCATCTGCCTTTGGCTTGCATCATGTTCTCAGGTCCTGGGATTGAGCCCCCCATCAGGTGCCCCCGCTCTTGTGCTCTTGCTCCCTCTCTCAAATACATAAATAAATACAATCTTAAAAAAAAGAGTGGAACATTTCCTTATGACTGATATGATATAAACAAAAGCAAAATTTCTGATAGTCTGTGGTGTTAGAGGACAAACTTTCTCTGGGAGTAAGAAAGCAGTAGTACTTGGAGAAGGGGGAGTTAGGACCCTTTCCAGCTGCAGTGTGTGCTTGGGAGAAATACTGTTTCTCATTTACTTTGCAGCTGGTGGTGTCTGCATTTGGTATGCCCGCCCGATGAATGGCTAGGCAGATTTTCACTTTTTCATTCTGAGCTAAGTTTTGCTTTCTCACCACATGTTGAAATATCAGAAAAAGGGGTCTATTTCATTATGGTGGGTTTTTTCTGCCAGCTTTACCTGGGAGCTCTTTTATGCTACCTTTTCTGGGGAGGTGTTTTTTGCTCACTTGTCTCCCCAAAAACTCATGTGAGGCATGTCCAGTTTGAAACAAGTGTTCTTCTCCACACGGTAGTGCCTCGCACACTTGACGTGTCCTAACACAGGCTCAGCATCCCAGGGTCGCATCAAGTATCTCCAACACAGACCTTGACAGGTGTTTTTCATGGACCCAGAGCAAGAATTTCTCTCCTGATTCCAAGTGGGGGTCTTCTGAGGAGGGCGCCCAGGCTGCCCATGCTGCTGGAGACTTGGTTTTCAAGTACAGTCCTCTTGGAGGACAAAAGCTAACTCCCTTTGTGTTATCTTTGTGGATTTCCTTTCTCCCAAAGGCCCAGAGCTTCCCCTCACCTGAGCAGAGAAAGTGCCATCTAGGGGAGCAGTGATGAGCTCTAGACGAGAGGACAGAAAGGCTTTGCTTGTCAGATTTTTTTCTTTTTCTTTTTTTAGAAATTCCTTCTTTTAAAGCAAGAGACTAAACAGTGCCATAATTCATGGTTGTGAGAGAATTTGAAAGTCAATTTCCCAGCAGGACCTAGGACTAGAGATGGTCGCTGTGATTTGGGGTCTCGGTCACCTTTTGCGTGGAGACAGGCCTTGGGCTCGAGGGGACAACATAGTGACGTGTGCCTTGTTTTCCGTTTCCCTGGTCTGGATTTGAGTGTAGGCCAGGGTTTTTCCGCCTTGGCACTATTAATATTTGGACCAGATCGCTCTTTGTTGTGGGGACTGTTCTGTGCCCATTACAGGATGTTCAGTAGCTTCCCCAGCCTCCGTTCCCTTGATGCCATTTGCTGTTAACCAGCCCCTCCTACTGTGACAACCACGATGTCTCCTGACTTTGCGGGTGCCCACCCGGGGAGCAAATGAACCCTATTTGCAAACTGCTGGTACATACTTCGACTAAGCTCTACGAGGGCACTGCTGCATCTCTTGCTGCTGGGCTCACAGTGGATGCTTAGTTAATATTTACTGAGCAAATGACAAGTGAAGATTCTTTCCAGCCCTTCCCACTAGCCCTGGATCCTCAAACTGACCCAGGACTGGCTTTTCTGTCTACAGCTATCATATACCACACCCATCCGTGCCACCCCCAGCACACGGGTCCGCCCTCCGGGTCCCCACCGTTGTTTTGCTTCTCTCTAGCATTGAGTGTTTGGTAACACCCCTGGCTGCATTGGTGGCTCTCACAGCGTGCTCCCTGGACCAGCAGCATCAGCATCACCTGGGAGCTGAGAGATGCAGATCTCCAGGCCTTGCTCAGCCCTCTAGGATCAGGAACCTCAGGGGTTCTTTTTTATACATCCTTCCTCTGATGCTGATGCCCACTCATGCGTGAGAACCACTGATGTAGACTATTCCTTAAGCTTCCCTGTTGATGAGAATCGCCAGGGTGCACGTGGATTGCTGGTTCCGCCTCAGACCTGTTGATGGCGGCCCCCAGAGAAGGGAATCTGGGAAGGCATAGAAGGAACAGGTGCCCCACATCATTCTTGTCATCAGGAATGGTTGGGAAACACCTCCTTGACTCCTACTCCTCTGGTAAAAGTCCTAGAACATTCTACAGAGCCCGGTGCCATTTTACTCCTCTAAGAAGGGAGCCTGACTCTTTCCTTTGGGAAATGATTCCCCAGTCATGATCCTCTGATGCTTTAAGCTGGAGACATCACTCTCTCCTTGTCAGGAGCTCTGTGCCTCAGTCCCTCTCCTTGGTTATAAGCTCCTTGAGAACCAGCGACCAGTCTTATTTAACTTAGTCTCTTTCCTCCTGAATGTGACCCAGGTCCATACCCTTATTGCATTTCCAAAATACAAAAAGCTGGAAAACTAAAAGGTTCTGTCTCTTGTTGAGTGATAAAACTTGTCCTGGACTAACATTCATTTTTATATAGTCTTTATTTATCCTAGTTGGGGGGATAAATCATCCATTTGTTGCAGAATTTTAATGTATTTGATGGTTGGGTATAGCCCCAGGCCCTAGCTGTGAGGATGTTACCCATTGCGCGGATGTAATACATTTCCTTTCTAAAATCTGAAAATTCTGTCTCCAGGGCTTCTGGATAAGTGATTATGAACCAGTAGTGCCTCAGATAGTATTTGTCACTTTAATGAAAGAACTTTAGGTTTTGATGTTTGTGAAAGTAGAAACGCTGAGCTTGATACTTTTGTTTTGGTATCCCAAAGGAGAAGAATTCTAAGTGTGACCTGGTACTTTCTACCACGGCTGGAAGTTCTGGAAGGCTTCCTACCAGCCTCTGTGACACATGGGATTTCAATCTTCATGTCCTAAAACTGAGCCTGGAGAATGGTCCTGCATTTAATGTTATTTCCTTGTGTGTGTGTGTGTGTGTGTATGTGTGTGTGTGTGTGTGTGTTTTCTGCTTGCTGATATATTTATTCTATTTGTTCTGCTTTTATTTTTTTTTAAAGCTGAGGGAATTTTTTAAATTTGGTTTATTTGTTTTTGTATGAATAGATTATAAAACCATCTGAAGGGAGTCATGGGCTGTGGGCATGTGAGTTCAGTTTCTTAAACAGTCTGTTTTTAATCTCTTGTAAATTTCTAGAAGTCTAGAGATTGAAGTAATGTAGTTTTTGTTGTGGGGGTGATGTGAATCATAATTGGACTTCTTGGGGGTTTTAATAGAACAACTTTCTTAAAAGTGGAATGCCTATCAGTACTTAGAATAGGGGATCTTGATTTGGAAGTAGGCAAAGGTCTCAGGGTCCTTGAACCTTCTGATATCTTACACAGCATTTTCTCTGCACCTTTGAATGTGTCTTTTTTTTTCCTTTTTCTCAAAAGAAGGGATAACTATTTTTTGTTTTTTGTTTTTATCAGGTTCTTAAAGGACTCTGAGACAAAAAAGCTCAACAGGTGCCTGGCTGCCTCAGTCGGTAGAGCACACAACTCTTGATGTCAGGGTTGAGTTCAAGCCTCACACTGGGTGTAGATATTACTTAAAAATAAATAGGTAAATATTAAAAAAAGACAAAAAAGCTCAAGAATTAACTCAGGATTTCAGTCTTGGGCTAATTTGTCAGTTGTTTTTTTTTTTAAATCTTTCTTTAAAGATAGAGACAAATTCATCTCAGTTGCTGGATAATTTGTGCCTTTATTTTTTTCTGCGTATGTGGGCATCTATTTGATCTTGGACTAATCAAATCCATCTAATTGATGAATAAATGGAAAATGCCTGCCTCCAGAAATTCACTTTGTTCCCTTCTTCTCCCTCTCTGTCTGCTACTCATTTAAAATTTCTAATCTTCCCCCATCCAAAAAGCACTTGGAATTATATTCTTCTTTAAAGACATATCAAATGCTTCCTCCTTTGTGAATTTCCTCCTGAATGTAATCATGCCTTCCTCTGCAACATCACAGCCATACCTCGTCAGAGTGACTCTGTGCTTCTTCTAGCGTTTGTCCTTCTTCTTGTCATCCTTTACCCTTGCCTTTCCCCAGGCATTAGTTCGTCACTTCCACACGAGGGTGCAATGGGTAGTGACTTCCATATCACAGACTCAAGAACTGACAATGTCTTTTTCGTGGTGGTGCTTCAAGAAATGTTTGAATTAAAATAGGGAACATCTTTGTTCCATATACTATGAAGTTAAAATCATAGTCTCAGAGTTAATTCATTTTTTCACTTATTTTTTAGTATCTTAAAACCACTGGTACATCCAAACTGACAACATGTTTTTATTTTCCAGTAGTGCTGAATTAGGACCCAAATGCCTCAGTGGTTAAGACAAAATCTTACTTTAAATATATCATGAAGACTTAAAGTGGGAGCCTCTGGTTGCCATGTTTGATTGGAGATAGCTGAGTTTCAGTGCCTGTGACTAGAACCATGGAATGTCAGAGGTGGCCAGAACTCAGGCCTAGTCTGGTGTGGTTTTTAGAGCCTCCAGAGCTTCACTGTGATTGTTTCAGGGTCCCAGGTGGGGAATGGGCCAGCCCCACTCTCTAATTTAACCAGAGCATCTCTGTTTTTAGTTGTTTTACATTGGAGTTTTGGAATAAGTTGAAGTTTGCTAAAAAGTGTTCTGCAGAAGTTAACCAGACCCTCCTCTCATCCCTCCTTGGCCAGTCTCTCATTTTACACCTAAGGACACTGAAGTCCAAAGCTACAGCATAGCTGCCTCAGATTTTATGCCCAGGACAGCCCAGCTGGGACTGAACCTAGTCTTGACAGTCCTGACTTCTGGCCCAGGACACTCTCCTCCTGTTTAGCTGTCCCTCATTTTCTCCACTTTGTAGGTATCACTAGGGGATTAAGAAACGTTGAGTGGGAGCTGCATCAGGTTATGGTGATGCAAAAAGGGGCAAAGCATGATGTCAAAACCTGCTTCATGGACAATTGTAGTTGAGAGTAGCCACTGATACCCATATCTCCTCCTTTTATCTGAAATCGGTGCCTTCCAGATAATTCTTTGTCTAATGCCTCACACATAAAATTGCGTATATGGTGGGAATGTTTTAAAACTGGGTTATGTTGATGGTCATGTAACTATATATATTTATTAAAACTATTCATAGCATATAACTAAAATGGGTGAATTTTCTGGCATGAAAATTATATGTCATTAAAGCTATTTTTTAAAAAGGGGGAGGGCAGGGGTATACCTGCCCTCCTTAACGAATAGCGAAACTGGGCAGAAAACAAAATGGCCCTGTGAAACATTTTAAAGGCATACTAGTAGTTTTTTTATAAATATTTTCTCACTATGTTGGTTATAAGTCAATCCCACAGTCATTTATTGATCCCTTGCTATGGGCCAGTTCTTGAGGTAACAAAGGAAGAGATGAGGGGAGAGGGAGTGACACAGATACATAGGAAGAAGATTTCTGAGTGGAGGCAGGTTATAGTCAAAAGTTTCGGGGGAGGTAACTGGAGATGTCCTCTTCTACGGAGTTCCTTCTTGTCACGGTACCTTCTGCTTTGAGTGATAAAGACCTGTGCAGCCACAGAGTGGCGGTAAGCAGTACAGTTTAATGGAGTCAGGTAACAAGGGATCCGGAGACGGGCCCCCTAACGGTTAATCTGACAGACATCTCAGTGGTGTCAAGACTCAGAGTCCCCTCCTCTGTGATTTTCCTGAGGCTTTCCTCTCATGGTTGAAATATGACTGCAACAGTGCCAAACACTATACTGGCTTTGAACAAGGACGAGGCGGTGTTGAAAGCAAAAAGGCAGGGGCAACTATTTTCCTCACAATCCTTTTCTTAATCAGGGAACAAAATCTAACAGCCTCACTCCCCCTCCCAGCAGATTTCCTCTCACATCTAAGAAGATCACATCGACAGTCATTGACAAAGGGGAGTGAGATGAACATTTTTTGCCTAGACATATCTCACTTATTTCCGCAGCCATGGGTCGGGGGGTTCCCTATTCCCAAAAACGTACCTGATTGCAGCAGGGTTATATGAACTGGGAAGAGGATGGGGAATGGCTCCTGTGAACAAGTGCCTACCTCACTTAATGAACTTTTTTGATGGGAGGGAATAGAAACAGTGCTTCTTTTCCCTTTGTTGACCACAGGTATCTTATCTTGTTTGTAAAATATTTCCATGATTTCAATCCAATGAGTTATTCTTCAGACTAGGACTCTGCACGGCAGTTCTTCAGTAATGCTGTATTTACTTCAGTGTTGGAAGTTCTGAGGTTGGATAGTCATATTTCACTAGCATAGTCAGTAGGAAAATTGGTAAAGAGCTGTCATTATCCAATTTAAAGATGATTAGCTTTTTCCCTCCTCTTAGAATATTTGGCTGGTTCAGAATTTGGGAGGTTTGCTATTACTAATTAAAGAGAGATGAAACATTAGTAACTGTGGACCCAAGAATCTTTAGGCAGATTAATATTTTTTAAATTTTATTTTATTTTTTAAGTGTTCCAAGATTCATTGTTTATGCACCACACCCAGCGCTCCATGCAATACGTGCTCTCTTTAATACCCACCACCAGGCTCACCCATCCCCCTACCCCTCTCTGTTCCAAAACCCTCAGCTTGTTTCTCAGAATCCACAGTCTCTCGTGGTTCGTCTCCGCATCCAATTTCCCCCAATTCACTTTTCTTTTCCTTCTCCTAATGTCCTCCATGTTCTTCCTTATGCTTCACAAGTAAGTGAAACCATATGATAATTGACTTTCTCTGCTTGACTTATTGCACTCAGCATAAACTCCTCCAGTCCTATCCATGTTGATATAAAAGTTGGGTATTCATCATTTCTGATGGAGGCATAATACTCCATTGTATATATGGACCACATCTTTATCCATTCATCTGTTGAAGGGCATCTTGGTTCTTTTTTTTTTAAACATTTTTTAAAAGATTTTATTTATTTTATTTGACAGAGAGATCACAAGTAGGCAGGGAAGCAGTCAGAGAGAGAGAGAGAGAGAGGAGGAGGAAGTAGGCTCCCTGCTGAGCAGAGAGCCCGATGTGGGACTCGATCCCAGGACCCTGGGTCATGACCTGAGCTGAAGGCAGAGGCTTAACCCACTGAGCCACCCAGGCACCCTGAGCGTCTTGGTTCTTTCCACAATTTGGCAACTGTGGCCATTGCTGCTATGAACATTGGGGTACCTACATACATTGGGGCCCTCTTTTCACTACATCTGTATCTTTGGGGTAAATACCCAGTAGTGCAATTACAGGGTCATAGGGAAGCTCTATTTTTAATTTTTTGAGGAGTCTCCACACTTTTCCAAAATGGCTACACCAACTTGCATTCCTACCAACAGTGTAAGAGGGTTCCCTTTTATCCACATCCTCTCCAACACTTGTTGTTTACTGTCTTGTTGATTTTGACCATTCTAACTGGTAGTAAGGTGGTATCTCAATGTGGTTTTGATTTGAATCTCCCTGATGGCTAATGATGATGAACATTTTTTCATGTGTCTGTTAGCCATTTGTATGTCTTCTTTGGAGAAGTGTCTGTTCATGTCTTCTGCCCATTTTTTTGACGTGATTATCTGTTTTGTGTTAAGTTTGAGGAGTTCTTTATAGATCTTGCATATGAGCCCTTTATCTGTATTGTCATTTGTAAATATCTTCTCCCATTCCGTAGGTTGCCTCTTTGTTTTGTTGACTGTCTCCTTTGCTGTGCAGAAGCTTTTTTTCTTGATGAAGTCCCAAAAGTTCATTTTTGCTTTTATTTCCTTTAGGCTGATTAATATTGATGGGATTTAAAACCAGTGCCCCTCAGCATGGCTTAATGAGCAAAGGGCATCAGGGGCCCAGAGTACCTAAGATGGAAGGTTTCCAACACTAGGACAGGGGATGTAACTGATATACTCTGTCCGTTGGACAGAAAGCAAAACTATTTGCCACAGAAAGTGAGTCCTTGTCTTTCCCAGCCCCCTCTCCATCTCTCCTCCCTTCCCTCCCATCATATCTGAACCAACCCTAGACCACAGTGTGTCTGTATTACAGATCTTTTTATTGCCTTTATTTTATATATCACTCTCTTTGATTGATGTGACATTAACCATAATAAAACCCCCCCACATTTCAGTCATATAAATTGTGCTAGGGACAATATAATTAATATTTGTGTATATAGCTCTAAGTTATGATCTGTCTGCAGGAACTGACCTGATCCTTGGGAAATATCTAAGGCCATCTAAAGCCATTAGGATTGTTGACTTAGCTGCAGAATAACAAATGCCTGTCCCAGTAGATACTAATTCTCTGGAATTTTCCTGTCTACCTTCAATCCTAAGTCATCGAACCCCACTTTTCCAAATTTTACTTTCCTGGATACCTGACAACGTTTTTGCTCTCTTCTAAACTGGTGCTTTTGCATAAATAGAGAAGATTTAACATCAGATTGGCTTTCTTTTTTTTTTAAGTTAATTTATTTACTTATGCAATCTCTACACCCAACATGGAGGCTTGAGATCACAACCCCAAGATCAGGAGCCATACGCTCTTCTGACTGAATCAGCCTGGCACCCCTAACATCAGATAGACATCAAAAGCATATAATTAATGGCATGTTTGAACTGGTTTTCAGTGTTTTTCTGTCTTTGGGGGACATCCTTGCTAATGACCATCCTCACCTAAATAGTTTCCCACAGAGAGGCTTTGGGACATATTTGAACCAGTTTGTCTCCCCAGTATACACATGTATATAAAGAACATTTAGTATTTGTTGGCTGTTTGTGGTTGACACATGTTCACATAGAAATATCTGTCTCAGGAGTTGTACCGTAATGGAGTCTTTTTTTTTTTTTAATTGTTTCGAGTACCTTGGAAGCATTTAACATACACAGGCTTAAATGCTTCTGTTTCTGATTTAGTGAGGTGTGGAAGAAGGCAGTGAGGGCAGAATTTAAGCTTTTTGCTTTTTGTAGATCATGCCTGCTTATACATGCCCCCCAAAAGTATAGAAAATGGTATATAAAATAAAGAGCACATAAAATATACACCTGAGACCAAGGAAATCTTTTTGGTTTTCTGCCTGAGAGACGCAAAGCAGTCAATGGCACTTGATGACATCACATGATTTGTGAAGGGGAAAAAGTGAAGAGAATAAGTAAGTGTGAGCCCCAGATGAGCAATCTGAGGTAGTTTCTTGCAGGTGACCCTTTCTTTATTCAATCCTTATATCCTCTCCGTTAAGTGTGCTTTTCCCTGAACTTAATGTGAGAGTGGGCATCTTTTCCTGGGCCACCCATTAGAAAAAGCATGATAAAGGTTGTGTTGTCTTTTCTTCTTACAGCCAAGGATTACTGCAAAGTAATATTTCCATATGAGGCACAGAATGATGATGAATTGACAATCAAAGAAGGAGATATAGTGACTCTCATCAATAAGGTAAGCAAAGTTTCCCTCCTGCCTTTGAAACTGCGAGCCGCTTGGAGACGTTGACTGGACAGTACAAGCTTTTGTTTTAGGCCTTTAAACATTTGATTTTCATTTCCTGAACTCCCAAGAAAGACTCTTGCGTCTTTTCTCTTGATCAGGCTAAGCCCGGCACATCCAGGTGAGTGAACGAACTTGAAAACCAAATAGGTTCTATTGGCCTTGGAGCCAGCTGCAGATTGGCACGGCCTGGTGGAAAACTCCATCCCAGAGCGGCTAACCCAGTAGGTGGCCTGCTTGGCTGGAGAGCCCGCCCTGTCCTGAGGTATCCAAAGAGGGGCTTTAAAAAGGCAGGTCATGCCTCACGGGCAGCAAACGTGTAAAGAATGTGTGCTGTTCCGATCAAAGACAGGTAGCATGGCTGAGAGAATTTTGCTTGTCTTGTCTGGGCGAAGAAAGTTGGATGATTTTATCATCACTGCAGGCAGAGCTCTATAAACCTACAGAGAGCTATAAAAATCTGTGTGAAGTGATACAGCTTAACAGGGCCCGAACCATGTACTGTTTATGCTTTCATGCAGTGGTACTCACCAAGTAGGTAGTTGAAAGATACATTATTTAAATGATTCCTAGAATAGATGACGTTTTGTCTGAGATACAGGATTCTCATGATGGTCGCGTATGGTGAAAAGCTGACCCATCTTTAAGATGTCTAAGTGGCTTTATTCTGAGGTCCAAATGAGTGGCAGGGAACACGTGATGCTCTCGGGACAAGCGTGACTTGGGGGTCGTCATGGCTGCCTGTGCTCATGCAGGGCTGAAAAGCATTGGCAGGGCGGAGAGTGTGGGGAAAGAGGAGGGAGAACAGGCAGGGGTTAGGGTGGGGGAAGTAGGCTCTGGGTCTCGCTCCTGTGGCCATTACGGAGAGGGAGGGGATCATGGGGTTTGCCTACGCCCCCTTCCCACATCCCCAAGATGTGTCCATAAAGTGATGGAATTCCTTTCTGGAATAGCAAACTACTCCCAGTGCTGCTGAGAGGCCAAGAACTTGCCCATTGTTTTACGTGTAAGCTGTTCTCCCACACTCATTTTAGCGTATTTCTGTTAAGTGTTTTCCGTGGCAGGAGGGAATCAGAGCTGGGTAAAATGCGGCCTGTCTTGTTCCTTTCTGCCAAGGAGGCAGAGCAGTTCTTCTCTTTCTTTCCCACCCTTCCCCTTCAACCTTAAGCCGCGCCTCCTTCTGGCGGCTTCTGCATGGCGTGTTTCCTGTTTTGAACCATACCCTGCACAGAACACTCAGAATAAAGAAGTTGCTAAGTAGGTGTAAAGCATAATACGAATAGTTCAATAATCAGCACAGATACTTGGTGTTAGTCCTGCAGGGAAAGGGGTAGATCACATTCCCCTGTGACGAGCGCCCGGAGAGCGCAGTAACCCATGCTTTGCAATGGGGGGAGGCACTCTTTTGTTTTTGTTTTTCTTTTCATTCAGAGGGGGGCAGCCTCTTTTTAACCGAAAACCAGATGTACCGGTAATATTTAATAAGGTTTGGTGGAGGGGGGGGGAAACCTACCACGGATGGTCTATTATCTGAATACATCTATTTCTACCTTAATATATGGTATTCCTATCCTTGTCATTTGATTACATATGATGAGAACACATTCATCTTGATGTTTTTGTTCCTACCAGCTTGAGATCCAGTCTGATAAAAAGAATTGAATTTTTCTAAAGAGCCCAGTCAGAAAGAGACTGTCTCCTGGTTCCATCCTCCATGCGCAGGGCCGGGAGAAAGGAACGGACGGCTGTGCAAGGCTGGTCTCAGTTGTCCGGGAGATCGTGCCAGATGTCCCTGCTTTTGTAGCTTCCTGCAGTTAGGTGCAGTTTAGAAACGGAAGCAGCTTATAGATAATATTATGACATTTGCAAAACGTGACCTCGTTATCCTTGCCGTACACTTGGCCCCTTGACTTGGCTTACACCCTGCTCCTGCTCCTCAGGCCGAGAGCGCCTGTGTCATTTTCACCCTTGCTCCCCCTCCGTCAGCCCTACCCCCA
The DNA here is from genome assembly GCA_004024625.1 of Mellivora capensis. NCBI lineage: Eukaryota > Metazoa > Chordata > Mammalia > Carnivora > Mustelidae > Mellivora > Mellivora capensis. The sequence goes on along the minus strand of PISX010000028.1, from coordinate 288,475 downwards.
CTCGTGAGCCCAGCAGCGCCAGAACCTAGCAATTCTGCCTTCCTGTGTCCCTGCCTCTTCATGTCCTTGGGTGAGCCAGGCCCAGGCCAGAGGCTGTACTTCCTTCCTCTCCCAGCTCCCTCCATGGCACCTGCTCCAGAGGAGAATGCTGGGGCGGTCAGAGGTGGAGGGATGCTGGCACCCCAACCCCCTAGTTTTATCATCTCCTAATGGTGCTTTGCTCGTGGGACCCCTCTGCTCCAGTGAAAGTCTTTAGCAACTTTCCTTTATTGTCCAATCCAGCTCGATTCTCCTGGCACCCATTTGCCCGGGCGCTCTGACCTCAGTCTGGCTTTTCTGGCCTTGGTCCACATCACTGTTCTACAGCAAGCTCTCCTGGGATGTCCCCAACCTGCTCGTGCATCCTCCCTAACTTGACCCCGGCCGTGTTCCTGCTGCCCAGGACGCCCTCTGTCAAGCCACTTAGCTGGCTTTTCAATAGCTAATAATACAGCCAGTCTTAACTCATGCTGCATTATGTACCTGGGCCCCATTTTTAGCTTGTTACTTTAAAATGTCCCCTGTGCACTATCAATTTTGTTTATATTATTCTTTTATATGGTCTGTGAAATCAGGTCTCTTGATATTCTCTCCTTCTACCGGTTTTGACTTTTATTCCCCCAAAATATCTGCCAGCCTTGACCTAACGTTCCACTTGGTTGGAAGCATTTTAAAATGAAAAGTGCCGTGTAGGCTACCTGCTCAGAGAAACCAGGGTTTGAATCCCAGCAACACCATTCATGGCTGTGTGTCACTGGGCATTTCACTTAACCCCTCTGAGCCTCAGTTTCCTTAGCCAGAAGGCAGACCTCGCAGAGCTGCTCTGCGGATTTGCTAAGGTGCTACGTATATGTAGATTGCCACTTCAACTTTGGTTGCTCTTTCTCTGACCTTGGAGATGGGGAAGGAAGGGCTCTTGTGATTGGGCCCAGTTGGCTGCTGGGGCAGGAACACCATGTTATAAAGTGGGGGGGAGGGTAACAGTGGTGGAAGACTTGCCTGAAAATAGCTCAGAATTCACAAGGGGTGAGATTTCAGCAAGAATTTGGAGAAAAAAAATATGCCGTTAAGTATTTTACTTGCTGAAGGGGGGGGGGGTAAATGGACTGAGTCTGTCATACCCTGCTGACGTTATAGAAAATTCTTACATCTTCCTCAGAGTTAAAGAATCACCTACAAATTTATTCAGATGAATGTGTGCTGTTGATACTGTAAAGAGAAGAGCTTCTTTATGATTTGTTTAATGTGTATTTTGATATGCTGCTTTATTATGTGTATGAGTTGAGATGAAAGACCTGAATCATTGTTGTCTAAATTCAACTTCTTTGGCTGGAGAGGGTCTCAATTTACCCCAAATTCCATCGGTGTTTTTGTTTCAGAGTTAGCTAAGGTGGTTTCCCTTTGTCCTGTTTTTTCTGGGCTGTGGCAGGAGTCACAGGGCAGGCATTGCCCTCGTTTTTAGCCCTAGATTGTCATTTCGTGTAGCTTTCTAGAAAATGAGTCAGACACCCTTAGTGGGTGCCTGAAAGCCCTCCATGGTTCCTGAAATAATGTGCAAAGACCTAAACTATTTGTGTGTGTCCCTGGAAACTAGGATGAAATGTGGCAACCCGAATGGTTTGTTTTTTAGTTTATTTATAAAGAATTCTTGTGGATTTGGGAACATTTCCATTTGCACAGAACACACCTGTGTTTAGCTTTTATTTCCAGTCACTCAAAAATAGCTCCTTCATCTGTGTTCCTGCCGCCCCCATCCCTGCCTTCGTGATTTGTGCTCAGAGCATGGTTGAAAGGGTTCAGAAGCCTCTGGGTCTGGTTTCCAACAAGAGAAGCTCCCTAAAGAAAGGCCGAGAGCAGCCCAGTGCAGGCCAGGCTGGGGTTCAGCTGTAACCGTGGCCACCTCCAGCACTCCTTGCTCAGACCGCTGCCACCTGGGGGTAAGCGAGCCCAGCTGTGGAGAGGGCTGATGTTCCTGACCTTGGCTGACAGCCTCTTGGCCTCAGCACCCCCTAACCTGGAAGGAAGGGCTTCCCATGTGAGCCCTTTGTAAATAAGGATCTTTAAGTGTATATTTCTTATTAAAAAGCTCCCCTGGGTAGCTATGTCTTTGACCCCTAACAAAGCAGACACCCCCCGCCCTCATTTCTTCATGGGTATAAGCCTATTTGAGAACATGAAAGCAAACACTATGAAAGATAATATTATTGATAAAAATCATGGAGCATGGAGATGGAAGGAAGGGGAAGGAAACTGATAGATATGCCCTAAAGAAGGAAGGAAGCCAGAAGATAAGATAAAGGTAGAAATAGAAGAAAAAATACAAAGTGGGGTGCCTGTGTGGCACGGGTGGTTAAGCGTCAGCCTTCAGCTGGGGTCATGATCCCGGATTACCAGGACCGAGTCCCACCTAGGACTCCCTGCTCAGCCGGGAGTCTGCTTCTCCCTCTGCCTCTCCCCTTTCCCCCACCACCCCGCTCGTGCTCTCACTTGCTCTCTCTCTCTCAAATGAATAAATTAAAAATCTTTTCAAGAAGAGAAAAAAAATATGAGGTGAGAGTTTCACCTTTTCCTCAGGATATTTTAAACCAGGGACCGTTAAATATTTGGAGCTGGACCTGCTGTGAGGGCGGAGTTAGAACTGCAGCTTCGTTCATCTCTACAGTCCTCCTTTCTAGACAACTCTTGAGCACCTCAGTTAATAATGGGTCAGTTTAGGGAACCTGGGTGGCTCAGTGGTTTAAGCCTCTGCCTTCGGCTCAGGTCATGATCCCAGGGTCCTGGGATCGAGCCCCACATCGGGCTCTCTGCTCAGTAGAGAGCCTGCTTCCTCCTCTCTCTCTGCCTGCCTCTCTGCCTACTTGTGATCTCTGTCAAATAAATTTTAAAAATCTTTAAAAAAAATAATAATGGGTCAGTTTATGTGACGCGACTGCAGCTTCCCAGTGCAGGACGCTTCCAGGGTAGCTGGTAGCAGGAGCCCGGGGCCCCTCGTCACCATTCCTTTCCCTCATGGTGGCCCTGGAAGTTAGATGAGACCATGGGTGTCCTATGTAGATCACGGAGAAGGAACAGAGACCTAGAGCACAGAAGTGACTTTCCCAGGGTCTCCAAGCATGCCAGGGGCAGAACTAGGGCAGGGTTGTGGGGCCTGAGCTGCCTTGTGGGGCTGTCGGATGCTCTTAGAAGGTGGGGCTCAGCCGCTCCCAGAGGCGACTTGTCTACTCACAGAGTCATCCTCTGTTGCTGGATATCTAGGGCAAGTGCCTATCAAATTTGCTTTCTACCTTAAAGATGTGATCATTATTTAATCAGGGAAACGGTATTACCATGCCATTACCCTGTCTGCTTGCATGTTGGTGGTATCCATGTTTGTGATCTCTTTGGGTCAGGATCATCCGTGACTTGTGATTCCACCGTCACCTCCACAGAAATGAAATGATCATCAGTGCAGAGGAGATGAGGAGCTCAGCTCATGGCTAATATTGGTTCTTTCTGTGCCTGAAGCCCTCTTCTCCCCTTTCCTTCTTTCTTCTTTCCTGCTTTCTTCTGTGATGGCTGATTTTGCCTTCCTCTTTCTTCCTGCTGGGTACCACTTAGTTTTCCGGTTGCTTTTAGCATGAAGAAAGAATGAATTAAAGGAAGAAAGGAAGGAAGGAAGGAAGGAAGGAAGGAAGAGAAAGGGAGGCAGGGAGGAAGGAAGGAGGAGAGAGAAAAAGCGATAGGTGGGAGTCCTGAGCTCCTTCTTAAGTCATTCTGTGATTATGTGTTCTTTTGTTTGTTCTAATGTTTATTTTCCCTTCCTGCCTCCCTCTGATTAATTCATTAATTGAAACACTTATTCATGAGAGAAATGTTTTCACACTTCCTTGCTTCCCGCCCCATAGGAAGTAAGGATGTTTCCTCAAAGAGAAGTGGTTTTAGGAATCTCAAGAAAGGTTCTCAGGCTGGTATAAGAAAGCCCATTAGCTAGATAGATTGCTGGCCTTGACCCCGTCTCTCTGCACTGCTGAAGCTTTTAGCAGAGCTAAAATGCTAGGATTAAATGTGGTTTCAAGGGTGAGGAGTAAATTAGCAGGTGTCACCCTGAAAATGATGACACACTGACAGACCCATTAGAAGGACGTGTTTCATGAGCGAATGAAGAAGTTAAGCATAGGGCCAGCATCATCTGGGCTTACACACATTTGAAGAACGCCATTGTTCACCAAATGAGCCTTTTGTGTCCTAGGACGTATTTTTTGTGGTATGGCCTGCCTTGTTAGACTGCATATGTCCTTCCTAGAGACAGAAGCCACAATATATCTCCTCCTCAGAGCATTAGAAATCCCAAGGAATACCATTTGCTTCTGTTTTGTCTTCCTCTTTAAAGTAACCACAACACTGGAACCGTTGCAAAGAATCCTGATACCGTACGTACGTTTGATCAAAACTCTTCCTCACTGAGCTCATTTATTATCATAAGCACAGTTTTAAATTAGATGAGGCTGGTAAACATAGGACTTGATGTGGTAGAAATTTTCTCTTTCGTTTACCAGGAGACAGCCAAAACAATTCTGATGGCCATGATGGCAGATTTTTGATAGAGGAGTTTGCCATTGATAAGACTCCCCAGCGACGTCTGGGTGGCTCAGTCGGTTGAGCGGCTGCCTTCGGCTCGGGTCATGATCCCAGCGTTCTGGGATCGAGTCCCACATCGGGCTCCTTGCTCGGCGGGGAGCCTGCTTCTCCCTCTGCCTCTGTCTGCCTGTGCTGGCTCTCTCTCTCTCTCTCTCTGACAAATAAATAAAATCTTAAAAAAAAATAAGACTCCCCAGCTTTTTATGCCCCCGCAAGTGATGGTGAACTGTCGAAAGGGACCCTGCGTTTGTTCAGCCTGACGGTCACCCCCGTCCAGAGCGGCAGGACAGTAGTAATCCGTGCGACACCGCCACGGGACCCTTTTCTCCTGCAACACACAGAAAACCCTGCAGGTGTCTCACGGAATTAGAGAAACTCTTGCGGTGTTCCATTGCCAACCTTTCTGTTTGTATTACTCAGAGAGGGCCATTGTGAGAATTAAATGAGATGTTGTGACTCAAAGGGCTTTAGAAATATAAAAGTTGAATTCTCGTTACTGCTCTGAGAAGTTATGGGAAGAAGAAAAAAAAAAAACAAATGCCCAGTGACTGGAAGTTTTTTTTACTTCATGTACTGAACTGTCCTGGAATTCAGTTCAGCCCTTTCCCTGAAATTGCCCTTTATTACCTATTTTTTGACTTTTCTTAGGAAAGAAGTAATTTATTATAGTTATATAACCTCTGTCTTATGAAAGCATCACAAAGCTCTTTACGTTCACATTTACATTTTACTAAAATATCCTTTTCTGAGATGGAAAGTGGCATGGGATGTACTTTTAGATAGTATTTTAAAATTATATAAGTAATACCTATTCTAGGGAAAAAGTGAGAAGAAAAACAGATAAATAGATAAATACCAGGAAATGTAGAAATCACCTGTGACCTCACCACCTTCGATACCTCTCAGTATCTGAGCCGTACTCTTCCAAATGTTTTACACACAGAGACACACACAGATTTCAGCTCAAAAGAAAAATAAGATCATATACACACACATTATTTTGTAACCCTCTTTTTTCCAAACATATCATGCCTGTCTTCGGCAGCATGGTTAAATAGTTCCTTAGAGTCCTGTTGTACGAAGTACCGCGGTTCTCTTTTATGTTTAATTTGTTTCTAGGTTTTCCTTATTTTAGACCATGTTGCGTGCGGTCATCACTTTGTAAACTCTTGCACGTGTAATTGGTTCTACCACTTTCTACTACTTGTATAACCTTGGGAAGACTGCTCAGTTTCTCTGTGCCTCAGTTTCCACATCTGTGAAGTGGGGATGATGTTAGTACTTACCTCCTGGCGTTGCAAAGATTAAATGAGTTAAAGGAGGTAAAGCACTTAGCATTCCTCGCTCAGAGTGAGTGCTGTAAAAATGTTAATAGTTGTTACTATTTCTTGATGATAAGTAGCTAACTGTAATGCTGCCTCAGTTCCTTTTAAATATATTTGAGTGATGTTACGAAAGATTGTGCCAATTTAGCCTCCCCAGCAGTGTGTGCGAATATGTTTTCCTATCTTTGTCATCCTTGGATATTATCGTTCTTTCTAATCTCTGTTAATCTGATAGGTGTTTGCATTTTTTAAAATGATTACTCAAGTTGAAAATCTTTTGTGTCATTTTTCAATTGATTTTTATAAAAATACCTTATATTCATGACATTAACCTGTCATCTTTCACATTATAGGTGTTTTTTCTTAGTTTATGACTCAGAGAGATATTTAAGAAAAACATCATTAAAAATAAATACCCTTTAGACTTAAATTTCCTCCATTTTCTAGTTAACTAGATAATGTAGTACAATTCATCCTTGTAAGAATAGTTTTACTTCAGGCTTTTATATTTCAGTCCTAGTTGGAAAGGGTAGCTGGCTATTAAGTGCATTCCTTTTCTGCCTTCCTCAGGGCTTTCGGAGGTTCTATTTAAAGCTTCTGTCCTTACAAGCATTTTTTTTTTACAATGGCATTCAGAGAGCCCCTGAAGTTCTGCATGGATATATATAAGGAACCTCATATTCTAGATCAGAGCTTAGCCAACTTTTTCTGTAAAGGGCCAGAGAGTAAATAGTTTAGGCTTGATGATCTTTGTTGCAACTATGCAAAAGCAAGTCATAGAAGTAAATGAATGGGCATGGCTGAGTTCCAATAAAACTTTATTTATAGACACTTAAATTTGAATTTTGTGTGATTTTCACATTCCTTGAAATATTCTTCTTTGGTTTTTTAAAACCATTTTAAAATGTATAAACTATTCTCAGTGGGATGAACAGAAATAGGTAGCAAGCCAGATTTGGTCCATGGGCTATAGTTTGCTGGCCCCCAAGATAGAATGTCTAGAAACAGACCCCAAAAATATAGCCAATTAATTTTCAACAAAGGTGCAAGGAGAATTTAAGAAAGAAAGGGTAGTCTTTTCAGAAGTGGTATTGGCACCATTGGAAATCCATAAACAAAACAAAAACAAAAATACCCTAACCTAAACTTAACACATCCTACAAAAATTAACTCAGAATGGACTGAGTAGATCTACATGTGAAATAGTTCTACTAAAATGTAACATAGATCTACATGTAGAACCAAAACCACAAAATGTTATTTATGAAAACATTGGAGAAAGAGTTGATAGACATGACACCAAAGGCACAGTCTATGAAAGGAAATACTGCTAAATCGAACTTTGGCAAAATTAAGAACTTGCGCTCTGCAAAGCTACTGTTAAGAGAATATGATTGGTCTGTTTTTCTTACAAGGCGATTTGAGACTAAATAATTGCCTGATAAGTAATTGCATGAATTTCAAGGACATTGGTTTTGTCCTCAGTCTTCCTGGGAATATTTTTTATAACACAAGACCGCAGATCTCCCTTATCAGAGCCTTTTCCCCCGAGGTGGCAAATAGATGTAAACACACGCTACCAGTCAGGCTTGGGCTCAGCTGAGCAGCCTGAGGGCCTAGATTTGACCTGGGAATTGTATTTTTCACTCATTGCACATGGCCTATAAGCCAAATTCGTGGAGTATAGAGAAAAAGACCCTCAGACAAATTTTTATGCCAAGGAATAAGTTTTCCTTTGAAAATTGAAATATAGATATGTCTGGTGAAGAATGGAAATGGAAGGTAGGCATTTAGGAATTTATGAATAGTTGCTACAGCTGGCTTGGATGGATGATCTTGATGTTCATAATGGTCATGGGCATTCCCTTTACCTCATATTCCTTCCTGGTCCTTATCTGTGAAATGAAGATACTCCCCCACCTTCATCCATAACAGCTTTCTTTGTTACCTCTTAGAGGTAGGGCAAGAGCTAAGAAAATCTCTTAAAACAGAATGTAAGATGCTTTATAAATGCCAGTATCTCCGTCAATGAAGCAAAATGATTTTTAATTATATCTACTACCCTTTTAATGGAAGAAAAGCACGTTTCAAGATGGAGAATCAATATAGTTTTCTAAACATAAATGCAGGTGAACACTCAGCTATAGGATGAACATCCTTGAGAGGTAGACTGTGTTACTAGCCACGTGCTTTGGATGAGCCAAAAGTATCATTAGAAACAGCTTTCAAAATTTAGCATAAAACGGGCACCTGGGTGGCTCAGTCGGGAAGTGTCCAACTCTTGGTTTTGGCTTGGGTCATGATCTGAGGGTCCTGAGACTGAGCCTCCCGGCGGGGTCCCTGTTCATCAAGGAGGCTGCTTAAAGACTCTTTCCCTCTGCCCCTCCCCCTACCTGTGCATACGCATGCATGCTCCCTCTCTTTCTCAAATAAATAACTCTTTTTTAAAAAATTAGCATTAAATTGTCATCTCAATGTAAATGACTTAACAAGTAGAAAACGGGAAATTTCTATGGAAAAAAAAACTTGCATAATTTGGCATCCTTGATTATGTTTAAATAGACGCCCCAAAAATGTAAAAGTGCTTCCTTAATGAGTTGCGTTTTGTGTATGACTTGTTCACGTGCCTTTATGTGTTAATGGCACATGTCATGCTTAAAGCGCAATCATAAGTACATAGGAAAGGTCCTCTCTGCAAATATCTCCTTTTCACATGATTACTAATTTTTGAAGTTGATTTATGAGAGTAGAAGTTCTTTCATTCTGATATTAGAAAAAAGGCTAAAAGCATAAGTATTTCCTGAAACTTAAGATTGTATAGCCTGCAAATAAAATAATGAAATTGGTAAGCTATTCTTGTATATTTGTCTATGCGCAACCTCAATGGCCATGCCCCACAATTCCAGGAGATGCCCAGTCTGAATGGTGACCCTGGAGTTGGACCAGTACAGAAGTATCTGTTGAGTGCCGTTCTCTGAAGAGGCTTCCCATAGAAGCATCTTTTTCTAAGAGGGAAACAGGCTGTGAGAATGAGGCCTCTGGGGCTTCCGCTCTGGCTTGTCGGCTATTAAAATCCCTTCAGGTCTTCCTCATTCCTGCCTGCTGCCTGCCTCTCATAATGTCTGTGGAAGTTCTGTTCTCTTTCTGGGGACCAGGATTTGAGGTCAGCTTTTTGCTCACTTCTTAGTGACATCTGGACTCAAAGATTACTTCTGTGGTAAATCCTAACCCATGTGCTATGAGTGGGTTATGGGAGTATAAGGTGGTGATCCCCTCAGCTCTCCAGGTGGATGGAAAGGGCCTTAGGTAGCCCGAAACCCACTCTGGGTTGATGGCCTTCAACAGTGTTTGGCTTCCAGCGATATGTCATGAACATATTATCATTATATATGTGTGCCATTATCTGAAAAAAGTTGGGTGGCACTGACTTACTGCATATATTTAAATTTTCCATATAACGATGTTTAATACTGACTCTACTTTTCCTTAGGGAATATTCAACCTTCTCTGTTAGAGAAAGGTGCATACGACTAGCAGAGGAGACTCTAGGATAATTAAAAACTCTCATACGTCTTTTCATTTTAGAAATTCTTTCTCTAGGACTTCTTTTGGGAATTAGACCTTGAAATAGCTCAGACTTTTAAAGATAGAGCTTCAAGTTCTATTAAACCTAGAAAAAAATAAATTCTAATTAAAGAAACAGTCTTTTTAAGGAAACATAACTTCTGGTTATAGCCACGATGGAGTCAAAGGTGTGAGACTTACCCTCCTGCCAAAGACAACTTTTAAATTGGACAAAATACATGAACCCACTGTTTTTAGGCACTGGGTAATACACAGCGTGGGGATGTAATCCTTGAGAAAAGGATTTCACATCAACCCTGGCTTTCTTCTAAATTGTAGCAGAGCCCAGTGGAGCCCCAACAGAAAGCAGAAGACTCATCGGATAGAGGAAACAGAGGTTGTAATTCAGGGCTGCCAAGGTGGCTGGACTTTTCGGGACAGTGAATCGCTGAGGAGCGAGCTGTACAAAGGAAGGGCTCCAGAAGGCTATATATGGGAGTCCTTTGAGTCTTTTGCCAAATACTAAGCCATGCATCAACAGGTCAAGACTCCACCAGGCCTGGAAGAAAATAAGCCTGGGGCGTGGGTGGGCTGCAAGCTGAGGGAATATCCCAGAAGTCACCAGGGGTGGGAGATGCTGGAGTTCCGGCCAAGCAGGGTCGGAAAACTTTGCTGAACACACCCGGCATCTCACTGAGAATCCAGAAGGGGCAGTCACGGGAACAGCGCTCCCCTAACCTACCCTATAGCCTAATAAAGCTTTAAGCCACGCCTTGGCAGGTCAAGCTGATCCGTGAGCCACTTGCTCGCCACTAACAAAACTCAACACTCTTATAAGGAAGACCTCAAAATCCAGTTGCAACAGTGTAGCATGCACAGTTGTTGAAAATAAACAATCACAGAGTATGTACAAAGAAGCAGGAAAATGTGAGGTACGGTGTGGGTGGCTTACAGACATGGGGGTGTTTCTGCATACTTTTCAGGCATCCATCCTCGCTTCCATTCATATCGGCATGACCGAGCGGAGCCTCCGTTACTGCTCCTTGTACGTTCCTCATCCAGTTTCTCATTACTGGTTATATAATATGTACAGTGACAGAAGCAGAAATTCGTGTTGCAAAAGCCGCTAAGTTCTTGCCCAATAAAAAGTCGGGATTTTTTTTTTACAAGTTAGATAAACTCTTTGAAGTCATGAGCTCCCAGGGTCACGAAACAGTGAATGACTCCCTAAGCCTTGATGATCCTAGGATGTTGACATTTGGAATGTGACTTTTTTTTTTCTTTAATTTCTTTCACCAGTGTTTTTGTAGTTTTTGTGGCAGAGGTCTTTTACCTCCTTGGTTAAGTTTATTCCTAAGTATTTTATAATTTTTAGTATAACTGTGAGTGGGATTGTTCTCTTAATTTCTTTTTTTGATACTTCATTATTAGTGTATAGAAATGCAGTCGATTTCTGTATATTGATATTGTGTCCTGCGACCTGACTGAATTCACTTATGAGTTTGAGTAGATTTTGGTGGAGTCTTCAGGGTTTTCCATATAGAGTATCATGTCATCTGCAAATAGTGGAAGTCTGACCTCTTGCATACTGATTCAGAGGCCTCTTCCTTTTGTTGTCTGATTGCTATGGCTAGGACCTCCGCTACTGTGTTGAATAGAAGTGGGGACAGTGGACATCCCTGTCTTGCTCCTGACCTTAGGGGAAAGGCTGTCGGTTTTCCCCACTAAGGATGGAGTTAGATGTGGATTTTTCATATAAGGCCTTCATTATGTTGAGGTATGTTCCCTCTAGACCTACTTTGTCAAGAGGTTTTTATCATGAATGGACGTTGTACTTTGTCAGATGCTTTTTCTGCATCTGTTGAGGTGATTGTATGGTTTTTAACCTTTCTCTTGTTAATGTGATGTAGCACATTGATTTGTGACTATCAAACCATCCTGGCAATCCAGGTATAAATCCCACTTGATCGTGGTGAATGATTTTTTAATGTACTGTTGGATTTGGTTTGCTGATATTTTGTTGAGCATTTTTTTAAAAATTTTATTTTATTTTTTCAGTATTTGAAGTTTCATTGTTTATGCACCACACCCAGTGCTCCATGCAATCCGTGCCCTCCTTAATACCCACCACCAGGCTCACCCAACCCCCCACCTCCCTCCCCTCCAAAACCCCCAGTTTGTTTCTCAGAGCCCACAGTCTCTCATGGCTCGTCTCCCCCTCCGATTTCCCTCAACTCACTTCTCTCATTTTTGCATCTATGTTCATCAGTGACATTGGCCTGTAGTTCTCTTTTTTTGTTGGGTTTTTATCTGGTTTTAGTGTCAAGGTAATGCTGGCCTGATAGAATGAATTTGGAAGCTTTCCTTCCTCTTCTATTTTTTGGAATAGTTTGAGAAGAATCGGTATTAACTCCGCTTTAAGTGTTTGGTAGAATTCCCCTGTGAGACCATCTGGTCCTGACTTTAGTTTGTTGGGAATTTTTTGATTACTGATTGAATTTCATTGCTGATAATCAGTCTGTTCAAATTTTCTGTTTCTTCCTGATTTAGTTTTGGGAGGTTATATGTCTCTGGGAATTTGTCTATTTCCTCTAGGTTGTCCAATTTGTTGGCTTATAATTTTTCATAATATTCTCTTATAGTCTTTTGTATTTCTGTGACATCAGTTGTTATTTCTCTTCCTTCATTTCCAGTTTTATTTATTTGAATGTTGTCTTTTTTTCTTGATGAGTCTGGCTAAAGATTTATCCCTTTTGTTTATCTTTTCAAATAACCAGCTCCTGGTTCCATTGATATGTTCTATTGGTTTTTTTAGTCTGGAATGTGACATTTCCATGAGTGAGTTCATCTCTGGGGCTATCTCCTTGGCTTCTCTCATGAACTGTGGTCTGCCAGGCATTTCTTCTGACATTGAGGTGGACAGTAGTCTTCTTTTTCCCCTCTTACCTCATAAACCATGATGTTGATAAGCCTGCTTTAATAACTGACTTACAGGGATGTTGGAAATTCTGAGCAGAAATCCCAGCCATGCAGAATAATTGCATCTCTTGAGGAGGTGTTAACAAGCAGAGGCAAAGCTGAGTGCTCCTGGGCTCTGGCTTCTATGGATCTTTCTCTCAAGGGCCCCCCGGAAGCTCCACGCAGAAGATGTTCATTAGTAAATATTAAACACTGCTTTCTCTATAGCTGGTGGGATGCTGAGGGTGTAAGACCCCCTCGAGACACTCTGAGGCTCACTTAACAGCCACACTGAAAATGTTCAGCACTCACTTTCTCCTGGAGCTATATCTCAGTCATCAGAGAAGGCCATGAAAATTTTTTTTCAGCCATGCTGGGTAACTTCTGGGAAATTGGGAATTTCTGGGGAATGTGGGGACAGCTGACCACCAAGAGAAGTGACTTAGCAAAGTGCTTTTCTTTTCATTTGGACGAAATGAAACCATTTTAATCTTTCCATTGTTTGGTTTGATATGTCCATTTGTAAGCTATGCATTCCCTTCTGAACTCAAATATTTGGTGCACTTACCATGTCTGAGAAAATGTGGCCTACATTTTGGAGGTACTTTTTAAGTTGTTTCCACAATTATAAACAAATAATTAATGTGGTACAGACCAACAGGTAAGCCAGATCATATAGATGAAGCTTTCTTTTTTTTATGTGACTTTTTTTAAAAGATTTTATTTATTTATTTGAGAGAGAGCATGAGCGAGGAGAAGGTCAGAGGGAGAAGCAGACTCCCTGTGGAGCTGGGAGCCCAATGCGGGACTCAATCCCGGGACTCCAGGATCATGACCTGAGCCGAAGGCAGTCGTCCAACCAACTGAGCCACCCAGGCGTCCCTATGTGACTTTTTTTTAAAAGTAATCTCTACACCCAACATGGGGCTTGGACTCACAACCCTGAGATCAAGAGTCACATGCTCTACCCACTGAGCCAGCCAGGCCCCCTTAAATGAAGCTTTCTTGTGTAGCTAATCTATACCTGGCTCTTCCTCATTCAACTTAACCTCACTTCTGATGTTTGAAAATTGAGAGAAGTACATCCATAGTCTGGGGGATGATTGGGCCATCTACCATTTCTTCCATTCAGTCAGCCAACCTTTATTCAGAATTGATATTTGCTAGGCAATGTTCTAGGTATTTGGTGGCTGCAAAGGTTATAAAGATAAGATCCTTGGTTTCAAAAAGCTTGCCATTTTTGAGAATCTTGCTACTCAAAGTTGCTCCATGGGCCAGCAGCACATGCATCACCCAGAAACCTGTTAGAAATCTCAGACCCGTTCTAGACCTGTTGAACACAAATTGGCATTTTCACAAGATCCCCAAGTGGATAGTATGTGCATTAAAGTTTGAGAAGCCCTGGTCCAAATCAGCGATTGTCAACCTGCATATTGGAAGGACCTGGGAAACCTCTAAAAAGTACCAATTTCCTGTCCCACCCTCTAGAAATTGTGCTTGAATTGGTGTGGGGCGTAGCCCAGGCATTGGGAATTTTAAAAATTCCCCCCGATGATTCTAAATGCGCAGCTCACTTTGAGAAACCCTAAACTCTTAGGTTGCTTTGCATTCTCGACAAAAGGGAGCCCAGGACGAGGTTGTGGCTCGTTGTTTTAACCAATTTACAAGCCAGGTGACAAGTTTGTCTTTTCTCAACATTTTGTAGTGCCAAGACTTAGATGCAGATACACCAGAGCTCACCGGTGACTTTCGGCCAACAAGTTGTCCATCAGGGAGCGGCCATGAGCCGGCCCTTGCTGTGGTAACCATGGGAAGTGCTGGAATACTTCAGCCACGTTCCACAGGGGCTCCTGTGGCAGGATTGAGTGGATGAAGGCAGGACATTGGGAGTGTGGGCAGCTTCTCCCTCCTCAGATGCTCCCTGGGGCCTTGGTGTCCCTCACCTTGTCCTTCTTCCAAGTGTGTGAGCTGCAGCCACTGATGGTTTCACCCAAGGACGGTGACAAATGTGTGTGAGCTTAATTCAGAAGCTTTCATGGCCACATTGTCCCTCAGGTTCCCTGGGACCAGTCCATAGAATTGCTGTAATGCTGATAACCACCAGCGGTCATATCGCTCTTTACGCCTCGCCAAGATTTTCTTGTGTGTCAAGAAACCGAGACCCAGAGGGGTTTTTTTTTTAATATTTTATTTATTTGACAGAGAGAAAGGACAAGCAGGCAGAGAGGCAGGCAGAGAGAGAGGAGGAAGCAGGCTCCCCGCGGAGCAGAGAGCCTGATGCGGGGCTCGATCCCAGGACCCTGAGATCATGACCTGAGCCGAAGGCAGAGGCTTTAACCCCCTGAGCCACCCAGGCGCCCCCAGAGTTTTTATAACTAGTGGAGCGCTCAAGTCTCAGCTGGCCCCAGTTCGCTGTCTTTCCCCTCTCCCTGAGATAGCTCCGGTAACCTGACAGAGCGCAGAACGTAGAGGTAGGGGTACAGCAGAGCTAAGGCTCTGTTTATTCATTCCTTCAAAGGAAAAACATCATTTGTTTTTTATAAGGAAAATAGCATATTTTACTCAAATACCTGCCTGGTGATGAGGCGTAGAGAAACCATTTTGGGAACTTGGTCATAGAAGAGTGAACATTCTCTGTCGGAAATACTGTTCTTTCCATGCTCCAGGCTCTTGATAGAGTCCAGTTCTACGTTCCTCTGCTTTCATGCCAGTAGAGCTTATTTCTAATCGTCGTCGTTCTGGAAACTTTCTTCTACATGCTGACCTCTCACTCTTTCCCACTGCAAACTCCCTGCCTCATTCAGAAGCCACCCCCTTGACTGCCTATACCGTCCTGTCCTCATCGTTGGAGTCTCATAGTCCGCTAGGGTGACCATCATCTTGGGTTATATCTGTGGGACTGGTGTGATTATTGATAGTGTCCCCAGTTTTGAAAAGAATGTAAACAGTCATCCTCACATTTTCCAGTATCTTGGCCGCACTGCCTCTCTCCTCACTGGTCGGCTGCTATCTCATTGTCCTGCTTTCACACGCCTCCCACCATCCTCCTTGGGGACATCCACTCCACCCTGATGACATTCTGGCCTCACAAATCACTGACCACCTGTCCCTCCGTTCTGCTCCTGCCACTTGCGGGTGCCATCTTGCCTCACACCTCATATCACTGTTCAGTAGATATTGGTTGGGAGTCCCCTGGGAGCCAGGCACCGCCTCCATCCTAAGTGCCAGTTCTTGAATGTTCTCTTCCAAGACCCCGACTTCCCACTCTCTCTGTTTCCTTCCTTCATGCTCCACGATCCTGCCTTTGACCTTTCTCATTGCTTTGGTTCACCCCTCGTTCCCTCTTGGGGCTACCTGTTTTTTCTTGGACCCACTTGTTTTTAAATCTGACGGAGCACTCCTGCCAGTGTTTCTGCTCCATAGTGATTCACTGTCCGCCTCTCACACTAGGCCCTAAGCTCTGGAACCCTGTTAAGGACTTTATAATTTTCTCTTTCGCCCCTGAATTCCTCTGCTATCCTGCATGTTTTCAGTTCTCAGTAAATAAATTGAACTTGGTGCTCTTTTATACTTCCAGAAGCACAGCCCTCATACAAATAATTGTCTCTTCATTTCTACCATCAGAAGGTTTGTTCTTTTTCCTGGTTTGTTGATGAGGAGGTATTCTGCCTCTCATTCTGCTGTCAGAATTGTTCCTGTTTCCCTTAAATTAGCTTCTCTTGCTAGGGGGTAAGAAGGGCCCTGGTTCGCTCTCAGTCTCTGTCCCTCACCAGGTACCTTGACTCGGGCTGGCTTCTGTCCTGCAATGGGGCTCCCCCTTTCACTTTCCTCCATGTCCTAAGACACACTGACCATTTTCTTTTTGGAACGTGCTTATCTCATCCACGAGCTTTGCATTTGTCCTCTTAACCAATCAGAACAGTAAGACAGGTTGTGTTCCTTCATGCTTTCCCTGTGTTACCTTGAAGTACACAATGATTAGTACTGTTAATGTTTTCCTTAAGAAGCCAAGGAGAGATGAGCCATCCAAGCCATTCTCCACTGATGGGAGGTGTAATAAATAGGTCATATGCCCTATTTTGCCCTGTAAGCATGTATGAGTTCTAAAGTTACTCTGGATATGCTTCTGCTTATTAAAATTTTCTTCATTGTTTTTCTCACATGTGAAGGAAAAGGGTTCATTACAATGATTCTTGGATTAGTGCTTGCAGAAGACTAAGGTGAGGCATGGATTTGCACCAGTTGGAGAGTTTGGAAGAAAGCTTTTGAAAAGAAATGTAGCACTAAACAGTATCTGAGTGCCTTTTATGGATGTAATTCTGTATCAGGTGCTCTGAAATGAATGTGCAGAGAAGTTCAGTCTGCACATAAGCAAACGCTTCACCCATGACAAGATTTAAGATGGTTTGAAAAGCTGTTAATGATTTTCTCCTCTTTGGTACCAGAACTCTTGGTTGATAAAGGTCATCCAAAGGGACCTTGTATAATATGGTGGGGGGCTCTTTTGCGTAAATCTCTAAGCTCCCTGGAGTTAGGATCCTGTTCATTGCAGGTTTCACATCTGGTGCCAACAGAAGGAACTTTAAGATACTTTGCATTTCATGGATGTTTGTTGAAGTGAATATCATGAAATGCAAATTAACACAGTTGTGAGTGCTCAAGAAAAGATAAAGCACTCATCATTATCACTTTCCTAAAGGTAAATTTCAAGCTGGGTTTGAGGAGAAGAGGACTTGTCCAGAAAAAGAGGAGAAAAAAAGGTGCCAAGCATTTCCTCAAAAGCAGAGCCATCTGGATTGAAAGATTTAATTTCTAAGGACTTAAAAGTAAAGGAATGCCACCCCCTACTCCTTGGCAAGATTTTCTGGTATAGTTGATGACGAGATCTTCTCAGAGCTGGAGGAACATCAGAAGCCATCGTACTTTGCCACCATCACAGTCCCCGTTCATGGATCCTTCTGTGGGGACTGATTCTAGATTGTTTAGGGAGTGATGTGACCTGAGCAGGACCAGAATACCTACCTGGGATTCTCTGATCATTTTCCAAGAAAGATAAGCATTCCCTCATGTTGTCTTTTGAACCTCAGTTTGTCCTGGGTAAATCTGAACTTGATGCTTCAAGTGTCTGTTTTTCGTTGTTGGTCAGGACTAGAATTTACCATCATGATTAAGGATCCATTTCTAAAACCCACACCTCTTCTAAAGAGTTCATTTATCTTCGGAACAGGGAACAGGTACCTCTGGGAGAAGGGAGGTGGTGCTCATTTACTTCTCACCTGAGGTGGACCTTTTCTTATGTAAAATCATCATGAGTTAATGTCGCTACCGGCTACTTTGTCCTGATTGCTGGAGATCACAGAACTCAGGGTTAGAAAAAGTCCCCACTGATTCCACAAATACTTATTATTATTGGGCATTGTGCGGTGGGCTGGGGGCATAAATGGTCAAAAAGCCAGATACGTTCCTTGTCTTGCTAAGATGTTTGATCTCACATACACTGTGGCCCTCAGGGGTCTACAGTGGGGCCCTAGGCCTGCTGCACGTCTGCAGCTTGGGCCCTCCTGGCCCCTTCCCCACTCCCTCTGGTGTTTGTGGAGGACCGTCAGTGTCTCTCCATGGGCCCTGAGCACGATCTCCTCTCTTTGTTGAGTGAGCTTGCCGTGCTTCAGACGTGACTTTCAAAGTCCTACGTGTTACTAACATTTTCTGGAAAGCCTCTGCTGGTTCTTGGCTATAGCAGGAATTGTTGGTCACAGTCTGAGAATTGGGTTTTTACTCAAGGATGGGTACCCAAGAGCAGGGTGTGTACATTGTCTGCACATGGGACAGGAAGAAGCACCCAAGTGAGGGGGTTTGCGGTAGGCCGGGTGAGTCTTGGATCGGGGGGCAGAAGTGGAGCTGGAGCCAGAGGACAAATGTAAGATATAAAACTAGAGCAAAATAGAAATGGTTCTGTGGCCTGAGGTGGAAGGCCCAGGAGAACCACAAGGCTGTGAGGCTTGGGTCAGAAGCTTGGCACAGTCTCACGCTCTCCCCAGCACCTCGCACGAAACAGGCGCTCAGAAAGCTTCTGACAAGGGAATGAACAGAGTAGGGTAGCAGGTTTGAACTGGAAGAATGAGTAGATTTGATCTTTCATTTAGTGAGCAAACATTGAGTTCTGTAAGGTGGGGAAAGGGCTTTTCCCAATGACAGCGGTGCCGCATCACCACGGAGAGGAGAAGGTGAGGAAGAACGGTGTGTTCACAAGCTTGCCAAAAGTGTGATTTTTCTTATGCTTGCCTGACTGTCGCAAGGCCCCTTTTAATTTCCACAAGATTTATGTCAGGCCAGTCAAAGAGGACATTTGTGCATGTGATATTTCCTGAAGCCATGTTTGCGGTTAATGAAATAATTTGAAAGCTTCAGCAAAATTAAGACGAAGAAAATACATATTATCATCCCATCTTTAAAGAAAAGTGGATCGGGTTGATGCAGGGCCTCTGACAGCAGCCCTGGGTTGTCACAGCCCACAGCTCTGGCACACTTGTGGTTTTGTTCTCCCATCTGACTATGGAGATTTGTGCTGACTTCATCTCAGTAACCACTGTTGGCGCTGGTAGTGGCCTCAAGGAAAGGGCCTCCCTCCATTCTCTCTAAAAGGGGTGTGGGACCAGGGCACCTGGGTGGCTCAGCCGGTTAAGCATCTGCCTTCCGGATCTTGGAGTCCCAGGATTGAGCCCCACATGGGGCTTCCTGCTCAGCAGGGAGCCTGCTTCTCCCTGTGCCCTTCACCCTGCTTGTATTGTCTCCTTCTCTCTGTCTGTCTCTCTCTTAAATAAATACAATCTAGGACGCCTGGGTGGCTCAGTCATTAAGTGTCTGCCTTTAGCTCATTTCATGATCCTAGGGTCCTGGGATCGAGTCCTACATTGGGCTCCCCGCTCTGCGGGGGGACCTGCTTCTCCCTCTCCCACTCCCCCTGCTTGTGCTCTCTCTCCCTGTGTCTCTCTCTGTCAAATAAATAAGTAAAATCTTATAAATACATACATACATACATCCAATCTTTTAAAAAATAAAATAAGGGTGCCTGGGTGGCTCAGATGGTTAAGCATCTGCCTTCAGCTCAGGTCATGATCCCAGGGTCCTGGGATGGAGCCCCCGCATCGGGCTCCCTGCTCAGCGGGGAGCCTGCTTCTCCCTCTCCCTCTTCTTCTCCCCCTGCTTGTACTCTTTCACTCTCTCTCCCTCAAATAAATAAATAAAACCTTTAAAATAAAATAAAAGGGGCGTGGGACCTCTCCAGAGGATGCTTGCCCCATTTCTCACTCTCTGCTCTCCCGTTTCCTAGGACTGCATCGATGTGGGCTGGTGGGAAGGAGAGCTCAACGGCAGACGAGGAGTGTTCCCTGATAACTTCGTGAAGCTGCTTCCACCTGACTTTGAAAAGGAGGGCAATGTAAGTCTTCCTGGCCTTGAGGTCAGCGCTCCACATGCCGTCAGCATGTGGCTCCCATGATGGGTCTCGGGATCCCAAGGGAGGGAATTCAGTGGGCCACTGAAGAGCCCTGGCATTTTAGTTCAGTGGACCTGCTTTTGGAGCCCTCTGCCTTTCGGTAGGCTGGGCACGAGTGTGAACGCGTTCATTACCTTCCCCTAGCCTCAGTTTCCTCATCTGACAGCTGGTCACGGTGATCCTTATTCTGGTGTTGCTGCACGAATAAATAAGATAGTGTGTGTAGGGGCGCCTGGGTGGCTCAGTGGGTTAAGCCTCTGCCTTCGGCTCAGGTCATGATCTCAGGGTCCTGGGATCGAGCCCCACATCGGGCTCTCTGCTCGGTGGGGAGTCTGCTTCCCCCCCTCTCTCTCTGCCTGCCTCTGCCTATTTGTGATCTCTCTGTCACATAAATAAATAAAATCTTTAAAAAAAAAAAAAAAGATAGTGTGTGTAAAGCGCTGGGTGTGGTGCCTGGAACATATAAGCACCCAAATGGCAAGAACTCTCGGGCACTCCGTTTGGTAAGCGGACTGCCTCCCTCCTGTGCGGGATGTCCTCGGTGGGGTGGGGAGTGGCCCAGGGCTGGCCGGGCAGGTGGCTGCAAAGCATGCTGTGAAGCGGAGGACGCAGAGCGAGGCCACCGATGTTCTTACACTGTGTGTACACATGTGGCCTTGTATACACGCATTTGTCCATATATGTGTTTGCCTACCCCTCTGATCTGTTTTCTCTTTGTGGGGACCCGTTTTCCAATGCTGTGGTTTCGGTGAGCCAGTCCGTCTTTGCCTTGCTCCAGGTGTACTGTCTCTCTGATGAGGATGGAACAAGAAATTTTGGAAAACTTAGAAGCACATTGTATCATAAGGGGGCAGCAATTGGTCTTTCCTATTCTGCTCTGCACCTCAGGGCTATTTGCTCAGGCTTTGCTTGACTTCTGCCTGCCTTTCTGGACTGGTTCCTGTTTACGCCTGTTGGGGCACTGCTACTGGACCATGAACCTAGCCTTGACCCATGACCATTCCTGTAGAGCTGGCGTTTATGAAGGATAGCTACACATTGGTGGATTGGTTGCTAAGGATACTGAACAGCATCGATAGTGTACGTACTGCTTTGATGAAAAAATGTGTTGGTTCAAGAAGCTGCGGTGTAGGGACCCACCAAGGTCATGCCCTGCCGATCTTCAGATTGGTTTGAAGCCTAGGGCCACCCCCTTAGGCTTTAGGATAGTTTGCTTTCCTGTATTGTTCAGCTGAAGAGTGTTCTGCTCCACACGTGTTATTCTCTCTTGGAACTGAGTTTGGGGTTCAGAGAATCTGGATTCTGCTGCCTGGTGTTTTCTATATCCCTGACTCTTAGTGCTGGTCCACGAGCCACACTATATCGGCATTACCTGGAGCTCGTTGGAAATACTCAGGCCCCACCTGCGACCTGGGCCTCACAACCTGCATGTAACAAGACCCTCCGGCGAACCATTTCCACATTACAGCTTGGGAAGTGCTGCTATAGAAGCAGGGATCTGAGTGATGACAGCTCCACCTTCCAGTTCCTGACTGCATCGGAGGAGGGGAATAAATTCCTAGAACAGAGAAGCATTCTCCATTCAAGAAAAAATTTCCAGCAAACAAAATCACTTGAGCCATTTTTATTGGCAGGCCAAGGTGTGGTGGGTTATCAGTGGACAGAATCCACCCCCGAGAAAAACAGATGCCAACGTTTAGTACCGACGGGATAGTAAACATTTTGAAGCAAGAGGACACAGGCGTGAGGTGTGGCAGCTGTGTAGAGAGCAGAGTGCTCGTGACTCCAGGCCACAGCATCAGCTGGACCCGGGCCTGACCGTGGCCCTGTCACTTACTTGTTCTGTTCAAGGTCACCTCAGGGGATGTGTCTGAGCCTCAGTATCTTCATCTACAAAACTGTGAGAAGAAGCGTACCTACCTTGTTGAACTGTTGAGAAAATAGGAATTCTTTAGCCCAGTACCTGGTGCTTGGTAAAGGCCCCACACAGGTCACCTCTTCCCGTCTTTTTAATTACTCTTCGCACGAGTGTGGGAAGGCCTCAGCGGAAACTGGGCCGTAATGACAGACGTCGGATTCTGGTTCATCTTGTGTCAGCCGATCAAATCAACAGTTATCCTGACGTCTTTATGAGCTGCCCTGGGAATCCAAATGCATCTGAGAACTTGAGGCTAGCCTTCAAAAAGAAATCTAGTACTTTAACAAATATATTTGTAGAGACAGGCGAACACAGAATGGCATAATCTTCATGCTGCTTCTCGTATTTTTTTCAGGATCTGCTGCCTGGCAGTTATGTTTTGTGTTTATTTCTTCATCCACCGTGTGCGTTTTGGGTCCCTTCTCTTGGGCTAGCCGCCGTGCTGGCTGATGAGAAGGGAAGAGTGCACACAGCTGCTGCCCTTGTGGGCTTAGCGTCAGGCAGCAGGTCTGATGTTCCGAGCCATAGAGACCTGCTGGACCTTTCCCAAAGGACACTGCGGGTGGGCCTCTTCCAAGGAGTGGAGGGGCGAGGGCCATCCAAACTGCCCGTTTGACCCTTCTCACCAGTCTTTGCAAGCCTGGTAAAAAGTGTTCACGTCCTGAAGCATTCGGATGCCAAGACCTTCCTGGTGACTCCTTTCCCTGTGGCCAAGGAATCGTAGCGAGCATGCTGTCCTGCTGGCCGTTTGCCACCTTGCTGGTTCTGCAGGAGATACTATACTTGTGAAGGCTGAGGTAAAATCTGGATAATGCTTTTAACAAATGGGCCAAGTCTTTGGTTGCCTCTATTGTGGCCCCTTGCTTTCTAGTTCCTAGTCATATTTCAGTGGGGTAGTAATGGCACCAGGTGAGAGAGATTCCATGGCATACCCTTCTAGAAGCTCTGCTCTGTTACCTAAGGTATTAAGGGAAGGCTTCCACCGAGAGTGTGGAGTTGTCAGTGAGGAGCAGACCCAGCTTGCTCGTTGAGGTGTGCACGCTCTTTGGGGGCCCTGTGGGCATCTCACCAACCTCGAACAAGCAGCCAGCATCTCTTTGATAGGTCTTTTAACCACATCCCTAAGAAGAAAATGACTCAGCTGAGGGAAACAGTAGTCAAACCTGTCAGACAAAGTAATACCCACAGCTGAGGAGTGATTGTATAATGTGACATTCAGCTTTTAGAACACGTGAAGTATTACATCCTTTTCATCCCCCCCACCTCAGCCCACAAAACCAGCCAACCAGCTCTGCACTGGCCGCTCTAGCAGCCTTTGTCGCGGCTTGGTGAGCTGGTGACAGCGTGGCAGGAGCTGGGGCTGTTGTTTGCTGAGTTGGCTGTGTGAAGATGATTAGAATCATTAGCACAAATGCACTGTGTGAATGACAGAGTCTGAAACGTCATTCTGCCACCAGTTTCAGCACATGTCATCTTGTCTTGCCAGTGGCTGGGGCTGCGACCATTCACCCAGAAAAGAGGACGGGCTGGGACGATTAGGGTAGACAGTAGCAAAGAGCATTTACTCGGCAGCAGACCTCTTGAATCAGTAGGAGGCACCTAAGCATTCCAAGGAGGCTGGCTCTTTTCTGCTGCGGCTCGGTACGGACTCAGGTGGTTACCACAGAGCCTTCTGGAATTTCCTGGAGGGCTTTCGTTCAGAGTTCCCGGCAGATTCTCTCTCATTAGTTGACAAACGCTTTGGGGCTTTTTCTCAAGATGTTCCCAGGGAGGGGGGTGGGGAGCACCCATTGGTCTCTTGGTGCATATTTTAGAGCAATTATGTAAGCTATTTATGAGAGAACCTAGATTCGATGGCTGGCTGTTTATTTTGAGACTTGACAGTAAAATTGAATATCAAAATGGAAAGATTAAATATTCTGAGAGCTCCAATGAAGCAATGCACATGCTCTATCAGTATGGAAGGAAAATGGGGAACTTGAACTCTCAAGAACAGCAGAATACTCACCGTCATTGACAAAAAATAGAATAGATATCCTGAACAATAATGTTCCTGAAGGATTGCTTTTTAAGAAAAAGTCTCGAGCTCTAGAGCCTTGAAGAGAAACTGTTCAAATCACCTGAAGAGGACGTTACTGTTCTAGGGTCCATTGACATGAAGGACCCTTCTGAGTTTGTAGACCATGTCAAGAACCAGCGCGTTGCCAAGGTTTCCCCAGCAAATGTTCTACAGCAGAGGATCCGCCTCTCAGGTACACAGAAACCTTCCCTCAAAGATTTCTAAAGATGCCTGTGGCTGCGATGCAGGCTCACCTTTGCCAACTCACAGAGACTTACCCAGTGAGCAGAGTGCCAGCTTACTAATTGCAACAAGAACTGAAATGTCAGCCAGTCTGGAACACATGGGTCTGCCTGCCCAGGGCGTTCACTCCCTGTGGGCCGGGTTTTTTAGAAGCCAGATTTCACAGGAAACCACATTTATTTGGTGCTTTCTGCAAGAGCTGGTGGCCCTCACCACAGGTCCTGCCGGTCTAGCTGGAGGCCCCCTCAGGCACCAAAGGGTGGGGCGCGCCCGGGGAGCTGTGTGTTGAACTCAGCTCATCCCAGAGGCTGCTGGCGAGCACACGGCACCCTTGGCCTCAGCAACTCTCCACGGCTCTCGGGGTTCACAGCTGACCGGACCCTTCCTGTTCATTGTCCATCTCCAGGCTCGCTGTGGTGCAATCCAGTATGTTCCCCACTTTTCTCAGTTATGGTCAAGTGCCGACCTTAAGATCGCTCAGCAGTTTTGTCCAGACTTTCACAGGAAAGGAAGACTTGCTGGATTCCCACAATGGCTAGTCCGCTGGAGGGGGATTTTGCAGTGTAGCTGTGACTACATTCTCTTTACCACCTTCTTAGGAGGCCCCTTACCTTAGCCCCCATCGTCTGACAACCCAGTTTATAAAACCGACTCAACCCAAATTTTCTCTGTTCCTAGCCATGTCCTTCAGCCTTTTGAGAACCAGTACTTCTAGTTTCTAAAGATGTCCAATGAATTATTTCCCCCAAATGGTCTTCCAAAGAGAAACAAATATGTGCTTCCAATTATCGCCATTGTGAAAAAAATTCACCTACAACCTTGTCTGTACGTGTAGTTTTCTGGGTAATTTCTGCAGAGATGGGGACCATGAAGGCACTAGTGTCACCCAAGCATAACCTAATGGTGGAGCCCTAACTGAGCTGCCCTGAAGTAGCCTGGATGGCCCCCTTCTCCCTTCTCTGCTGGTACTTACAGCCTGTACTCACTCAGTTGAGCCCCTCATTCAGTTGTACCCTTGCCTGGAGTGCTTCTCTGTCACTGCTCTGCCCGAGCTGTCATCTCTTTGAAGGCAGAGCCCGTGTCCCAAGCTTCTCCTCCATGGGGCCCGGAAGTATGTGTCTTAGTTCAGGCTGCTGGAACAGAGTACCATAGACTGGGTGGTTTATAAACAGTAGGACTTTATTTCTCACAATCCGAATACTGAGAAGTCTAAGGTCAAGGTGCCAGCAGAAGTGACATCTAGTGAGGGTCCACTTCTTGGTTCGTAGATGGCTGTCTTCTCGCTGTGCCCGCACATGGCAGAAGAGGTAGGGAAGCTCTCTGGGGTCTCTTCTCTAAGGACACTGATCCCGTCTTTCAGGGTGCTACCCTCATGACCCGGTCACCCCCTCAAACATAACACCTCAGCACACCCCACATTGAGGATTAGATTTCACTTCAGGAATTTGGGGTCCATTCAGTGGACATTCAGCCCATAGCAGCATGCTCGGTACAGGGTTGGCTCTCAAGATTGGCTTGTCATTTGGTGACCACATGTACCTTCCCTTCCTTCGGTCCCTCCCCTCCTACTTAACTGCTCTCTCCTGCACTAGCCTGAAAGAGGAAGGGGAGACAGGGAGAAGCCAGGTCCCTTGCCAGACTCCTCCTCCCAGACATAGTGGAGCTCGGGTCTTTCTATCTGGATGTGAGGTCTGGGCATGGAGTTGAGGCTTCACTTTTGCAGTGGACGGAGGGAGCAGAGGCATGAGCCAAGGGGGTAAAGTGTGAGAGCATCTTGGGGAGAAGCCAAATATTAAAGCCTGCATGATTCCCCAACAGGCTAGCATTCTAGATGGGCCCAGCCAAGAGGGAGACCTGGGATACAGGGCCTCCAGGCCAAAGGTTAAGGAGAGGAAAACTCAAGAGAGACCCTGCTGAGAGCAGGTTTTAGTGGTGGCCCCTGAGGACCTCCTGTGCTAGGGACTCTGTAGGGTGCAGAGGGGCCCTTGCACATGCTGTAATCACAGGGAACCAACGAGCAGAGTGGAGGCCTTCGTGTGTTTCTAGAGCTGTGAGGGATGTCCTGGTCAGGAACTGTCCATTTTTGTTCTCTCTCCAGCTCCACACAGACACCTCTAGAGAACTTAGCTGGATACCTGGAGGAGGGCTTCCCAAGGCTGAAAATCAAGCCAAGGTTTGCTTCCGTCTAGCAAAGAGCCCCCCCTCAAGGGTACCTGGTCATCAGGAGTGTGCTCCTCTGGTTATTCTCAACAAACCACATGTGTGGGGCCAGAGCTCTGAAGGCAAGAGGCCCCGTGGCAAATCAGAATTCCTGCCAGGGAGGCCGGTTGAGCCAGCTGATGAGCTCTTTGCCTGGGACTGGCCAGGCTTGCCAAACAAAGGGCAGAGTCAGCTCAGAAATCCAGCAGCAGGAAGTAAGACTTGCCTTCCTGCTGTCTTCACTCCAGAACATTCAGATCTATTTCCTTCCTGGTAATACTGGTAAGAAATCAGATCTAGTTAACGTATCCTTTGAAGGATGGTGTTCGCTTCTGTGTCCAAGCCAACGGCTCGACATGGGCAGACGCACACGCAGGCACACACAGGCCTGTGCACCCTGCATATGGGAAGACTGCAGAACGCATTCTGCTCTCCTAGAAATCAGAAAATGTTGGCTCATTGATTTTGTTAGGAACATTTTCATGCTGGCTCTTAAGGAATTGCCACAGTCTGGACATTGAGGGATATGAGTTCTGGGCTCTCTTTGGCTCCTGCCCAGTGGTTGACCCAGCCCCTCTGGGCCTCAGTCTCCCCAGTATAGAGGGGACCCTGTGATCGTTCATAGCTCTAATATCCTCTGTCTCTAGCATCGATCTACAAATCGAGCAGGCTGAAGCCATCTGAATTTGGATCAAGAGTGTTATATTTCCTCTATGGAGGGAGGGATAAAGAGAAGAAATAGAACAAGTGCCTCTAAAAATTCATGACTTAAGATACTCACTTGGGTTGAAAGGGTATTTCTGACTGCACACCTGTGGCACCGGCTAATGCCAGTCAACTCGGCAGAGCACGCACTGGGCTACTGCTTAACCTGGAGGTCCCCTCCGTGCTATTCCCTTCATCCGGTCACAGTTGGACATTTTGGGGAAAACCGACTAAGCGACGTGCTTACGTCTTTTGATTTAAGAATCATGAATGCCTGTGCTGAAGTCTTTCCTGTCACGTTTTGCTACAGATTTTCCCAGCCTGCCTTCTCAGTTCTCACTGCCCCGTCTTCCTGTTGCGTTTAAAGAGGAAAATCCTGGTAGGCTCCTGTGCAGTCACCTGTTCATCACTTGGGGGACAGTCTGGAGCTGCCCCTGACCCCAGGCCCTAGTTTTTGTTTAGAATGACCTTCAAAGACCTCTTCTTTGAAAACATGGCATCATTTTCCCTCTAAGGAGGCAGGGAGGCTTAAGTTTGAGGGCATCATCGAGTGAAGTCAGTCAAAGAAAAAAAAGCAAAACAAGAAATGCGGGACAGCCCGTAAACCCACCCCGCTCATAAGCACAGCTGGCCCGCAGCCAGCGCGGATCAAACCCGGTGGGTACAAGGCACACAGTCATAAACTGTGTCCTCCTTTCAGAACTGGCCCCACTTGCCTTCACTACCGCCAGGGCTTCTCACGACCCCTCACACCTCTGCCTCCTGCCTCTGCCACTGTCAAGCCCACACTTGCCACGACCACGCTTGTCACACTCAGTCTCTTAGCCTAACACTTCCTGTCCTCTCTCTCGGTGCCGCTCTGCCCTGCCCCGGTCACATTCTGTGTGTCTGCTCCATGTCCAATCTGACAACACTGAGGGATTTTTTTCTTTGCCCAGTAATCTTGGAAAACATGATGACTTGTAATTGTCTTTTTTTTTTTTTAATTTGGGGTCCTGTGGTTTGAGGCAAGGTCGCTGGGGTAACAGCCTCGGCAAGAGGAGGCTCGTGTGAAATTGGTTATAAAATGTTTCAAAGGAGCAGGAAGCGAGCAAGACATTCACAGGGTAGGCATCGCTGGGGCTTGGCCAGGAAGAAGTAGGCCACAGGGCGCTGTGAATCAGAAGTTACTCTGATCCTGAGGTAAAGGAAGGTTAGTTGGCAGAGTTTCAACAATAACTTCATTAGGTAAACACACATCTGTCCCCAGCTAATTTATACAAGGATAGAAAAGGGAGGCAGAAAAAGGAAGAGGCTGGAATGGAGAGCTAGAAGGGGCTGGCAGATGGGAAAGGGCCTTCCGCCAGCGGGACGGCCTGTGTGCAGGGGGAGGGGGCCCTTAGAGCATTTTTCTGTCTCTTTTTTAGGATGACATTAGCCAGTACTCATATAGGCAGCACCGAAACATATTAAGAAGGAAACACACACACCCACACATGCCCATAATCCTATACTAGTCAGGTATCACGCTATAAATTGGTTCCTTTCCAGTCTTCTTCTCTTTCTGTATATTTTGTAATGCAGTTGATCTGAGCTCATATTGTAGCTGCAGCATAATACCCATATTTTCTTCCCCCCAACTTTCACATGATACAGTTCCCTGTGCTTTTGTGTATACCGCGTGTCGTATATGGCCGTGTTGTGGGCTGTCTTGTGGATGCCCTCTGGCAAGGCGGGTCCTTCGCAGTGGCTCAGAGCAGACCTGTGGGTAAGACAGCACAGGGCTGGGCTCCCAGCCCCCATGCTACTTAATAGCATGGTGACTTGGGGAGTGGCTTCATCTCTTTAAGCCTCAATCACTTCATCTGCAAAATGGGCATACTAAAATCACTACTTAAAGTCTTGTCACAAAGATTCACTAGGGCAGTGCTTACTGACTCCCTGTGCATGTGAAACTACCTCCTCTCAAGAGGGAGGTCACACCACTGCCATTTTCCACATGAGAAGCTTTAGCTAGGTCACTTCACCTGCCCCGTGTCCATGGCTGAGACTTGAAAGAGCCAGCATGTGTAATCAGTCAGGCTCTGAAACCCCACCTCTCGGCCACCACGCTACACTGCTTCCTCCAGGTGATGGCCACATCAGCCAGCTACTGAAGAGCAGAGGTGACATGTCACGGAATCCAGAGCCTTCCTGTTGTGATGCCTCCTGAGAAAATTCTTCATGGGTCTCCTATTCTCAGGGTTTTACTCGAAATCATTTCCTCCTTCGTGCTAATACCGTAGCAGGCCCCGGTGGGCCCCAGAGGGTAGGGGCTGGGGACTGCAGGGTGCTTTGGCTGGTCGTTGTGGTGATGTCAGAGTGGTACGTTTTCAGAGTGCAGGAGAGGCTCTCTAGAGCTGTGGAAAAATTCACTGGTGTGTAAGGCCCAGAGAGGGTCGGGAGAAGTAGCAGCAGCAACGTGGATTCGATTCTCAAATCCTCTGGTTTCCATCTTTCCTTAGTGACTTTGATATTGAAATGGTTTTCTCCTCACCTCTGGCTCCCCTCTCCAAGTATGGTGTCCAAGAGTTGTGCCCTGGCTGGATTCTTGGCCCCTGAGTCACTTGCCAAGTGCCGCCTGACCCTCTTCCTCCTACAGTCAATCCTGGGTCAGCAAGGAGAGGCCCTGGAACCGATTCAGGGGCGGCACATTGCTGCCTCGTCACCTACGGAGTGACAGGTTGTGAGAGAAAAACAGACCACAGCCAATATGCAAAAAAAAAGCTCCATTCCACTTTCCAGGATACACCTGGTCTGCAGGGGCCTCGCAAATGGCCTGCCAGCCTTGGGGTCAGAAGGGCTGAAGGTTTTTTTTTTTTTTTCAATTTTTTTTTAAATTTATTTATTTGTCAGAGAGAGAGCGCGAGCACAGGCAGACAGAGTGGCAGGCAGAGGCAGAGGGAGAAGCAGGCTCCCTGCCGAGCAAGGAGCCCGATGTGGGACTCGATCCCAGGACTCGATCCCAGGACGCTGGGATCATGACCTGAGCCCAAGGCAGCCGCTTAACCAACTGAGCCACCCAGGCGTCCCAGAAGGGCTGAAGGTTTTGAACCCACTGACTCCCAGCCACAGCAGCCCCTTGGCCTGCTTTTGCTGAAGGTCCCCTGTCCAGAGCAGATCTGATTTCATGCTATCCCAGTGACTCTCCCGAATCACTCGGTTATTCAGCAGATTAAATCTTAATTGCAAATGCGGTTTCAGCGTAGGAGTACCATTGTGCTTGCCGGTTGCAGGCCATTTTTGCTGAGCCGAGCTTTTCCAGAAGGCTGTTACGAATTTAGAAAGGGGGAAATGGTATTTCATTTGTCCATCAGAGTTTTGTTTTGCAGACTGAATTTATTTTAGTGTTGGTTTAAAGGTGCCAAAACCTGACACCCCCGGAGAGAGATTTGCTCAATTTTTTGGAGAGCTCCTCTGGACTGTCCAAACAACATCTAGAAAACAATGTCTTCGATTCTTATGTGCCAGGCCAACAATCTCATTGGCTCGCCAACAATCTCATGTGTTATCGTTTTGACTCATTTTTCAGAGACCCAAGAAGCCGCCTCCTCCGTCCGCTCCTGTCATCAAGCAAGGGGCAGGTAATGTGCTTCCGTTCTGGACACAGCGTGTGACTCTCTGTGTGTATTTACAGCACCCTCGGGAGAGCTCAAGGTTCTTAGATTCAAATGCCACGGATCACCAAATTGGGAACTTACCACTTGGTCTCAGCAGGCAGATTTTAAATGTGTTGCTGCTTCTCCTAAAAATTAAACATACCATTAAAATGTATCCCTGGTACAGAAAAAAAAAATGTAGCCTCCCAAGTGAATGACCAGAAAGGCTTTGCTTTGGAGTAAACCAGTTTTTTTTTTTTTCCCTGTTGTTTTTTTTTTTTTTAATTTCTCATCAACTGCTTTTGAGGAAAGAAGAACTGAATAGTCCTGCTCTGCCCGCGCCCACCTCATCTTGAGGGTCAGCTTAGGGAGGATTGCTTGCACGGGTCATGGCCTCACCACGCATGGACAGTGGGGCTGAATTTTTAACCAAAAAAAAAAAGTGCATGGTTAACCAAAATTTGTACTTACTTCACATACCCCCCTCCCCAACAAAAAAATGTTCTTCTGGCAATAAATATCTTTCCTCATGAGACTTTTTTCATCTTAAAAAGAGTCCAATTCACTTTTTCTGTGTAGTTCAGACATTAAGGTTGAATAACATAGGAAGACATGGCGTGGTTGGACGTTTGGTAACTCATTGCGCACAGGGTTCTCATACATAGAAAAGATCATTCATGTTTCCCCATAGAACTCTCCTTTATAATTGTTAAGAACTAATTACGGGGAGAAATTCCTCCATGAATAACTAGTTAAGTGGCATTTTAAAAAATTAACAACTTAGAAGAAGAGTAGGGGTATTTTTAGTTCCACACATTAATAACTGTGATATTTCTATAGCATTTAAAGTATGAATAAATTTCCAGATTGGTTTATTCACAAATTTATTAATGAGTGATTTTTTTTAAGGCCTTTTGGCCCGCCGAGTTTGGCGGGGTAATCAGCTTGACCCCAAATTCCTTTACCGTTCCCTTTAGGATAGTTGAGAATTAGGGAGCTTATGCCCTGAAATGAGGTGTTAATTACGTCTCTTGCTCCGCCCCCCCATCGTAGTTTGCATTGAGCAGTTTAATTTTGCCACCTAGTGGTTCACACCGGATCAGTATTTTGTTGTGCTGAAATTAAAGCTGGCTCTTGTTTTGCTTTTCTCTGACGACCCTTTTCCTTGAGGCTTTGGTGATGGATTATAGACCAAGGAGATAAGTTGAGTGGCCCAAGGCTCAAGGAGCCTAGAATGTAACTAGGATTGGGTTCTTCATGGCATTAGGATCGTCAGTTCTTCCTGTATCTCTAGGAATAACAGACATCTTCGTTATCATTAGAAGCCTAGATTGTAGCACAATAGCCAAATTCTTTTCCTTTTAAAGCAGTTTTATGTAAAGTTATGCTGGATCTCTGTGGGGCAAAGCAAGATGGCATTTAATTTTCCTAGATTCCTACTGCTCATTTATTTTTTTAATAATTTTTATGATGTTATAGTTTGTGATGTAGAGTTCATGATTCATTGTTTGTGTATAACACCCAGTGCTCCATGCAGTCCGTGCCCTCCTTAATTTATCCTGCTGAATGATCCTGGGAATTGCTTTGTGACAGAGACGTGGACATTTATATTTTCCTTATCATCAGCTTTCCTCATATTTGATTATTTGACCAAAAAAACCCCCAAAAAGTATGGAATTGACAGAAATTAGATACAGTGTTTAATTTGTAATGAGTCATTAAGGAGATTTCGGTAAAGTGTGTTCAGCGGATTTTTTTTTTTTTCAGTTCCTTTGGCTTCTGATACTGTGTCATTGAGATTTTAGTTCCAGGTACCCATCAATAGGGATGGGCAGTAAGGAATTCACTGAGCACTCAAGCAAGTCTTTAAGTCTGAGGAGACCTTGTGATTAGTTTTATGCTTTAGCTGTTTTGCAAATGTGCTTATGCACCTGAGGCCACGGGCCCTGCTGAGGACCCCAGGTGAGGGAGCAGCTGCAGTCGGCAGAGCCCTGCAGGTATATTTGGGAAAATGTCATATGTAACATTGAGGGATTCAGGCACAGATATACTAGACTGAAGGACAACCACAGATCTTCTCTGCACATCCCTCTACTTAAAAATAGGCTCTTGTTATTATCGCTGCATAACAAACCACCCCAAATCTGGTGGCAGAAAACAACGATCTTCTTATGCCCGTGGCTTCTGGGATCAGGAATTTGAACAAGGTCTGGCCGGGACATCTTGTCTCTCCGCTCCTTGATATTTGGGACCTCAGCTGGGAACGCTGGGCCAGTGGAAGCTGGAGGACCCACTTTGGAGATGGCTGCTTTGCTGTCATGTCTGGCTGCCCTTGACAGGAATGGCTGGAGGGCTGGGCTCAGTGGGGCCATGTGTAGACCAGGTCTACACATGGCTTCTTCAGTAGGCCTTAGGTTTGTGGACTTCTCACACGGGCATTCAGTGTTCTAGCAAGTAAAGCATAAGCGACACAGTCTTTTATGACACAGCCTTGAAAATTATATGGTATCATGTTGGCCCCTGGTTGAAGCAGTCACAAGCCTACCCACATTCCAGACAGGGGACATAGACCTCACCTCTTAATAGGAGGGGTAGCAAACAATGTGAAGCTACAACATAGGATCCAGATCCCTGTGAAATTTCTTTTTATTTGTAGAGCAATCGCCAGTGACCCATTATTTGCATATTTTGGTGATTGACTTGCCTATACATATTTTCCACCCACACCCAGTGATTTCCTGTGACTGTTTTGATGTCTAAGGAAGTCAGATTTAAATATCAGAAAATATTAATGGCATCCTTGTAAATTAAGGACATATAGGCAGGCAAACTTAATGACATAGGCCAGAAATGGCTTCTGCTGTTTTCTAAGCGGCTTATATTTGCCAGGTAATGCCAGCGCTCAGCTTAGGGGGAGAAAAGTCTATTGACTTTGCTGTACCTGATAAATATTTAAAATGCTGGTGTGTCTAATAAATGGATAGAGAAAACATGTTCTGATCACTGTTATCCTTTCCCCCTTAGGTACCACTGAGAGAAAACATGAAATTAAAAAGATACCTCCTGAGAGACCAGAAACGCTTCCAAACAGAGCAGATGAGAAAGGTATGAAGTCAGGTCTTCGCGGGTGCTGTTCGGACAGCTGGAGAGAAAGCCGCCGGTCGGGGCCTAGTCCAGATTACCCGCATAGTTTGTTTTTAGGGGGGAATATGGTGATTACGGTTTTATTTTGGTTGCTTTTAAATATCCCATTTCTAAGGAAATAGGAGAGAGGGTTATGTGGTGCTTTTTTGGGCCAGAATTCCTCACCAAATGAAAACAACCAGCCCAGTCACTTAACACGTTGGGGTTCTTCCATCCCAGTGTTCCTGCCATTGCCGCCCTCCGTACACCAGCAGCATCTTGAAGCCAAGGTGCCGACTAGACGTTTCCTGAGGCCCTGGATGTATCTACCAGAGTTTCCATCCTACCCTCTCCCGTGCCTTATGCCCCAAGGCACTTATTCCCTGTTGACAGGTACCTGTGACTGAGAGAAATTGCCATCAGGACAAATGAAAGCCATCATCCTCGGTTACTGCTGGACTTTTGACTCTGGCTACTATGTCACAGACACATGTCCTTGGTCAAGAATGCTGGGGGGTGGGGCATGGCAAAACTGGGAGAAGCAGCTCAGGGCCCACAGTCCCCTCGAGGCGGTCAGGAAAGTCATCTGAAGGGGAGTAGCTTCCCGGGACTCACACAGTCAACTTTTACAAATGTGTTTGACTCCCTACCGTTCTGAGTACATCTCCCAGAGAAATCTGCATGCTGTGGAAGGACTCATTTTGTTAGGTGTCTAAGATTTGATTGATCACACATTTTATGGGAAAAGTGCTATGTTATTATTATGAACAAGAGGCAGAGCAAATTCCATTTTAAAAAGCAGTTATTTGGAAATCACAAGAGAAATGCTGAATTAATGAATGTAATTATTTGGAGATACTCCTGGGTGGCCTCATGAAATTTTATTGTGAAATTTCATATTTTTTTTAATCAGCCTGCCAAAAGTTTTGCCAACATTGCCAGCTCTTAAGAAGTTACGCCTCTTTTCCTTCACAGTGAACACTTAAAATCTAAGTTGTGGAACCTCACTGAAAGGGACACAGGTCTGTGTCCCAGAGCAGTGAAAACACAGCCATGTGTATATCACGCAAACAGCCCTTTGAGGAGAGTGTGTGCTGTGACATAACCAAACACTGCCCCCTGTCCACACGGAGGACACATGACTAGTGTCTGGCTGACAGCCAGACTCCGTCACAGGGAACTTCCTGCTCTGTTCCGTGCTGACTGACATAAGGACTCGGCTTACATGTGAACAACTGCCCTAGTTGGCTGGCCAAGTGACCACACACTTCTGGTTCCTTCCACTCCTCTGGTTCCTTGTTCAGTGCCACAGTGGGTCCGAAGGGCAGAAACCCTGGTCAGAAGCAACAGGGGAGCCAGAGAGCCAGCCCCACCCTGAGACTTGGCCTTCCCTGTGAGGTGGGCACAACCCCCCCCATTTGTTCGGCACACTGCCAGAGAGGCCGCCCCCCAGTACATTCCAGCAGGAGGAGTCTCCATTCCTTTGCATTTGAACCAAGCCCTTCCTCTTCTGGTCCCCGTGGACAGGAGTGAGTTCCCAGCATTCCTGGATGGAGCGTATTCCCCGACTGAAGTGTGGGGGTGAGCGCAGTGGTGTCTGTGTAGTAACCGGTGGGCTTTTTAATGCTTTGCCAATCAGCCTGGGCGCCTGAGCAATATGAATGTGTGTGTGCAAGCGAAACTGTTCAGAGTTCCAGCTTACGAGTGAACATAGGGAACCGGCCTGTCCTCCAGTGGGCAGCTCTTTGAAGTTCCATCTTTATAAAGAAGAACGTGGATGTGAGCTTTTTACGCCACACATGGGGCACAGCTAACTGGGGACAGAAAACACGAAGCTGTTGGTCACACTGCTGCTTAGTTGGCCGCCAGATCTGACTTTAACTTCATTCTAATAGCTGACTCGAAAACCCTTGGAAACCAAATACCTGTGAAACCCCAGTTTACCTTCCAAGTTCAAATTGTGCACAAAAAGAATCCAGAATTAATTCTTTGTTCCCAGAAATGCCCCCCCCACACACACAACTTATCTGGCTCATGGCCCTTTACACAGGCTGACCTGAGAGGCATCAGGCCTCTTGCCTCCTCACACCCAGCAGGTCCTGTGGGTTCTTGACCAAACTCCTCAACCATTTGCTGAGCACCTGCTATGCGCCAGCCACCGGGTAGGATCTAGAGAAACGACCAGACATGGGCCCTGCCCTGGGGGACTGACGGCCTATAGGGTCTGCCAGGCATATACACACCCGGAAAGTAGCCAAAGGGGAACCCATTTATGAAGGGCTGCCTTTCTGGGCTCAGATGAGGGAGTAAGAAAGTCTGCCTCTGAGGGTGGGTTCAGCTGTTGAGAAGGGAGTGTGACAGTGTCATGGTTCAGCCAGGCCAATGAGTAGGCCTGAGAAAGGATCTGTGGGAGTGCACCACGGGTGGGCAGTGGCCCGAAGGGCCCTCCAGGCCAGCACGGGCAAAGGCCAATGGTGGGCTGCAGCTGTGGAGGGGATTTTCCTAACTTGACCAAAAAAATAAACAAGGCTCTAAAAATACATGAATAAATAAAAATTGAAAAAATTAAATAATGCTCTTCACCCTCCAACTTCACCTCTGCAAATAGCCTCAGTGATTTTTTTTTTTTTAAATACAGGAAACAAACAGTCTGCCCCTAAGTACTGTCACTTACGCTAGATCTCCCTGTCTTCTTTATGCTTTTTAAACAATGACTTAAAGAAAGACCAGAGAGAGAGCCAAAACTGGATTTACAGAAGCCCTCTGTTCCTGCCATACCGCCCAAAAAGCCGCGGCCACCCAAGACCAATTCTCTCAGCAGACCCGGTGCACTGCCCCCCAGGAGGCCTGAACGACCAGTGGGTCCCCTGACCCACACCAGGTACTGCTCTCTCTGCTCTTGCCACTGGGAGCGGGTGAGGGTTGGCTGCGGGCCACAGGAGAGGGGCCTCGAGTGTGGCCAGCTGAGGGAGAGGGGGCAGAGCTGCCTTTCCACCGTCTAGCAAAGCTGTCCGAAGACTCCAGCTACTTCTGTTCTTGCTTCTTCTGTGCTTGGGCAGAAGTGGGTGCGAGGCTGGGAGGCACAGTGCGGGTTTTAGGCTGAGCAGATGGGAATCAGGTATCCCGCATGTAGGCTCTGCTCACACGGAGGGGTTTTCCCTGAGCTTCTTGAGGGCGTGCCAGCCGCCCTTCAGACTGGAAATGTGGATATCACAACCCCTGTAATCCCCGGATATCCCCCTGGCCTCGGGTGCTCACCTCTCTCTGGGAGCTCCATGCCCTGACCCTCTCCTTGCTCTGCGGTGCCTCTTGCCCCAGCCCCAGGCTCCCTCGGCCCTGGACTGCGTAGCCCTATTGTGACACCGAGGACCCGGCATTGGCGAATATTGTCTTAGCGTACGTGTCTCTGAACTGTGAGACCCTCAAAGGCAAGGGACATGCTTTGTTCAGGCAGCGGTTCTGAGGTGTGCCTGGCACAACTCGCATTTGTTCGCTGGCTGGGCACACGGGTCGGGAATGGGGAGTCAGAGTTGGATATTGTGCTCCCGGGCCTGAGCTGCCCACCACGGAGCAAAGAAGTATTGTGTTCGTTCCCCAAGTTAGCTGCCAGAACTTTCTCCTAGTACGTGTGTATTATGTGTGTTGGTGTGATAACAGCAGAGCAAGCTGTTGGCCTGGAGGTCTTGCCATGTACCTGTCGGCCCACAGTCACTCGCCAGATTTTTGTTCTTTTGAGCCAAGTTTTCCTGGTGAGTCGCATGGGGCTTCAGCACCCTCGGGCTGGAGTCAGCAGGCTTCCTGGTTTGCATCTCATCTTGCTCATAGGTGGGCAGGCCTTGGCATGTCACTGCCCCTCTCCGAGACCTTACTTTTTCTGCCTATAAATTGGGGATGATAATGGAATGCCGATAAAAGGATGGAACACGACAATCCCCAGGTGTGCAACCCCATGCTTGTAAATCAATGTTAGTTCCATTGTCATTCTTCCTTTTTTTTAAGATTTAATTTTTAAGTCATCTCTACACCCAATGTGGGGCATGTGTACTTCTTAGGAACCAAGGTTTAAATCGTGGTAAATACACGTGACATAAAATTGGCCTCCATAGCCATTGGTCAGTGTGCAGTTCAGGGACATCTGCATTGTGGGGCAAACACCCACATCCATCCACAGACCTCTTTTCATCTTGCAGAACTGAAACTCTGTACCCATTAAGCACCAACTCCCCTTCCCCCTCTCCCAGCCCCTGCCAATCACCAGTGTATAGTTGACCTTTGAATACACAGGGTTAGGGGCACTGACCTCCATGCAGTTGAAAATCCATGTACAGCTGTGCCCCCCCGAAGCTTCACTGCTAATAGCCTACTGTTGACCAGAAGCTTTACCAATGTAAAGAGTCGATTAACACATAGTTTATAGGTTCTATGTATTATAGACTGTATTCTTACAATAAAGTTGGCTAGAGAAAAGAGATCATTAAGAAAATCATAAGGAAGAGAAATTAGATTTTGCAGTACTGGCCTGTATTCATTGAAGAAAATCCACATATAAGTGGACCCACACAGCTGAAACCGGTGTTGTTCAAGGGCCAGCTGTGCTTTCTACATCTGTGAATTTGATTCCTCTAGATGCCTCATGTAAGTGGAACCACATAGCATCTGTCTGTTTATGACTGGCTGATTTCACTTACCCTGATGGCCCCAAGGTTCATCCATGTGGTAGCAGGACCCATTCACTCTTAATACAAACCCCACCAACGCCCTTGCCCAGATGTAGGGGCAGGTAGCTCTGTGAGTGGCTGAGCCACGTCAGAAGCTCCGCCGGCTGTGGTGGACTCACGACGGCCCAAGCACGGGAGGCCAGCTCCCCAGCTGAACACGCAGCCAGTGACCTCAGTGCGGGCAGCTGGCTCACCCGCGTCGTTCTGTGAACAGCTCCCAAGGCCCAAACAACTGCCCCCCATGTGATGGCCCATGGGGAGACTCATGGGACCAGGGCCACTGTTGAGCGGGTCAGGCCCTACATGTCATGCCCTCTTCTGCCAACAGATAGAAGCCTGTGTGCATATGCACGAGACAGGGCCATGTGACTGCCCCGGTGGCCTCAGCCCAGGGCTCAGTAGCATGGCTGGCCCAGCAGCTAGCACTCCAGAAGAAAACAGTTATGTAAACCAAAGTGCTTCTGAAGAAAATATGAGCTACACAGAGAGACTGGAGAGCAAAGGTTGTGCATCTCTTTCTGATGGGTGAAAGGGGAAGGGAAGGCACACTCTGCCAAATTCTGTTAGTCTTCCAGGGGCTACAGTCATTTCCCTTAAGTCAGTAACAAATTCCAGAATATTCCTGTTGTTCTAATCTGATCTGAAGAGAAGTGCAATTCCAATGGCTTCTTTGCCTTCAAAGCTTGTTCTCAACCATCTCATTGTGGGATAGGTACAGGCTTTGTGAGGCCCCACTTGGACCTGAATGCAAGGGGAAAGTGAATTGTAACTGGGACCTTCTGGATTCCCAGAAGCCCCCTTCGCATCTCTCTTCTGTCCAGCTGTTCTCCACCTCCAACTCTCCCATCATCCACTTGTCCGTTAGAGGTATGGCTCTCTGGGGAAGACGCATGAGGAGGGCTGTGTATATAAGCCAGTGGGAAATGTAACTGTTCTTCACCTGGGTGGTCTCCCACTTAGCCCATGGTGGCCCATCCCTCAGGGCACAGGGTTTGCAGAAACGGATCAAGGGAGGAGAGGCCCTGGCTTCCTTCCTGACAATCCTAGGAAGTGGCAGACTCAGGCAAGGCTGGGAGCATTTGGGAAACCAATACCTCCTTTGGCCGCTTCCTCAGCCAGCTGAAGGGAGCCCAGTGCATATTCTAACATGGTGGTTAGAGCAGGCTCTCAGTTTCGAGTGTGGGTCACAATCACCTGGAGACCATGTTCAAACAGATCACTGGGCCCTGCCCACACTGTTGCTGACTTGGTAGTTCTCAGGTTGGGCCTGGGAACTTAACATTTCCATCAAGTTCCCAGGTTGTAACCTCCATGCTGCTGGCCTGTGTCCACACTTCGAGAACCCCTGGTCTCGATTATCCCAAGTTTTTGACAGTGCCCTCCCCTTCCTGGCTGCCTCTCATGCACCTGTTAATGCTCCCTGAATTCAGAGCCCACTTAGCACACCCAGCTCCTGGAAGCCTTCCCTTATGTCTCAGGATTGCTCTCTCTTCCAAAAACCTGACACCCCATGTTTAGCCTAGTGTGGGGCCCTGTGCTGTGCCACTTGGGATGCTCACACCCCCGGACTCCTTTACCAGATTTAAAGCAGATCAGGAGTATGTTTTGTCATCTCCACATGCTCCACAGGGTTGAGCATATGGTAGTGGCTCATTTAACACACTTGTTGAGTGCCATGGTTCCTACAAAGGCAGGGCGGTGCCAGTGCTGACATTTTGTTCACTTTTGCCTCTCCCGTCATCCTTCCCAGGCCCTGTACAAGCTCTGTACCATGTGGGTCCCATGTTCTGTACCTCGCATGCCATGGATTCCAACATTACAAAATTGAAGAAGATCACAGAAAGGCTTACTATTTCTCAGTGCCTCCTGCATTTCATATTTTTTGCTAAGCAGTTACATTGGACAACCAGCCCTTATATCGATTTATGAACTTGGTTTTGTTCCACCCAGTTGGTTGAGGTAGGAATGTTAGCAGCGCTCAGTTTTGTGTTATGGGTTTCTCTTCCAGAGAGAAAGTATTATCTACTGTAGGAAGCCAAATCCTCTCTAGGATTTGCCTGACTGGATGGTGGACAGAGAATTGAACACATGGACACACGGTCATTATTTGTTCTCGCCAGCCAGAAACCTCCTGCCAAATGTGGCTTCCAGGAGAGATTGGTTTCTTTCCATTTAAATAGGAAGTAGTATCTTTTAGAATGAAGAAATGCGCAAGTTTAAGAAGAGGGGGGTCATTTTTGGATATATTTGCTTAACAGAAATGTATTAAGGGGCCACTGTGTGCAAGGCACTGTTCTGGATCTCTAATCCTGGGGCTCAGCCGCAGGTCGGTTTCCAGGAACCACATCTGGGAGAAGTAGAATGATGCCCTTGCACAGTTTTGTGTCCAGCCTGAGCAAGTGGAAGCATGCCATTAACATACTTACCCACTGGTAAGAATATTCTTCCAATTTCTAGAAAGTAAGTTAAGGTGGAATTATAACAGGAAAAAAAAACTGTTAAAAAAATTAGTACTAGAGTTGATTTAAAAATTGAATGATGGGAGTGCCTGGATGGTTCAGTCGTTTAAGTGTCTGACTCTTGATTTCAACTCAGATCACAACCGTAGGGTCATGGGATTGAGCCTCACATCGAGATCAAGCCCCGCATCGAGATCAAGCCCCACTTCAAGCTCTGCCCTGGGCGTGGAGCCTGCTTAAGATACTCTGTCCCTCTGCTCCTTCCCCTGCCTCCCTATCTCTTAAAAAAAAAAACAAACTGAATGAGGGACGCCTGGGTGGCTCAGTTGGTTAAGCAGCTGCCTTCAGCTCAGGTCATGATCCCAGCGTCCTGGGATCGAGTCCCACATCAGGCTCCTTGCTCAGCAGGGAGCCTGCTTCTCCCTCTGCCTCTGCCTGCCACTCTGTCTGCCTGTGCTTGCTCGCTCTCTCTCCCTCTCTCTGACAAATAAATTTTAAAAAAATTTAAAAAAAAACTGAATGATGAGAGGAGATTCTACTAGGCCCTAAGTGCCTCCTTCATTTGAAGGTCTGCACCTTGGCAATGCGTTCGTTGTTACTTCCCTGTGTGCGAAGCCAGAGTGCTCATCTTGTCCAGCCTGCTGTGCTTCCAAGGCAGTGGTGGTAGGACAAGCATTCTGTCCACCCATATTTTCACACTTGAGAAAATGGAAGCTCAAAAATATAGAACCTTCTCACTTGTTTTGATATTTGATCATAAAAATGTTTCAATTGACAGAACGTACCTAAACCTTTTTGTATGTGTGTATACACATACACATGAACATGTGATATTATGTGTCCAATAATGTGTATTATTTTTTTAAGATTTTATTTATTTATTTAGCAGACAGAGAGAGATCACAAGTAGGCAGAGAGGCAGGCAGAGAGAGAGGAAGAAGCAGGCTCCCGGCTGAGCAGAGAGCCCGATGCGGGGC
Source organism: Mellivora capensis (assembly GCA_004024625.1). Classification (NCBI taxonomy): domain Eukaryota; kingdom Metazoa; phylum Chordata; class Mammalia; order Carnivora; family Mustelidae; genus Mellivora; species Mellivora capensis. Next base: position 246,459 of record PISX010000028.1, on the reverse strand, counting down.
TCGATCCCAGGACCCTGAGACCATGACCTGAGCCGAAGGCAGAGGCTTAACCCACTGAGCCACCCAGGCGCCCCTAATGTGTATTATTGATGTAATAAATATGAGCCCTGTAAAAGGAGGTCCTGAAACTTGGGAGATTGTCCAAAAGAAAAAAAAAGGAAAAAGAAAAATCCAAGCAAATGCTGGAGGGAAGCAGGTTGCTCTGAGCTCTAGTAATTCTATGCAGTGGGAGGCGGTGAGCCAGAAACCTGAGGGGCAGGGCAGGTGTGGGACTTCAAAAGAATAAACCTCATAGGGAAAGAGGTAGAAGCAGGCTAGAACAGGTCTGTTAATCCTCTCAAACATAAGTACCCCAATTTGTAATATTTTTTCACTTTCTTCCAAATAGCAGGGAAGCTGGAGCAGAACCTTTGTTCTGAGCTGCAGGGGAGTTCTGGCCACTGTCTGCTCTCCCGGGGACAGCACAGAGCAGCGTGTGCCCTCCGAGTAGAGGGGGCAGGTGACTGGCAGGGTGGGGGATGGCAGGGCCGGTGCTCCAGAGGCCCTGAGTGGTAGACAGGAGGTCTGGGCTGGAGGGGCAGGAAGTGAAGCCGAAAGGCATCAGGAGGAGGAGAGGTGAGCGAGCATGGAGTGGGAAAAGCTGATAGCCGGGAGAACAGGAGATGTTGGTCAGAAAGGGGAGGTGTGTGCTCACAGCTTCAGAGGTACAGTAGGTCTGAAGATGAACTTAACCACAGAGAGAGGGGCCACGAACCTGGGTGACTGAACGTGAATGAAGGTCATAAGAAGTGAAGGGACCAGGGGAAGGCGGGGCTGGCATTGGTGGCTTTCATAGGCTCAGGAAGATGGCAAGAGCCAAAGTGAGGTGAGGCTGACGTTCTAGAAGCTGGTGCCCTCCCAGATAAACGTCAGTGTATTCTGGGAGTTGAAGACGGCCAGTGATTAGAAAGATTTCATGATCAGGGTGGTAGTTGGCCGTACAGAGAGGAGGTGCTAGATGTGGGGGCATTGGTACCGTGGCTCAAGCATCCAGGAGAGCACCATGCGTTGACTTCAGATGTGGAAGCATGTGTCGGAGGAGGGATCTCGGTGAGAAGGTGGGCTTTTGGGTCTCGGACACCAGGCTGCGTGCAGGAGACCTGGTGACTTCCCAGACTTGGGCCACTCAGAGACGGCTATCGCTTTAAATGTCAACCCATGAGGTGCTTTTTCTGGGAAGGGTTTGAAGGCTCCACCACAGAAACTGAAACGCCATATCCAGTGGGAAGGACAGTGGAACTGCAAGGCTTTTACTTGTAATGAAGATGGAAGCTGGATTTCAGAGACACACGGGGAGATAAGAGGCTGCGGAGCTCTGAGACATTTGAGCTGGAGGCAAAGATTAAGTAAACATTTATATGCCAAACATCAACTCGGTACTTAGGGAAGGGCAGATGTCTCTCTTGAGACCAATTTACCCACAGAGAAGTTCATTTTTTTTTTAGATTTACACAGGCAGCCTGCCTGCTCCAGCCCCTGGGGTTACAACTGAACAGGAAATAAGCTTCCGGGTCTCAATGGCTCTGTGAGGGGTGTTGCCCCCCGCCCCCCCCCCCCGACCTCTTCACTCTTACTAGGTACAAACCAATCCATCAGTCGATCAAAAAGGAGGAAGAGAAAGGTAGCTAGTGCAAGTGTTTGGGGTGCTTAAGCATTTGGGTGCTTTGGCCATCATTTTGAGTTTGGACTACTCAAGTATTCAAAATGCCTTTCAAACAGTCTTAGTGGTGTATCATGTGGTGTTTGAGTATTTCCCTTCTTTTCCCCAAATCAGGACCCAGCCATGTCTTTGGAGAATTTAAGAGAGAGGTCTTGGCTGATAGTTACAGAGGTGCGTGTCATTGGCTCATGGATGGTAATTCCAAGTGCGGAATGGTCCCTCCAGGAGATTACAGAGGGAGAAGAGGAGAGAATGGAGCCAATATTATTTATAGGGTGGAGGAAGAATGAGGAGCCTTCAAAAAGGGTAGATGGTGTAGGATGTCATGGAATCCAGAAGAAAGGAATATGGAGCAACTGGAGACAGGTGGATCTCACACCTGAGTGTGTACTACAATCACCTGGAAGCTGGTTAAAATATAGATCACTATTCCCTAAAGTGTCCAGTTCACTAGATCTGGGTTAAGGCCTGAAAACCTGCATTTCTAGCAAGCTCCCAGTGCTACTGCTGCTGCTGCTGGAGGTTAGCTGACCACGCTGTGAGAACCCCACCGTAGGTGCACCCGGGAGACTGAAGGGCATCCGTGAGCTTTGGTCACTAGTGTTGGCCCTGGCACTCCCAGTCCCGGAGTTTCTATACAGTGGTTGGTAGCCAGAGACAGAGCTGGCGCGAATTGAAGAGAGAATGGGCAGGTGGCCAAGCTTATGTAGACTTGGCTTGTGAGAAACTTGGCTATGGAAAAAAGATGAAAAGTGTGGGCTTGTAGATGGATGCAGTGATGAGAGGGGTGTGTGTGGGGGGGGGGGACCATCCATTACAGATATTCATCAAGTACCTATATTTCTGGCTGGGCCTTCTTCTAGGGTTAACTTCTAGTAGTTAACTGTGGTAACCAGGCTAGGCTTGGCTCCTGCCCACCCACTGCTTTGGAGCTGGCACAGCAGGACGGACAGCCCACACCTCTACTTCCCTACCTGGTGACTTTGGGCAAGGTGCGCACCTCTCCACATCTAGGTTTCTGAGTGGTAGAGTGAGGCCCGCCTTGTCCAGGTGTGCAAATTTAAACAAGATGCTGCACTTCAGGCCCCTGACTCTTTGCCTGGCATTTGAGAGACACCCACCAAATCCATGTGTGCTTCTCTTCCTCCCTTGAGATGCTCCCTGGGTGACCTCGGTGGGAGAGGGCCTTCTGCGTGGTGACAGGCAGGTCATGTGCTATAGCCCTGAGGGAGGGAGGAAACATGGACACTCTCGGACAGCACCTCAAGAGGTCTCTAGGGTGTGGAAGCATGAGCAACCTCCCCCAGAAGCAGCTATAGAGATTCAGAGGAAGTCAGGACTCAGGGAAGGCCATGACTGAGGGAGGGGAAGATAATTTATGGACCAGAGGACTCCCATAGGGCACAGGAGATAAGACCTTTCACATTGTAGGGATGTCTGCAGTCTTTGCTGACCTCATTTCATGTGTATGTCTACCCTTCTATCTTCCTTCCACCCACCCCTAAAATGACTTTTCTTTCTTGCTGTGAGAACCGACAGTAACGATGGGGTTTTAGCCCCAGCCCAGAGGCCTTGGGCCTTGACGTACACTGATGGTTCCGCCAGTGATGGTCCAGATCAGGCAAGGGACCAGTGGGGGACTGAATGCCTCCCACGGGCCCAGTACTGGTTGGGTCATATAATGCTTTCTTCCATGGGCTATTTCTTTTTTTTTTTTAACTTTTTTTAAAAGATTTTATTTATTTATTTGACAGAGTAGGCGGAGAGGCAGGCAGAGAGAGAGGAGGAAGCAGGCTTCCCGCTGAGCAGAGAGCCCGACTCGGGGCTCGATCCCAGGACCCCGGGATCATGACCTGAGCCGAAGGCAGAGGCTTTAACCCACTGAGCCACCCAGGCGCCCCTCCATGGGCTATTTCTTTGAACACATTCCCTCAAGCGGCACCTCACAAACTTTTCTGAGTTGGGTGAAGATGAGATCCCCCCTCTTCTTAGAATCTTTAAAGCCCCTTGCCCCTCTGAGATGCCCAGCTGTGGGTTTGCAGATGAGGGCTGCTAGGTCCTCCTCCTTTTGCCTTTAGGGAGTTGTGGGTTTGTGCTCTGGATGGGCTCGGGAGAGAGGCCTGTTCCCACACACACTTGCAGAGTCTGCACAGAGCACAGACATTTGGAGGCGAATTAAGTGGGCAATGTCCCATCACCTTCCACTGCGTCTTCACCATCTATAAATAGCCAAGCTTGTTTGTACGCATCCAAACAAGGATGCAGTACAAGGGGAGAGCTGCCAGCAAAACCGCTCTGGTTCCAGTCAAAAGTGCTGGTGATTCCTGGGACGTCTTTGGCCGCCAGGTGGGTATGTAGGACCTGCAGATATCACCAGCACCTTTGGACCCTTATTTCTCAGAAAGTGGAGGGCGCCTCCTCCTGCCCTCCCTCTGATGATTGAAGGAAACTGGGCTTACCGCTGTTACAATTTTGTCCTTTCCCAACAGAAGGATTCTACCTCCCCGGGGCAGTGACATCCCAGGGCGGAACTCTCCTAAAGGACTGGCTTCACATCTGCTACCTTTACAGATGGGTAGAGTCCTCTTACAGTTGCTCATTGGAGACAGGAGAGAATCTCTAGAAGCATAAAGCATGTGTATGCAGATACGCATTTGTTTATTGCCATCCCAAGTGTGGTGGGCGAAGATCGGACCGGATGTCAAGAAGCATCCATCTGGTTTCAGCTCTGCCACTAATTAGCTGTGTGGCCTCGGGCACCTAACTGCTGTCCTTGCAGCAAAGACCCTTGTCTGTAGTAAAATAGGGGCTTGAGCTGGGCAACACATACCCAGTTTTAGCGGTAAGAGCCTAAGTGTGCGATGTCACAAACAGGCGGGCAGGGAGCGATCACTTCCTTTGGCCCCACTTCCTTGGTGCACATTTGGACCAGGACGAGGGGGGTACACAGTCAGGTGGGGTAGTTTCACATGAGGAGGGGGAATAAAACAAGGCTGTGTAGTCGGAACAAGAAAGAAGACAGCGGAACTCACATCATTTCTCTATGATCTTTACATTGACATCTGCTACCATCCAAATGTGTTGACACCTCCCGAGTGGGATGAAAGCTAGAAACAAAGCAGGACTTACAGGGTGGGCCTCGGTTTCCTGAGCATGAGGACAGGCCATTTCTGTTCCCTCTCCTTTCCTTTCCTTCTCAGCTTTTTTTCTTTGCCCTCTAACAATTTTTAGGCAGAGCCCAAACATTTACATCAAGGTAATAGATCCTTCTGAGAGTGGGCAGGAGGTCTGCCAGAAAGAGTCCTCACCTGGACTCGAGATTTTCGTTCAGTGGGGATCTGTGGATTCCCTCTTTTCCCCTCCAGCCTCACTCACCTCCAAAAGGGTCATGGGTCTCTTGGGTGCGGCATTTGATGCCTGCTGTTAGTCCTGCCGTCTGTTTATTTATTTGCTGATTTGCTTGCCTCGGCTTCCTGCGTACTTCAACACCTTTTCCAGACCACATGTCGGCTTAACTGTCCCAACTTGGGCTAAATTGGGCCATGCCACTGGCTGAGCTCATGTTCTCCAGGGATGCCCATGGCGCGTCTTCCACATTTCCAACTGTACACGCCCTGTCTCCCATCTTGGGTCTGAGCAGCCGGAGTGGGCATCTCTGGGCTGGTTGAGTGTGTGATTCTTGTTTATTAGGAATCCTTTTTAACTTGGGGAGCAAAGGCGATTTACCCAGCTGGCAGTGAGCTGCATTGACACAGGCTGCCCATCCTTCTCGATGACTCACCATCCCCATGACCAGAGACTGAGGGAAGCAGCTTTGAGAAGTGGTCAAGAGCATGGGCTCTGGAGTCAAAGTTAATAGGTTCAAATCTAGACCCTACTTTAGTGAACTTTTGTTAGCTAGTGACTTCATGTCACTGAGCCTCCGTTTCCTGATTTGTGTAATGAAAATAAAGGGCATCACAGGTGGGGATCTTCAGGAAGCAGTCCCCGAGGCAGCATTTAGTATGCCAGCTCTGTTTAGGGTTTAGTGCCCATGGAAGGGAGCAGGGAGCAGCGTTGGGCCGAGGGAGAAGTCAAGTTGTGATAACGGCTCACCAAGGCCCTCACCGACTCCACAGGGAGGGGCTGACATGGCCCATCTGAGTTGTCCTTGTGTTGGGCTGATCTGGCCAAGATTTTTGTACTGTGGAGTGTGGGCTGCCCTAGAAAGGACATGCCTTGGCTGGGGAGGCTCTCTGTAACTGAGGTGGTCCCTGGAGAGGACAGCAGCACCCCCAGTGGCAGGGGCAACCAGCCCTTTACCAAAGGGGGCTCTGGGCGGTGTGGCTCCGTGTCCACCATGCAGAGCAGATACTCGAAGGGATGGATGTGAAAATTGAATAATGGATAAAAGGAGTTTATCCTGGTGCCTGGCTCAGGATAGGCATTCAGTAGGCAGTAGCTGCGGCTCTTACTTCTGCGTGATTGTGGGTTCCACTCACTCCTGCCAGTGTCCTTGAGCTAGTCCCCCTGTCATCTGCAGTTCAGGCTCCCTGTCCAGTAGAGCAAGGAGACCTCGCACTGGTTGCCTGTTCAAGTCAGGCGTTTCAAGGGCCCATAACCAAAACTGCTGAGGAAAATACAAGACCATAGCATTGTTTTGATTTAAAGATCAGAAAAGAGTAAGGACAATCTTGTTCTGGTGTCTTTGGCTATATAGGGATATGCCTGCTTTCTTTTATTTTCTCTTTTTATTCAACAGCTGACGGCATAGAAACTCACCATACAGAAACTCTCTCAGGAGCTAGTAAATTTCAAAAGGATCCGATTTTTCTTTTCTCATTGAATTTAGTAACATCCTTTTTGCCAAAATGGTTACCCATGTGTTGGTCAGACTGGAGGAGAGCAGAGACCAACCATCGAGGGCTGCAGCCTCATTGGGTGTCAGCTACTCCAAGCGTGTGCTTTGGAGAATTTCAGAAATTCTGGTATTTTTCAGAACTGAAATTCATTAGCATTATTGTAAGAGTCTATAAATACAGTGAAAAGCATTTACAAATAGACATTGTAAAACGCTTCCACACCCACAGTCTGAACACTGTCAGAACACCAGCTGCAGCTTCCTTACTTGGAAGGATCAGAACCTTTTTTAAACGACACCTACTGTGTTTTCAAAATAGGCTTGCTTCTGGCCCTGGATAGAAGATAATTTCAGCCGAAAGCCTGTGTCTGGCTCTTGACATGTGGGATTAGGGCTCAGAAAGATGGGGGGGGATCCTCAGTTCCTTCTTGTCAGAATGCCCCTGGATCTTTATCATCTGGGGACAGGTCGCTTGGGGATGGTACTTCCTCTTTCCTCGGGTGGTCCCTCAAGGCTTGGGCCTCTTGGTCTAGGATTTGGAACTCCACACACCCCCACCTGGTTCCCAGGTGAGCTCCAGGTGTGGGCCCAGGAGATCACAGGGGCACCTGTGGTTGGGGAGGTTCTTTAAGGAGGGTTTGTAGGCAAGGGCCAGACCATCTCTTGTCTTGGCAATCAGTCGTCCTTGGCAATACCATTGGGGAGAAAGGAGAGGGAGCATAAGCTGCCTGAATTGTATGAGTCTGTGTTGTTAATAGTGAACTTTAATGAAAGAAAAATTTTACTTATAGTCTTACCCCAGAGATAACTACTGATAACATTTTGGACTGTTTCGTTCCCATCTTTTTCCCTATGTGTGATTTGATTTGGTTTTCATTGGTTCTTCATAGTTAGGATCATACTGAATATCCTCCAGCTTTTGGGGGGTGGAGGGAATTGCATCTGTTGTAACAAATACATAACGCATTCCCCTTTGAGGACAAAGGCAAATGCTTATGAATTCCACCGGTGTTTTTGAGCCTCTGTCGTGTGCCAGGGGCTGAGCTAGGGACTAGCAGTCACCCATCACACTGGAAGAGTCGCCATAAATATTCTTCCAGTCTTAAAAAGAAATAATGATCCTTCTTCCTAATACCTAAATAGGGCTTGTGCGTGTATGCACACAGAGGGTAGGTCACTTTTAATTTGTCTCTGTCCTTTGCCACTGTCACACCAGCCTTTGTCCTTCCTGTCATGTGTTTCTAAATATTTTCATGGCTATATAAAAGTCCATCAAATATAGGTTATTCACCTGTTCCCCTCTTTATGAAAGATTCTAGTTTCACTTTTTCTTTATTACGAATAGCACTGTGGTAAACATACTGATCTCCAAAACCCATTTGGTCATTTCAGACAATTTCTTTAGCATAGCCTCCCACAACTGGGCCAAAGCAGATGCCCATTTTAAATGCTATTGATATACACCCTATTCTTAGAAATTACTTCTCTTTACCCTGAGCCATTCCCCAAAGGCTCTGTGGTAACTTTCCAAAATGTATCTATAAGAACAAAATAGTTGAGAGTGACAGTAAGGGGGCAAATAAAGGTAGAAAAGTAATAGAGCCTAGGGTACGATGAGCACAGTAATGAGCAGTAGGGTTCTCTACAGTCTATTCAAGATGGGCTCACAGTTGACTGGAAGCTTCTAGCTGTCAAATCGAAGAGGGAAGTGGCGGCTCTGAGATTCATAGTTACCAAAATGCACGAATAAACCACATGTTCAGAAGCAGCTGAGGTGAGCTGTTCTGAGATACAGATCATTAACTGCTACATAAAGTTCCTTCTCCCACCAACACACCCTCAGATTCTGTCCCCGGCCATCCCTCCAGGGCGTCACCTCAAACCAACTTTCCTCTTGGCAAAAAAAAAAAAAAAAAAAGCCCAGTGGAATTAACTGGACTTTTGTTGCCTGAGTGACCTTTCTCCCTGAACAGAACATGTGTTCGCATAGGTTTTGGTCCTTGGTGTGTTCCCAAAGGGACAGGACTGTCTGGCTTTGGGTATAATTTGAGTTTTGTTAGTTTGGAGAATGACAGCACCAAAGCATTCCAGCTCTGTAGTTAGAAAATAATAAGATCAGGAGTCCTCAAGTAGTTTTCAAAATGAAAATGCTTTCCTCCTAATAATGGTGCATTTCCCAAAACATTTCATTCAGAAGGTTACCTTCTAATTAGTAGCCACTGGGGCCCTGCCAATAAAATGTTTTGAAATAAATTTCCTCAGTCTCACCGCTCCTATTGGCTTGCGGGTCTGTCCGAAGGAGTGTGCCCTGTGGGACCTGACCTTTGGTGGCCAGGGGATGGAGTCTGCTCCATCCCCCAGTCTGCTACAGTATCCTGGCCTGGGGGGCCCCACAGCCTCAGGAGGTGGGGCTGAGGCGGGAAACAAATGCTCTGCTCTAAAGCTTAAGCTGCTTCCCCCTTCCAAGCACAGTGGTCCATGCTCTCCTTGAACTTGTACTTCAGCCGAGCTCTGAAAAGCCCAGAAAGTCTCCTCATACCCACACACAGTTTTAGAGCTGGGTTTTCTCTCAGTGGAGGTCAAGCCATTGCCATTCGGCCCAGCCCTGTTGGCCCAGAGTTCTTACTTTAAGACTTTTACTTTTAAAGACTTACAGGTCAGTCTTGTTTGTTTGGGGACTGACAGGGGCTTACCTCCCTCCACTGGGCCTTCTCCACCATCACAAGGATATGCAAGTCACACTGAATGCTATGACCACCGCCCCTTCTTGACTGAAGAGACACAGGGGTTGACTTCAAGTCCCTCCCTTGTCCCCTGGTTTATAGGTCTCTTTCCTCAGCTGTCCTTCCCTCCCTCATTACCTCCAAGACAAACAGAACCTTCTAGTACTCGGCCCAGCAGTCTGACCTTTGCCTGCCTTTCTGCTCTTACTGCTCTCTGGGGACCTCAGGCTTCAGCCCAGGGAACCCTGGCCACACTGGGCACTCCCATCTTCCCTGGGGTCCTTGCTTAATCATGCCTTTTACTGACATATCCTCTCTCCCTTTCCCTCCAAGGCCCAGCTGGAAGGCCACCTCCACTGTGCGCCCCTGACCACACCACACAGATTCCCCGCACTGACCCAGTCCTTTCGTCCCCTATGACTTCAATGTGCGTTTCCCTTGCCCAGCCTGTGCCGTGTGGGCCTGGGTGTGTGTCTGTCTGTTTCTCCCATGGAGACCGTGAGCCCCTCCAGAGTAGGAACCACCTGGCGCAGCCCTTTCCATATGCCCTGCATGATGGGTATTTGACAGGCGAGCCTTGAGTAACTCTGCTACTCATGGTGTGGTTTGGCTTCAGGCCACGGTGACTGCCCAGAGCCACGAGATGGCCTATTTCTGTTGCTTTCCCAGAACAGCTCCTTGGCTTCTCCCTCTCATTTTATGGGTGAGGATCTTTTCCTCTTTCACAACCATCACAGACCACAGATAATCTTGTTCGGGGCTCATCCCCCTGAAGGGGTCTAGAGATCTGCCCTTTCGGAGGAATTCAGAGGCACCTTCTATTCCCGCACGAGTGGGCTGTCTCTCTCCTCTTCTCAGAGGCCTGCTCCCACCCCTCAGGGCTGTTCCTTGCCCAGATACAGAGGGAAGTCACTCGTGTCCTGACGGGCATGGGGGCACCTACCCAAGAGCCATCTAATTTTACAGGCCTGGGCCCCAGCGCCAGCTTTCAGGCTGCCAGACCTTAAACTCAGCCCCTTGTGCCTGTCAACACCCCCAGCTGATGCCTCCGACTCAGGCCAGAAAACCTTTTTCTCAAGGTTAAAAGTAGCCGACCTTTGACAAGCAGCATTGGCTAAATTCCTTGCTCCTTAAAAGGGAGGCTCTGGTTATCATTTGCTGGTGCTTATTTGGCCATGGGGTGGGAGCAGGCCCCACGTCGTACCCTGTGTACCAGCGGAAGGGTTAGTGGCTGAAGGTGTATTGCTGAGCAGTCATTATTAAAATAGCCCTCTCTGAAAATGTGTGCTGGAGAGGTGGGCACCCAGTCTGTCGGCCGGTCTGCCCGAGGCCCATGCGGTTGGATAGGTCATTGGCTCCCACTGGCTCCCTCGCAGGCAACGGTGCCGCCCGCCCCATGCACAGCACACTCCTTAACGTGTGTGCAGCGAGAAAGCTGACGCAATGACAAGGACACACACCAATTATTAAATGCCTGGACTTGTGTTTTTAATGTAGGGGTGACGGTCCAAAGATTGACTTGGTGGGCGGTTCGATTTCTGGCATCCTGGACAAGGATCTCTCGGATCGCAGCAATGACATCGGTGAGTAAGGCGAGCATTCTGGCTTCTCTTCACAAAATTTTCAAAGAACTGCAGCGTTTAGGTTGCCCCTTCGAGCAGCCTGGTGAGAACGAACACAGCCATTTAGAGGGAAGGCTAACAGCCCACCGTCGGTGTTAGAAGTCGTGGTTTTGTAAAGGGGATGTGATGGTGATTGCCACATTAAAACAGAATGCCTGGAATTTTTACTCTCCCTGACCTTAGGAGAATAGTCTAAAGAAAAGAGGTGATGAATAAGCCTTTTATAAAAGTGGGCACTAACACTTATATTCGTGTTTTCCAGTGACTTATGTATTTAATGTAAAAAGGTGAGTGGGTGAGAATGCAGAATGACCAAGTTCAATCTAGTCAGCACTCAGTATTTTGAGTTTGAATTTAAAATGAGCTCTGGCATGATAATTGCTGATTAGTTAAGTTAAAAAACTCACATGGGTGAGTTTTTCAGAGGTCAAGATAGCACTGTGATGAAGGGAAAGGTAGCCAGAGTCTCTGTGGGCCAGCAAGCGAGAGGGTCTTCTGGGTGGGTGGTACCAGGCCGCATGTGTGCTGGTTGAGGCCACTATTGGTCTGACTCAGGTGACAGCCCTTTTAAGAAATCTAGATTTGGGGGATAAAATTTTTTTTTAGCTTTACATCTTCTATTTGTACCTATCATGGTCATAATATTCTATGTAATAGGGCTACATTTTGGAATTTGCCTTTTTAAATTAAATGTTTTTACTTTGAAATAATTAGAGATTTGCATGCAGTTGCGAGAAGTAATACAGAGAGAACTACGTACCCTTGACCCCTTTCCTCTCAATGGTAACATCATAATGAAACTACAGTCTGAGATCGGAACCAGGATATTGACGTGGACACGTCCACTGGGTTCCCTGCTTTTACTAGTACCTGTGTGTCTTTAGTTCTTTATGGTTTTGTCACATGTGTTAGATCTGTGTATCTTCCCCCTCGGTCAAGATAACAGAACATTCCGTCGCTACCAGGATCCCGCCGTGTTGCCCTTTTATAACTACACCCATGTCCCTCCTGTCCCCCACCCCTTCCCGAACCTCTGGCAGCCACTCTCAGGGACTGATTTGCCATGGAGGATTTCCAGCATCTTTTGCACTGGCTGCTCGATTTAGAAACAAACATCTGACCGTTGGCGGACCCGTAAGAGGCACCCGAGTACCTAACGTGAGCGTTTCTGTCACCTGGGGTTACTCCTCCTTTTTGGGCTGCTGTATTTTTCCAAACCTACTAATAGAGTTGTGTCTTTACAACTGCTGACTGCAGTCTCTGGCCGGATCTTATGAAGACTTAGTGGTAGGATATGTCATTGTGACTGTAAACACCAAAAATATTTGCTCTGTCTGCAGAGGCTTTTTGACCACCCCAACCTTTGAGAAGCCCAGTCAGGAAGCGCAACCAAAGGCTTCTGACAGCTTGGGCTGATGGAATAATCATAGAAATGCCGGCCTGCTGGAGCTTTCGACCTGGTTAAAGGGCAGAGCAGAGCAGGGCAGTGATTGACTATGAATGAGGCGGAGTCATCAGAATGAGCCTGATAAAGTTCTGGTCTTGCCACTGTGATTTAACATTCAGGCCCACATTTTAAGGCAGGATGGCCAGCTGGTGAAGTGGCAGAGAAGGTAATGTGGGGCTCCCCACAGGAAGGGAGGTGTTCTCCCTCCTCCAGGACACAAAGGACTGTGCCTTGCCTGGGAAGAGCGTTGGCCTTTGGCTCTTGTTTTCTTTGGGTCTGGAGATGACTCGGGTGGCTCTCACCAAAATATGCATTTCATATTTCTCAGTCTGACAAGCTAGTTTGGAAATGGTGGGGGCCTTGATCGAAGTGGGTTCATCTATGGAATCTCTTCATATGTGGAAACTGGGCCCCTGTTGTGTGTATTTGGGAGCCCAGAAAGAGCTGCTGAGGCTTAGTTTGCTCTCGTTTTACCAAGAAGACATTAATCCCCGAAGGCCGTAACTCCGTAAGCTAATCATGTCATGCATATTGTTTGCATTGCAAGAAACTATCCTCGGTGGCCTTGTAATCAGCCGCTAAGTACTTGAGTATCTATTCAAGGGCAAGGCTGAATGGCTACCAAGGCCCTCATACACAGGCCCTGCCGTCTAGCAGCTTTGTGTCTCTTTGGGCCTCTGGGACAGCAAATGGAAAGTGAGGTAACACTAGCAGACTGTCTCACTGACCACTGAGTGGTGGAAGGTAATGCCAGTCACAGTTGGGGAGGCTCTGCGGTACCCAGATGCTAGGGCAGGCTCCATGAGTGGGAGGCAGACTCCTCTGGATCTAGAAGTTGGATTCCCTGAGGCACAGGCAGGCAGGGAGATTCCGTGGGAAGTGCGGATAACTGAGCACAGATCAGCCTGGCCATAGGAGAGCCTTCTCGGCGGCACGGAGGGAAGTTGACCTGCAGATGGAGGTCTGGGCTGGATTCGGCAGAGGAGGGACGCGTCTGGGATTTATTCGGTAGGCTGTGGGTTGACATTGAAATGACATGATCAGGTCTAAACATTCAGATGATAACTGATGGAGCTCTGTGGGACCAATCAGATGAAGGAAAGATGGGTGTTGAGAATTCAGGTTATTCGTAGTGCGGGTAAGAGGCAGTTAAGAGAGACCCTGCATTAAGCTGCCCCACAAAATCGAGAAATAAGGGCTACATGTGGAAGCAGCAAAGCAAAAGAAGTATTGCCAGGCCTTGGGCCCTGACTGGGTTGGGGAGCAGGGAGGAGGAGAGAATTCCTTGTCAGCTGTGAGGTTTTAGGGTTAGGAAAAAGTGACTTGGGAAGCAATAAGCATGTCTGGGGGAGGAACCGGTCTGGGGGGAAATGTGGATTTATTGAAGCCTGTTGACTTTGAGATCTTGTCAGATGTCCCCGTGTTCGTGCTGGATGAGGCGGAAGCCAGAAGGTCAAGGCTGGGGAGAGCTGAGGTTGTAGAGGCCAACGGGGTTTGTAAGTAGAGATGAGGACCTTCTAGGAGACCAAGCGCAGGGCTGGCACGTGCAGACCCCAGCATGAGGAGGAGCGCAGACTGCTGCCTCCAGGCTGGGAAAACCTTCCGTAATTTATACCACCTCTCCCGCCCCTCCCGGCTGCAGCTTCTTCACTGATTGAAGGAAACTGACATCTCTCCCAACTTCCTCACCTTGTCTTCCAGAGTTCTGTCACTTAATGGGTTGCAGGATAGAAACGCCTATTATCAATGCTATTGTCTGCTTAGAAGGGATAGTTAAGTCAGGAAGATAAGTAAAGGCCTTAGCATGAGAGAAGAGGAAGAAGGACCTAGAGCTTGATGACCAAACCACACACGAAGTCCCCATCTAAGAAAAAAGAGGAATTTGGCAACCTCTCAGAGGCCAAGGGGGGAACGGATTTTAAGCAGAATGTCATTAGGCGCTGGGACAGAAATGCTCTTGTAGGTGGGTGGACTAAGGAGGACAGGATACCTCAGAGGGGCTGGCACCTTTCGGGGCTGCTTTGTGTCTCTGCTTTTGTAGCATTTGTTCATTGCTTTGACGTAAGAAGAAAATTATTTGTACCAGAATGTTTTGTTTGTGATTCAAACAATTGAAGCTGTCCAAACGTGGGCCGCAGTGAATAGCCCAATACAGTCCTGAAAGCCCTTAGAAATCATCAGTGTTAGCTATAAATACACCTGTTTCCTCTTAATAAAGCTATAATTTTAAATTATTATAATATTGAATTAGAGAACATGGCTTTTTCCAATCTCCTGTGGGCAGTTACCAGCATCTGTCAGCCCACAGTAATTTAGAATGAAATCAGTTAGTCCAAAACGAAATTGTTGATGTTGGTTTGAGATACTGTGTATCAAACTTCAGGGCCATATTTCAAGGAACATAATAGGAGCCATGGATGAGCTCCAGAGCAGGCCTACGCATGAATAGAAATGAAAATTAAATTGTCCAGTTTTCTCTTGCTGACGGAAGATTCTCTGCTCCGATTGAATGGGAGATTATAGGCCGAGGAGTCAAGTGCCATAACATTTACTTTTATTATGCCATATATTGTAGTTCCCACGGCACGGCAGGATTTATTATTATACTCCAATACCACGGAGATTTTCTGACTCTTTCCCACTAAAGCACGGAGATAGCAGCAGGCTCCCACGTGGGAAGCCGGCTAGGAGCTAAGCCATCCAGAAGCAACTGTTTGACTTGGAAACAACCCTTCCCATTTCTCGTCTGTTGCTTGCCTTCGTTGACCATCGTTCCCCACCCATCTTGTTTAGATCTCATCCCACTTTCCCCACTTCTTTCCCTTTACGAGACCGGCACCCCCTCTTCACATGGGGAAGCTGGGAACTTCTCCTCCGGCTTTCCAACCCGATCCACAGATACGTACTGGACATGGCAATCAATTTGGGGGCCAAGGGTTGCCAGCTTTAAAGTTGATGGACTTAGGACATAAAACTGGTTTGGAAGACCTAAGTTTAACTTCATCTTGTCCTCAGATCTCTCACAGATGCCTCCTGGCCTGTGGGTCATTTGGACCAGGAAATGCAAAAGCACTTCTCTGCTGACACCCTGGCAATGCTAGGAAGGCCTCATTGATTTGGGATCCTGGAAAGGTTCTGAAACTGGATTGTCACGATGGTTACACAGCTCCATAAATTCACTAAAACTTATTTTTTTAAATATTTTATTTTTTTATTTGAGAGAGAGACAGTGAGAGAGAGCATGAACGAGGAGAAGGTCAGAGGGAGAAGCAGACTCCCCATGGAGCTGGGAGCCCGATGCGGAACTCGATCCCGGGACTCCAGGATCATGACCTGAGCTGAAGGCAGTCGCTTAACCAACTGAGCCACCCAGGTGCCCAAAAAATTATTAAGTTGTATGCTTAATCTGGGTGAATTTTATGATATACAAATGATACCCCAATAAAGCTGTTAAAAGCAGCTCTGGCTCCCATCCAGGGACACAGGTCACAGTTCCACACCAATTTATATCAGAACTATTTGAGAAGCTATATGCATGTCCCCAGTGTGACGACAAAAAGCAAAAGAGATTGGGCTTTCTAGGGTCATGTGCTTTATACGAAGTGAAACATCTTGAACTTCTGGTGGATGGATCTTGAACCTAGTCAGCACTCTGAGCATTTTTGGTGTCCTTCCTGCACTTTGGGACACTTGGCCTTGGCTCCAGTTCATTTGGAAGAGGGTCTTTGCCGGACCTCTCCCTGCAGTGTCCCCGTGTGGCTCTCCACCTCTCCCCTAAGACCATTAGGGCTCACAGTCTAGGTTGCACTGAGTAAATGAGGTCAAGCTGGCAACCAGTACTGATTTCAAAATCATCTTGCAGTCCTAGAAGAGATGGGCTTATGGCAAGGCCTTGTCCTTCTCAGCTCTTCCAAGAGTCCGGTCCCACGTGAATGCTGCGGGTGTTCACAGGCAGACATTTGCAGTTAGAAATATCAGGCCACACCCAAACCGGGGCCCTTCCCCCTGCCTGCCCAGCCCCCACCAGGGCATTCCCAGTCTTCAGCAGTCTGTGGGGTTGGCTAGGTCCATGCTTAGTTTTGATGGGTTCCGCAAGCCTCTTTCATCCCACCGCATCCAACAAGAGCAAAAGTGGTGAACGTTCAAAGTGCCCATAGGAAAAGGCACACAAATGCTGTAGAAACAGGTGGGGGTTAAACAGATCAAAGTGGGGAGATGATGATACATGTTGCGCCCCGTGAGAGCGATGTGTTTGGCGGTATGAATGATTCTAAAACAGGGAGCAGTGCCATCCTCCCCGAGGCACCTCCAGCCGCCCACAGGCAACAAGGGAAAGGAACTGACGGGTAAGATGCGCAGAGGGACGTTCGGGTGTTCAGCAGTTGTGTTCCAATGCCTCTCGGCTCGGAGAGGCTCACAGTGCCCACTGCCCTTGTGGACCTGGGGCCAGCCCCAGAAGCTCACCTGTGCATAGAGGCAGCGTGTCCTGCTCTAGGATTTTGGTCGCCCACCTCAACGGCCAGGGTTCCCGCAGCCTTTCTTCAGCCCAGTGGCTTGAGTGTCTCTGCTACATGCTGAGACCATTGGCAGCTTGAAGAATGCAAATGCGGAGGGACACCCAGTGGGGGCAAAGTAGCCTATACTCAGCAGGGAGACTTACACAGTGAGCTTTCTTACTCCCGCACTGTGCTGTACTGCGGCCTCGGTGCTGAGAACGTACGTGGAAGCAAGAAGGGAACAGGTGACGTGCACTCTCAGGTTGCACATGGCCTTCATTTGGCCTGCAGTGCCCTCTGCCCGCTGGCCGTGGGCTCACAGATTGGCAGAGCCCTGTTCCGGCTTCCGTTTGGCTTGTAAATACCCAGAGGGATCTATGACCTGCCAGAAAACCACACTCAAGGACCTCTTTGTCACGCTAAAAGCATTAGAGACAAAACTACACCTCATTAAGGGGGACATTTGAGTTATCAAACTCCCTTCTCTAGCCAAGGGCCCTTGTTAAGGCCTGATGTGGATGCCTTGGCCCAGACCACCTCCTGCTACCTCAGATTTATTCAATGAGAAAAGTGATGAGCACTTAGGAGTGAGGTTGGTGCGCCCCACTAAAGGGTAAGATGAGGTGTCAGTGAACAGGGAGCCCTGATTTAGAGCTTTATTTAGCTGCGTGGTGACCTGCGGTGGCACTCCCCACCTCCCCACGCTTGAGTCCTCTCTCCGTGAGGTTGTTCGTGTTCTCTAGAGTTCAAAGACTTACACACACACACAAAAGGCTTTTAATTTGAGGGACTACTGACTTTCATTTTGCTAATTGAGGACATTTTAAAAAGCAAATGCCATTGCTTGGTAGATTTACAAATTGGACAAATTTAGTTTACTGGGAGACTCACAATGTTGACCTTCTTTTCCTTGGCACTTTAGAGACAGGTGGTAGCTTTGTCATGGACTCATACCAGTTCTTGGGGAGGCTTCTGAAAATGACAGGTCCGGCGCGTATGTGCAGAAATGAGGGTCTGGGGAGAGAGATGTCGGGAACAAACCAAAGGCCCCAGAGAGAGGCAGGTGTTCAAGCGTGGGTGAGAACTCACTACTGCCCAGAAATGTACAATTAGCAGATTGATTTTTTATAGGGTTACAATTACTTTTTTTCAAATTACTCATTCAATGTCAGATTTTAAAGGGTGCTTTTTTTTTTAAGATTTACTTGAGAAAAGAGTTAGGGAGCATGAGCAGGAGGAGCAGAGAGAGAGAGAGAGGGAGAAGGAGAGAAGCAGACTCCACACTGTTGGGGGAGCCCAACGTAGGGTTTGATCCCAGGACCCCAAGATCATGACCTGAGCCCAAACCAAGAATTGGCCACTCAACCAACTGAGCCACCCAGGTGCCCCTAAAGGAGCCTTTAAATGCTTTGTACCTCTGTCCTCTTCCTTCCCCAAGGCTGGAGCATGGAAGCCTCCAGTTCTAGAGGGGCCTGTCCCTCCCAGTGTGGTAACAAGAGCACTGGGCTTCGGACAGAACGTCTTTTCTCCTTGAGTTTTTTTACTTGGCATTTAATTTTGGGTTCTGTGTAACTCTAGGCATTAGGATATTGTTGTTTCACACACAAAAATTTTCTTTTATGAGTGAGTGTCTGACTGCTCATCTTGTCGCTCAGTAAAGTGCCATTGAATGAGATGAAATGCCGTGTTCCTCGGGTCCCTGAAAGGGGACGTGTCCTCCAGACGCACGCCCCACTGTAGCAGGCTGTCCACCATGGCACACGCCTCTTTGGGTCCCGGATTTTTTTTTATTTTTATTTTTTATTTGAGTAGAGTTGACACATAATATTTTATCAGTTTCATGTGTGGATCTTGGTTTCTCATCTTTAAACTAGGGCCTTGGAGGAAATGATCAAAGCGGCCCAGTTCAGCCTCACCAGCTTGTCTGTCGGGCTCTGTTTCTTTTAGCTACATTTTCTGGACATTAAGAAAACTGCTCTTTTTTGGTAACCTCTGATTCCTCTTCAAGATTAAATAGCTTATTCTTTTGTTTATCTCTTAACTGCAGTTCCCTCAGTTCTGTTAGTTTCCTTTAACCTAGAACTGCTAATTTGGCTCTTTCTAAGGTCTCATCTAGGGTTTTCTTCGGCCTGAAGATTCTTGCTTATAAAAGATTTGCCTGCCAAGGTGCCTGGATGGCTCAGTTGGTTAAGCATCTGCCTTCAGCTCAGGCCATGATCTCAGGGTTCTGGGATCAAGCCCTGCATCGGGCTCTCTGCTCACCCAGGAGTCTGCTTCTCCCTCTCTCTCTGCCGCTCCCTGCCGTTCGTGCTTTCTCTCCCTCTCTCTCTCTCTCTCTATCAAATGAATAAACAAAATCCTTAAAAATAAATGAATAAAAGATTTGCTGGCCAAACAGAAGTTTAAGTAATTAACAATTGTGAGTGTAACAGTTAAGGCATCACTTTTTATAAAGCTTTCAAAATTATTCATTCACCTTTTAAAAAGTATATCATGATTTTTGAAAAATATTGATGGGTAGGATGTTTGCCGTCCTAAGTAAATTTGACCTCGTAGAGCGAACCCGTATACAGAAACAAGATCATCCCACAGAGTCACCGAGGAAAGTGTGGGATGTGTTAGAGAAACCATGGGTTCCCAGGTTAGGCACACTTGGATTTGAAGGATAGCTCTGCAAGTTCCAGGTTGAATGGCTCTGAGCTCCACTTTCATCTTAGGTATCACAGGGTTAGTAATGCCCCGCTGTATTAGAGGGTTGTTGTAAAATGTAGACCTGATGGTTTGAAATGGTGGACACAAAACAGGAGCTTTCTGAGTGGTAGTTGGCATAGCTGTAGTCAGAGGCGAAGAACCAGGCATCGACCTACGTTCTCACCAGGACTACTGTTATTAGAAAGCAGGAAAGTTCTTGGACACATACCATAATCAGCTGACTGAAATTCCATAGTGGCATCTGAAATCGTTTCTTACATGATCTACTCAGTTGCATTTGGATTTTAAAAAACTTCTCCCCACACCACCCCCAGTTACAAAGGGAATAGGTACTTTAAAAAAAAGAAGAATGGGGACGCCTGGGTGGCTCAGTTGGTTAAGCGGCTGCCTTCGGCTCAGGTCATGATCCCAGCGTCCTGGGATCGAGTCCCACATCAGGCTCCTTGCTCGGCAGGGAGCCTGCTTCTCCTCTGCCTCTGCCTGCCACTCTGTCTGCCTGTGCTCGCTCGTTCTCTCTCCCTCTCTCTGACAAATAAATAAATAAATAAATCTTTAAAAAAAAAAAGAAGAAGAATGCAGGAAGGTAGAAAATGAAAGTCCCCTCAGGGTTTCGGCCTCTCTTTGAGATAATCATTATTAATTTGTTGTACGGGCTTTTAGTCTTCTATATTTCCATGATTGGATAGATGGATGAATTTTTACAAATGTGATCAGGTTGTCCGTACCGTTAGGGTCCACAGTTGTTTTTTGAAGTGAATAATGTATGTTTGCATCTTTCCATATAAGTCACATAGGTCAACCTTATATTTTTAATGTCAACATAATATTCCATGGTATGATTCTAGCAAAACCAGCTCACTCAGAGCAATGTTGCAAAGAGCAGCCTAGGACGATGATCTCTAGACAGGGACACCTGCACCATGGGGGGCCACGGAGACTCCCCAGGCCATGAATAGTGCCTCATTTCTTATGTGCTCTTTCTTCAAACTCTTCTCCTGGGAGACCCACTGGCAGGCTGCTTCTCTCCTTGCACTCCCCTTTCCCAGTGACCCGATCCCAGCTTACACAACATAGCCAATCTCTTGCCTGCTCCACAGGTATGCAAACTCCCACTGCAAACTAAGAGACACTTCCAAGATTGGTGTTGGACTTGAGAAATTGAGTGACTTTATTGACTGGAAAAAAAATCCACTTATAAGTTGGTTGGTGTCTAATTCTTTGCTTCCAACAAAATTGAAGGAGGCACTGACTGAGTTGTTCATTGATAGATTGTTCAAAATAGTTCTTGGTGATGCTAGACCACTGTCTGATTTTGCCATATAACTTGGAAAGAATTCAAAGAATTGAGTGACGTTGTGATAACAGAATTCTTTCCATTCCTATATATTTCGATTTATGTGAACAAAGTTTCTTTGCACTTATATCTATAAAATGAAAAATAGGAATAGAATCAGTACCAAACCTCTCATTCTCATGTTAAGTAATAATCATACACATGTGCATAAAGTTATCTGGGGGGAAAGCCCAATAAGATTCCCCTCTTTTATGCCAACAGATTATGAAAATGTGTGGTATGTGTGTATACATTTGCTTTGATCATTTATAAACTACTAATAATTGTCATGGTAACTCCTTCCAGAAGAAAAACCATTACATTTAGAACCTTAGGATTTCAGAAACTTAAGAAATCATAAATTTCTATTTATAACCTTGTTTTTTATAGAAGAAAAGATAATGAACAAAAGCACAAAAATGCATTACATTAGAGCAAAATCCAGCAGTATGACAGAAGTACAAATTCAGAGAGGGAAAGGGGTGATGCAGAATTTCCAGCTGCTAACGAAAAACTTATTCATGATTTTTTCAAAGATTTGTGTATTTTATTTGAGAGAGAGCGAGTGAGCACAGGGGGGAGGAGCAGAGAGAGAGAGAAAGAGAGTCTCAAGCAGATTCCAAGCAGAGCGTGGAGCCCATCATGGGACTCAGTCTTATGACCCTGATATCATGACTTGAACAGAAACCAAGAGTCAGATGCCCAACCGACTGTGCTACCCAGGCGCCCAGCTTATCTATGATTTTTTAAGATGGATGACAGTGGTTGTTAAACTGTTATGGCATTCAAATGTATGTGGAATATACTTAAGAGAGCAATATCATAGTTATCTTTTAAAGTATAGCAGAAATTACATCTTTTGTGACAAAAACATCTCAAATTTTAGATGTCAACTTAAGATGTATAAGGGGCACATGGGTTTTCAAAATTATTTTAGGAGGCGCACCAGTAAAACAGTTTGAAGACCACTGGCCTCGTAAATAAATATATCATTCTACACTTACATAAACATTTCTCTTTTTTAAGATTTTATTTATTTACTTGAGAGAGAGCACAGAGGGAGAGGGAAAAGCAGACTCCCTGCCGAGCAGGGAGCCCAACATATGGCTCAATCCCAGAACCCTGGGATCATGACCTGAGCCAAAGGCAATCGCTTCACCGACTGAGCCACCCAGGTGCCCTGACACAAACATTTCTGTGGATCAGTTTCTAGAAGTGAACTATCTGAAAGTGTATGCACTGGCATTTTGTGATAGGTATTGCCAAATGGCATTACGAAAAGGCTGTGCCAATTTATATTCCTATAATAATAGCATAACCACTATTTCCAGTAAATACATTATTTCCTAAACCATTTTGCATAACAAATTCGGGCGTGTAGTAAACAACTTTTAAAGGAAAGCAAATCTGAAAAGTTATTTTTCCCCACTTCTCGTTGCCTCTTATCAATCCCTGCGAAGCACTTTACCTCTCCTCAGTGCTATACTTCAGAAAGCCATGCCCCCCCTTCTCTTACCGCTTCTCCATATTTAAATTAGGTTCCCATGCTATCATTCCTAATTTCATCTTCTACCTTTCTTTCATAGTAGCTAGCAGAATTTGTAATGATATGTATAAAAGACCGTCACTCTTGGGGGCTCTAAGCTTTGTGAGGCAGGGACCATGGCTTTATTTTGTTCACCCCCATATCCCTCCATGCCTAGCTCAGAGCCTGGATTGTAGGGCTCACTTAGTGTATATGTGCACAATGAGTGGACTGAGCATAAATGAGAAGAAATGCTAATACCATTATGTAGGATCATGATAGAGATCTTCATTGTCATTAGTCATATGCGGCTATTTAAGCTTAATTTATTTTAAGTAATCACACTTAGCCATATTCCATGCGCTCAGCAGCCAAGTGGGGCCAGTGGCTACCATGTTGGATGATACAGATACAGCTGGTTTCCATCATCACAGCAAGTTTGAATGGATAGCGCTGATCGAGAGTGATTGTACTTTCATTCTCCTAATTGTAGCTATGCTTGGCACACAGTAGATATTTAATAAAGATTTGATTAAGTGAATGAGCAAAGAAACTCCTTATCTCCCTCTCTTACTCTTCAGCTACAAGTTTCCACATAAAAGTTACTTTGTACTGAATAGCTGAATGGTCTGACTTAACTTACCTAACACCTTCCATTTCTTTTTTTTTTTTTTACACCTTCCATTTCTTACCAGAAATTTCCTTAAGGAAGCCAGTCCCTTTTTCTGTCCACTTAAAAACACATTGGAATAAGTATATTTTTAAAAGTAGGCTCCATGCTGGATGTGGAGCCCAACACTGGACCTGAACTCACAGCCTTGAGATCAAGACCCAAGCTGAGATCAAGAGTCAGGTGCCTAACCGACTGAGCCACCAAGGCTCCCCCCAAAACACATTGGAATAAAATAAAAGAGCTTATTATCAGAGCATAGAGGGGTTTCTTCACACACACAAGATTATATTCCTAGTATACATTCCTATTACAGTCCTAGTATCTTTTCTTGTTCTTGATGTAGAAACAATTCTCAGAATCAGTTAAATGAGAGTTCAGGTAAAATGTTCCTGCTATCTTTTCAGTGCTCCATAGTGTAAGGAATTCCACAGACATGAATCTGAATGTGGGCCCTGTCACTTTCTGGTTGTGACCTTGGCCAGTTTGTCTAAACTCTGATCCTCTGTCTTTCTCCCTTCGTGGATAAGAGTAGCCTACCCCGCATGGGTTTTGCACAAGTTACATGAGTGTGCATGTATGAAGTGTGGCATAGTGGGCTGGCTGAACGGTGGCTCACACCTGCTTCCTCTCAGTGCTTGTGTCTTACACACTTCACACCTGGATTACAGATGAAAACACAGCAGGTAATCTGCTATATCCTTCCACATTTTGGAGGGCTTATCTTCCCATAGAATCTAATTGTTCCTTAAATGAGAATTTTTCATTTGGTGACTCAGCTAACACAGATGTTCATTTGACCCCTACTAAATGGCCCATATTTGGTGTCTGCACATGATTTGCACACTAGTCACATGATCTACATGCAGGGTGAGACTTCCTGTCCAGACTGCCTTAAAAAGGGAAGGAGGGAGGAGGGAAAAGAGGAAGGAGAAAAAAAAGTGTTTTGTTTTATTCTTTTCATTTAGTCTTGCTCTTAGATCTCTGTTCTCAAATCCCACAGCTCCAACAATGGTATACAGAAACAAAATTCTACCTGATGATTTGAGAGCATTTTCATATAATTTCTCATTTACAAAAGAAGAACCGTACAAAGCTGATAGCTCAGATAATTCTCCCAGTTTTTCCCCTCTGGTGGAAAAACTGAAGCCCAGAAAGGTTGTTTGTTCATTTATTCAATAATCGTTTATTAAATACCCACCAGAAGCCGGGAATGACGTTAGGCCCTGGGGAAAATACAGATAAAAGCCATGGCTTCTTTTCTAGCTGCTGGGGAGACAGATAAGTCAACAAGGAAAGCCAGTCAGGGTGTTGAGTGCCGAGATTGGAGGGCTGGGTGAGTAGGGGAGCACCCAGGCCAGGCTTTAGGGCGCAGTCTGGCTTTTTGGAAGAGGACCTGGTCACTCAGCAAAGCCTTGATGGCCCCAGGGGAAAGGGGAGGGGAGGGAAGTCACTCAAGGGACAGAGACAGAGGTGAGCACTAGCCATACCTCGAGGGCCTTGGCCACACTAGGTCACCAGGATTTCCTGGGAACTTGGGAAGGATTTTAAGCAGAGAAGGGGGACATACTCAGATCTTCGCCCCACATGTGTGTCTGGGGGCTGCCATGGAGTGGTACCAGGTTGGGAGTAAGAAGTCCATTGTAGGCTTTCTATGCCTGTAGTCCACAAGGAGCCCCGCCAGCCGTGATGATCCTTGACAGTGACGTGGAGAACGGATAGCTTCCCAAGCTACTGGGAGGTAGTGACACTTCCACGCTTTAGTTGTAGGAAACTTCTGCTCTAGGGCTCTTTCTCCAGCCCAGAGCAATGAGCTACAAGGACTAAACAGCCATTTAAGAGCCTGCAAAACTATTCCTTTGGTGATAGCAGGCGTGTCTCAGACTTTTAACTGTTTCTCTTCTGCGCTCTCACTGGACATGTCATAGGTCTCCTGTGGTCACTGGTACCATCCCTTCTCCCATCCATGGAAAATAAGCCCACATTTTCTAATTGGACGAAATAGGCCATGACTGCAGTTGATGGAAAATGGGCAACTGTGTGTGCCACAAAGAGTCAAACGCCCTTTCCAGGCTGGCTCCTGTCCAACATAAATTATCCCCGTATGTCTGCAGAGGGCTCATCTTTCAAGTATGAGAGAAGCCAAGAACCTCTCATCCTTATGAAACTAACTTTTAAAAAAATACCCACCATTTGCCAGTTCAATAGTTTTGGATTGGCTTGTGAGCATTAAAACCATTTGTTACTAAGAGGAAAAATTCCCAGCCAGGCTGAGAAAGCTTATATCAAGTTTCAGCCTGATTCATTTCAGAAACCATCGTGAAAACTGGGACATTTTCTTCACACCACAATGAGTTAGTCATGGAAAGTCTGCCTTCATGTCAGCTCCCGGGGCCGCAGTCACGGAAGCGCACTCTGGGCCACCGAAGGTTTCTGCTGCGGGATGACAGAGTGGCGCCCTCCGCCGTCAGAAAGCGGAAGTGCATCGCAGCTGGGGCTCTGAGGTGCCCTTTGCCGCAAGCGACCTCATACTTGGTGTGGCTCTTTCTTTCCGGAAGTTTCGTGTTGTTGTTTCCAAAAGGTGCTTTGTACAAGCTGGAAGTTCCAGGTAGCTGGATGTGCATGAAGAGGTTAAAAGAGTGGCTCCCCCTGAAGGACTCTGGCCATCCTCTTACTCTTGAGTGACAGGGACGGATGGATGAGGCAGTCTTCTTGGCCATCTGTCCATCCCTTGAGGAGAAGAGTGGCCAGCCTTCCACGTGTCCGGGTGTTTTCAGCGTGGACCTCAGCCAGTGAGGCAGAAGGGGCCAGCCGAGCATCCTCTGCAGGCGAGACCCAGAATGCTGCCTCCCGGCCCGCAGAGGCCACCCCGCGCCCCATCAGTAGGCACCCCTGGAAGCGACGCTCCAGGAATCAGAGTTTCTTCCTGGGATGAGTTGTTCACGTGTTGTCTAGTTCGTTTGTTCACCTGTTCCTTCATGCACAGAATAGTGTGCAGGTCTGTCCCAGGAACGTGCTAGACCTCGAGAGCCCAAGGGTGGGTTCCTCTCCTCGGGGGGTCACAGTCTAAGCGCGGAAGGCACACGCCACACCTGAGTCATTCTCAAAGTGCGATTTATTACGGCCGCCTTCTCACTCCCGCTGCTGCATTTCTGACTGGTCCTCCGTCCCCGAGCCTTCGGTTGCCACTTTGATCAGCTGCTTGGGCACCTCTGTTGCCCCGCACACCAGCTCAGCACTGTCCAGCGTGGCCTTGGAGGAGCTGCCTGTGGCCAAGCCTTACTCCTGACAGCTCGCCTGGGCAGGCCGTCCCCTCAGAATCCCCTGGTGGCGGTGCCCTCGCAGCCTCTCCTCTCGGCTCAGTCCAGTCCTTGCTTCTCCCTTCCTCCCCCAGCCTCTGCTAGAGCGCTGCTTCTCTACACAGCGGCGTGCTTATGTCACGGGGGGAGACTGAAAAGCTGCCTCGCGCAGGCTGCTCCCCAAGCAAATTCAGTCCGTCCCCAGAGAGGGAGCCAGGCCCGAGTCACTTTTTTTTAATTGTCCGGGTGATTTCACCGTGCAGCCACGGTGGAGAAACAGAGTGAATTAGTCTTTAACTGGCCTTTAATTGCTTCACCCTGCTCAGCTTTTGCCTCCAGAGCTTGTTTCAGTGGCCAGGACAGAGTCACGATACAGGCGGGTGCCCTCAGCCCCTGGCTGCACACAGCCAAGGCCCTCGGCAGCAGCTCGAGTGTCGGAACCTTTAATGGCCTTCTCCTTCATCTCCTCCCCTGGCTGCCTGCTCAGCATCTGTTCCTCTCCTCTCCCCCCAGCTCCCGTTGGGGAGCCACGTGGAGAACCCGCTAAACTCATTGTCCGTAGCGTGCATGCAAGACTATCTGTGCAGCACTTTCCTATTAACAAAAATCAAAGAGGGAAAGATTTGGAAACTAGTTATCCAACAACAGGGGATTGGTTCAATGAATCACGAATGGCAGTGCAACAGAAAATTATGCCCCCGTCAAAATATTTATGAAGAATTTTTAGAGTCAGGGTGTATGAGATAGGTGAAATAAGCAAAATGCAATATTCCATATAGTGTGACCCTAGACTATCCACTTTTAGAAAAAGAACCTGGAGGGTAAAATACTGAAACACTAATAGTGGTTGTCTTGGCGTGGTAAGGTTATGCTTGACTTTCTTTTGTTACAATTCCATGTTTTTCCTAAAACATTGTGGTACATTGAGCAGGTACTACCTTTGCAATCAGAGAAAAAGCGATTCACAATTAAGTGGGGAGATATTAATAGCAGATGATGACTTGGGGCATCAGATGAAGTATATAATGGGGAATTTTGTCCACTTCTAGACCAATCACAGGCAAAGAGGAGCAGGATGGCTATCACTGGCTTAGACTAAACATGGTTCCGGAAACAGAACTGGGGCTCCATTAACAGGAAGATGGGAAATAGTTTGGGAAGGCGGTGCCTGGCATGGCTTATGAAACATGATCTACTTGTCAGCCAGAGTTGGCCTTGCCCCCATCACAAGCGATAACGGGTCTCAGTGTCAACCCCTTTCTGCCAGCCATTCCTTTGTGCATCCCATACACACATCCATGCTGATTTGTAAACCCCCGGAACTAGATAGAAGGAGGTGACCCCCTTAACCTAACTATTTGTCGAAGAGGATGGATGGGACAACAAAGGCAGAGGCCTTCCTCCTGGACACGTGCGAGGTGCGGTTGTGATCTGGCTGAGTGATTCTATATTCCTCTGAGACCTCTGTCACAGAGACGGAGGCTCCCAGAGGGCAGGGTGCTTTCTGCCATGCTCACTGGTGTAGCCTGGGTACCTGGCCCTGTGTGTAGCCAGAGTAGCTGCTCAGCCATGATGGCGTGAATGAATGAGTGCATTGATGACCGAAGATCGCGTCTCCATTGAGTGATGCCTCTCGAAGCAGAGTGGTGCTGGGCTCCGGGAGTTAGCTGGAGAGGTTGAAGTTTGCTCCCCACCTCCAGGGAGTTCATTGTCTACGATTAGGGGGATGGCCGGGCTGTGGTTTACAATGGGAGCAGGAAGCTGCCCTCTCTCCTCTTTCGGGATCAATGATCAGCATTCGTTTGCCCATGGGTATTGTACCTTGTGATAACTGCTTTTCATGTTGGGATGACAAGAATGTTTTATCTAGCAAAATGAACTTGCATTTGTGGAGGAACGGGGATTCCTCCTTTACCCCCTCTTTCTGAAGCTTTTAAAAGACCTACCTCACTCACTGGATGACCAGAGGATGGAAATCGCCTTCATCGATGATAACACAATCCAGATATAAAGGATGAGTATTAAGGAAAAGGTGCTCGTGGCCTGTTCTAAGAACCTTTCCTCACTCCAATTTTTTCTCATAAAACTCTGTTTTACTTTTGTTTTAGACTTAGAAGGTTTTGACTCTGTGGTATCATCTACTGAGAAACTCAGTCACCCAACCACAAGCAGACCAAAAGCCACGGGGAGGCGGCCTCCGTCCCAGTCCCTCACCTCCGTAAGTGTCTCCTCACTCCTCCTACTGCTGGAGAGCAGGTCAGCTTAGAGACGCCAGCCAAGGACTCTGCCGCCAGTGGCTGATACGAGGACGAGCCAGGAGAGGGAGGTCGTGAGATAGACTGCTGACCAAGAGTGATTGGAGCGTCTTCTGGAATCAAGCAGTATTTCTTTCTCTTTGTTCTTTGCACATGTGCCAGTGAGGTGGGCACTGCCTAGTCCCACTTTCCTTCTTTCTCCTTCCAGACTGATCCTTATTTGAACCTGAAATGAAATTGGTAAGAAAAAAAATGTCGTGTTTTATGGTGGGAGAGGAGAACGAGGTTTGTTTGGTCCATAAACAAAACTTTGCTACAGAATAATCCGCCACTGTACAGGTGCTTGACAATGGCCAAGCTTTTTTCTCTCAAAGCCCCATTATTGGCACCCCTCCACGGAACACCCCGCACACTTTTAGGAGATTGTACACATATAAGGTACCTCGTCATGTAGGTGAGACCAGTCAGAGTGCTCCAGATAACCCACAGAAGAAGGTTTTTGTTTGGGTCATTTTGAATAATTTCTTTCCTCACTGGAAACCTGTAACATATTTGTTGTACCAAATTTCAACAGTGAAACGCAAGAAGAAGAAAGTAAGTTTCCTGTAATCCTGCTTTCCAGAGCTAAGAACTGTTAACCACTTGCTGTGTATCTGTTTTTTATTTAAAATTCTATTCGTATGTATATAACATTATTTCTTCCAAATGGGGTACATAGTACATGCTCCCCCCCTTATATTGTGCACCTTTCCCCCCAGTCATTGCCCATTTTCCATGATGTCACATTTCATGGCTGCCTAGTGTTCCAGCCTGTGGTTATATGAGAGTTTATCTGGTCAGTGCACTATTGCTTCCACTTCTTTATTATAAACAATGAAGTGAATGTCATTGAAAAAAAACTTGATGCATCCACGAGCGATCTCTCTCTCTCTCTCTCTCTCTCTCTCTCTCCCCCCCTCTCCCTCTCCCATATCACATTGTCTTGTCCTTGCTGGGAATCCAGGTCTAAGGTCTTATGATCTTCATTCACCCAGATACACTAAGGACTTAACCTTTTGCAGGTTTTCCAGAACACTTCCTCCTTTCGCCTCGTCACTGATCCCACCACAGAGGGCCGCATTTAGAAGAAGAGAATGCCACTTCCTTCGAACCTCTTCTCTCCTATCTGTTGAGTTTGGGGGTGGGGTTTGAATCATGCTATTTTTCCTCTTGGTAGGAAACTACCCTAACCATGTGTTGATACCTTTCTGGAAGAAGGGCTTGACAAAGTAGCTTATTTTTTTACTCTTCATATAGGGTCCTGTGTCACTACCATCTTTCCTCTCCCTGCACCCTCCCCGACATGCCTCACACACACACAACCTATTTAATTGCCTCTCAGTATCTCTAAGTGCTTGATCCTATCTCCCACATCTTCTCTATAAATCCTTCCGTTTTGTTTTTTCCTCCAAATTCTTCCCAACTTTTGAAAGGTCTAGAGGACCTTGAGGCATCTGGAATTAAATACAGAGGAGGTCAGTTTACCATCTGCCACCCCATCCTTGGTTCATACATCCCATGCCTGGGGGTTCGTGTATATCTGGGGGACTGGGTAAAGGCACCTCATCTTCACTCGCTTTTAACCTGTACCTTTTTTCACTCACTTTTTCAACAAATATTTATAGGCATTTAAGACGTGTGGACTCAGCTCTGAGCCAGGTACAAAGGCTATGACTGGGAGTGAGACATACAAGGTCCCTGCCCTTAGGAAGCTTATGGTGCCATGACTCAAATTTTGGCATTCTACGTGCAACAATTTCATGTGTAGACTTAAAATAACAGGATACATTTGTGCTTTAAAGAAGTATAATTACTCCCTTCCCTTTGTCCCCATCCATCCCCATGTGGATGGACATTTCAAATTTGTATTGGCTCTTCCTCTACTTAGCACCCATAGGTTTTTTTCATAGCAAAATGGGATCCTGGATATGGACATGTTCCTACCAGGCCATTGGAAGGAATGACTGCGGAGATACACCGGTCAGGATTAGCCAGCCTGGGACCTCTCACCCTTGAGCTTCTTTACGTTTATTGAATTCAAAGAGCGAGATTTGATTGGCAGCTCATGAACTGTAGGTTACACAGAAGGAAACTAGCTTTTTGAATAAAATCTCAAAGTGAAGGGGTACAGGCACTGCAATGTGGTTAAGCAGTTAAGCTTAGAGTAATAAGAAAGCTTAGTTGGGGGTATTATTCTAGGTAATTGGATTTTCAGATAAAACAGATAAATAAGACCTTTTAATTCTAAGATTTTGCTTACAAATCCCTAGATATATTAGTTTCCTGCCTTAGAAAGTAGGATAAACAGAAGAAAATAAACATGGGGTGATGTGGGCATGATTTTTCTGTAATGACACCAGTGATGATTCTAGATAGGATGATTTTCCCACCACCAGGGTAGATGGCACAGATGTGCGGCTAAATGCAAGCTCACCCAAAGAGATTTCTGGACGATTCTTCATTTAAAAAAAAAAAAAATCCCTTGCCTCAGAAACTCGTCATTTTCATTTGCTTTTTGCTAAAATAGCGAAATTCTAGCACAATAATCATTTACTTCCAAGTGAACTCCACTGACTGGTTCACATTCATCCAGCTTTTTGATCTTCACAGTGAGGCAGGAATGGTAGGAATATTATCCCCCATATTCTACCAAAAGATGCTGCCATTCTGTGCCCATGAGGGTGGAGATTTAGCCGTAAGTCCCCCAGTTAGAGGTGAGCCGGCCATCAGGCAGGCAGGGCTGTGCCCTGGAGTGCGGAAATGCTGCTCCCTGGCCTGCAGGCCTGTGACCTCATGCCCCCTGGAACGGTTCCTCTCTGACAAGTTCTTGCAGGCACTTTGCTCTTCCTCAGATTTCCTGGTCCTGGAAAAGGATCCAGAAGGAATGGAGGAGAGACAGGTCAGAGGTAGCCTCCGCTTGCCCTGCGTGTCCCTCCCCACTGGACTGTCAGCCTTGTGAGAGCTGGGACCGTGTCCGGCATGTCACCTAAATTTAGCACCGCTCGGTACTTAGCACACAGTAGCAAGTGTTTACAGAAAGAAGGGAGGCTCCGAAGGATGGAGGGAGCAGGAAAGGCTGGGTGACGCAGGCCCGGACAGCTGAAATGCCCGACAGGCGTCGGTGCCAAGATCCCATGGAAAGATCCCTGCTGGAGGAAATCTCGCTTCTTAGTCCCAGTTCTGCCACTATCTCTAGCACACAGAAAATAGCACCCTTTCTGCCTCTCAAGGTTATAATAAGGAGACGAACAAAATAGAAGTGGCGAGTGCTTTGAAAAGCATACAGCATTATGTTAACAAAAGCTCTGTCAGCTAAGGTGTAATTCTGACAAAAGCATTTTCTTTTGGCTTTATCCAGTCTTCCCTTTCAAGCCCTGATATCTTTGACTCCCCAAGTCCCGAAGAAGATAAAGAGGAACACGTTTCGCTTGCACACAGAGGAGTGGAAGCATCAAAGAAAACTTCAAAGACTGTTACCATATCCCAAGTGAGTGACCAGCCAAGGCAAGGGTGTCCAGACAGCAGGGACCCCAGCCTTTTCGGGTGTGCTCTGATGACGAGTTACAAACCTGACAAGGATCAACAGATGGCTTAGTCTGTTCAGGCTGCTCTAACAGTCATAGATGGGGCGGCTTAGAGACAACAGAAATTTCTTTCTCATGTTTCTGGAGGCTGGAAGTCCCAGATGAGAGTGCCAGTGTGGTAGGTTCTGGTGAGGACTCTCTTCAGGGTCGCAGACCACCAACTTCTCGTTGTGTCCTCACGTGGTAGAAGGAGGGAGAGGGAGCTAACTGAGGTCTCTTTTTTAAGGGCACTAATTACGTTCGTGAGGGCTGCACCCTTATGACCTAATGACCTCCCAAAGGCCCCACCTCCTAATACCATCACAACAGGGGGTTAGGGTTTCCACGTAGGAACTGAGGGGATGCAAACAGTCCAGTGCAACAGACAATGCAAGTTTTTGTCACTCTTCAGTAATAGTCATTACTTTAGTCATCAAAATCCCATGTTACAAAGTCCCTGAAGCTGGGCAGAATCCCTGAGAAACAAGTTGAGTGGTTGATTTTCCATGTTTTCCCCTGTGGTTTGATCTCTTCATACCAGCAGCCACACATAAACATACACTGTTACATGTCACCACTGCCGCCCCCGCCACCACAGCGAAGCAACTGGAAGGGCCTGGAGGTGTGGAGAAAGAATGCACCACGTACGTTAAGTGCTGTGTACTCTGCCCCCACATCTTGGCTTTTGTGTTCAAAACTGATGATGTCACAGACTATGTTTGGCAGCAGCACGCGACTCTTACTGACTAAAGGGGGTCCCTCAAAGAAAAGCAGCTTTGGATTCATTTATCATGATCAATTTCGAGTCTAAAAACATTTTCATTTCATTGCGTGCCCAGGGAATGATATCGCTCTTTTAAATTACCGGCTTGTGAGAAACAAAGAAGGCAGTGGGTAGCACCTGCCCGGGACTTCTGAAAGATACCTGGTATTCATCCTGTTCATCCTCGGAATGCATTTTCTGGTGCTAAGGGAACCCAGTCAATTGGAATTATTTTCTATACACATTGGCAGCTGCTTTCTGCCTAACAGCAGAAAATTGCAGTCCTTTTGTAAAGACACTTGAACCAGGAATTAACACAAAGAAATTACAGGGTATGTGGGATTTTCCTTCTCGCATATTTAAGAACTTACACATATTATGTGTAATGTGAATTATGTGAATTTTCTTAAAAACCCGGTCTGGTACACCAAACTGTGATCCTGGGAAACACATCGGTGGTAGTTATTCACAAAATTGAAGCATTTTTCCTTCACGAAAGGGTTCCATTTGCAGAAATTGGAATTAGTGCCGCTCTTTCTGATGAAGGGGGGGGCGGTTACTTAGAGTCGTGGTCTCTCTGCCGCCCCGGGGCGTCTCTGTAGTGACATCTACTGGTGGGCAGTGGCCTTTCAGGTTTCAGATTCTCAGTTCTGGTCCACGAGCCCGGTTCCCTTCCTGGGAGTTGGCATGTTGTTTATCGCTTACTATAAATTCCACCCGAACGAATTTGGGCAGGGTGTATAGTGGCCAATACTGTGTGAGGACTTGCAGAAGTCCTTGTCCGCTGCTGTGGGCTGGGACAGAGAGTGAGGTAGGAAATGCTGAAAGACGCATTGATGGAAGAGTTGCCTGGAAGTCAGTCCGTGAGGACATTGGTAGGTTGGAAGAGGCACAGGGGGAGATGAAGAGTGCGAAGTAGGGAAAAGTGTGAACCCTGGAATAGGAAAGAAACAAAGAAAAGAACGACAGGAGAGCATGAATCGTCCCGCTCAGGCAGCCACCGTCGCGGTACGGGGCTCCAGCGTCCAGTCGGCAGGGGAGGGGATTGAAGCCCAGTCCTGCCAGTTATTAGCCATGGACTTGGGGGAATTTCTCCACCACGTCCCTAAGCCTCGGTTTCCTGCTCTCAAAAGTGTATGCCAGCCGAGCCCTGTTTCAGTCATTTAGCCGACGTCCGGCACGTGACCAGCGCTCCATAAATGTCAGTCCCTCTTCCCTCTTACTACAACTCCTACAGCAATAAGCACGGGATGGCGGATCGCTGTCCCTGGCAGCAGAAAGTGCTTTTCCTCAATGGTAACTTGGCAGAGAAAAGGCGGGCGGAGAGGCTGGGAATGATGGCCCATCTGCTTCTGGCTCACTCTGCCCAGTCTCTCCCTCTAGCACAGCCGGAATCCTCACTTTCCCTCCACACCATGCCAGCCAGCCCCTTCTTGGCTCTTGCCCTGGGCACCTGCTGCTGGACGAGTCCCAGCTGTGTTGGCGAACTTCACCACCAGCCTCAACTTCCCCATCACTCAGCCCCTCGCCTCCCAGCATCCTGTGCTGCTTGCCCTCCTATTCCCCTGCCCTAGGTCTCAGGTTGCCGCCTCCTCCCCTGGGCTGCCCCATGCCCCTCTTCCCTCCTGCCCGTGACTGTCCTACTTCCTGTGCCCTCTCAGCCTCCTCCTGGGGCAAGACACTTCTCCATCAGGCCTCCCCGACCTGTCTCCTCTGTCTCCAGCTTGGCCCTGCCTTGGTCTTTTCCATGAGGATATCTATCGTCCAGCTCAGTGTCTCCCCCATCTTTGAAAGCAAACAGAACCCTTGCATGATTCTGTCTCCTCCTGAGGCTTCTCCGTGAATGCTTTCTCTTTCTCCCATCTTCCGTCTTCAGCCAGCTTTCTGGAAAGAGAGTTCTAAATTTGCAGGCCACGCCTCTCTCCGCCTCTTCAGGTGCTGACCTGCCGTGTTTAGGCCTCAGTCTCCCTTGTTGCGCCAAAGGCCCTCCAAGCCCTGTCTTCCTCTCAGCGCCCTTGACCCACTTATCCAACCCTTTTTTCTCTTCTGAAAATCTCTCAGGGGACTTCCATAAGCCCTGCCCCTCTTCTGGTCAGCGCTCTTTGTCCCAATCCCCGATGTGTCTCCCTTCTCTTCCCAACTCTTCAATTCACCAAGTCCCCAGGTCCCATCACTGGGCCTCTTCTCCCCCGATTCTGTGTTGTTCACCCCATGGTGCCGCTTCCTCAGGCGATCTCTCTGGCCCAGCTCACTTGCTCATTCCTTGGCTCTGCCCCCTGGACGTGTCCCCTTGGCTATCCCTCAGGCCCCTGAAACTCAGAATGTCAAAAGTGAAATTGTCTTCTGGGCCTTCAGGCTGTTCCTCCTGCCGAGAAAGGTACAACCTCCCAGCCTGTTTCCTCCGGCCCCAGCCCCGGCCCTGCAGCCTGTCTGGACCCGCTTCCCCCTCTGCCAGGGGTCTGCTCCCCGAGACCAGGCGCTGTGCCTCTCGGTGGGATGAGCCTGCCTTCGCCGCAGCTCTCAGAGCTGTCTTTGCTCTCTCTGCCCTTGGCCGCTGTCTGTCGGACACCCACCATTCCTGGCTTTCCTGGGATGAGAATCTCCCAGGAATTCCCTCGGCCTCCAGGCGTGCCCACCTTTCGGCCCTTCTGTAGCCAGAGTCATTGTGAGCTTTGTGCAGGATGTTTTTACCCCTTTGCACGGCCTGCTCTACCTCCCAACCTGCACCCCATCTCCCGCGCCGTCCCAGCTGCCGAGCGACCGCTTGCCGGAAGTGTGCCTCATTCCCTCCCTCCTAGAACCGTCCTCTCCAATCGCCCTTCCTCTTCTGGCCGCCTCCCAGTCCTCCTCCTCCGGGATGGGGCTCTCAGCAGCTCCCCGGCGCCTTCCCTCTGGGCTAGTTGGTCCGTTGTGTGTGCTTCCGTGTCTCCGTGCTGACCTCCTTGTGTGCAGACCGCCCCCCGCATCTGCAGTGTGTCGGCTGGTCTGTCCGCCCCTCACTGTGTTCTGAGCTCTCGGGAGCTAGGAAGATGTTCTGCTCACTTCAGAGTTTGCAGAGCCTAGCAAGCAGGTGGGCCTCCGGACTCGTACGTTAAACCAGTTAGGAACTACCTGTCCAGGTGGGTGGTCGAATCTAAAACACTAGGGGGAGGCTCTCGAAGGGGGATGCCTGTGCCAAGTAGGCCCTCAGGGGCTTGTGGGTGAAGGGGTGAGTGACGAGTGTGTTTCAGGTGACGGGCGCAGGGATATAGATGGGGGACTTAACTGAACACGGATCCCGGCCTGAATCCTCTCCGCCTTCCCTCATCGCAGGTGTCCGACAACAAAGCATCCCTGCCGCCCAAGCCAGGGAGCATGGCTGCAGGTGGCGGTGGTGGGCCAGCCCCTCTGTCCTCGGCGACATCCGCCCCCTTGTCGTCCTCTTTGGGAACAGCCGGACACAGAGCCAACTCCCCGTCTCTGTTTGGCTCGGAAGGAAAACCAAAGATGGAGCCCGCAGCCGGCAGTCAAGCGGCCGTGGAGGAGCTAAGGACGCAGGTCCGCGAGCTGAGGAGCATCATCGAGACCATGAAGGACCAGCAGAAGTGAGTGTCTGGGGTCCCCTTCTTCATCCACCTCCCAAGTTGCTGCCCGCTGGGCCGGGGCCACATTCTGCAAGCCTGCGTCTCCCACCCGCCCACGCAGGCGGCCCGCTCCCCCAGGGTGGTGGCAGCAGGGGTGAGGTGGGTTGGAACCTGAGAGGCTTCGTGTCCCTCAGCTCCTTGTGTGACCGGATCTGCGGCACGCAGGGAGGGCACGGGCTGGCTGCGGGGCGGACAGCAGAGTCACTTACCAGGACTAATGCACCCAGCAGGCTGCTAAAAAGAACGATCTTTAAATCCCCATAAAATACGGTATATGCTTCTACCACTTCCTGATTAGCCCAACAGCCAGCGTTTCCTCCAGCACCAGCAAAATTGCCGTTTCTTCGGCTCGCTGTCTGATGAAGTGATCGGCTTGCATTTAGGGCCTGGAATGGGTGGCAGAGATGCGGGGATTCTTTAAACCCAAGACTTGACTCTCAGCAAGATGTTCTCCCCATGAGACTAGGGGCTCTGTCCATGCGTGTCTACACACGCTCTCCGCATCACTGGTCCTCGGGGAGCACTCTGATGGCGAGAAAGACCTGAAGGCAAAAATAAATAGCACACGTAACTGTTACCCAGGATACCGCGTGCAGTGACAAAAACAGTAAAAGAGTTAGAAGTCGGGCAGTTCTTATCTGAGTAAACTGAGGCTCAGAGTTTAGGGATCAGTTAGCTCTTTCTTAGAGGAGTTAGATGGGGAGGCATCTATGTAGGCCTTTCCTGAACAGAATTTTGAAAAACGATCTAGGGTTGCTAAGAGCAGAGCCATGCAGCGAACGGCACGGGCCAGGTAGGGGCTCAGGCACACAGAGCAGCCCCGGCTCCTGGCCTCCTGGAGGGGGAGGTCCCTGGGCAGTGGCGGGCGATGGACACCTGCCGCCCTGCATGGAGCTGGAGGACCTAATGTGTCTTGTGGCCCGATACTTTGGGGAGTATTGGGTTAAACATAATTGATTTCTTCTCCAAAAGGACAGCTCTGAGCCTTCGCTGCACACCAGAAATGTGGGGAGGATAATGTATGCTATTTTTCTGGAACATTCCTTTTTCTTTAGAGCACCCTAGGACAAGGGTTATAAGGTACTCACTTGGAGCACTGTGGCTCTGTTTGGGTTCTGTTCCACTCCAGCTGGGAGGGGCCGAATGAAATTGGGGCCCCCTGGCCTTACCCCCCACCTGGAAGGTGCCCATTGAATAACTAAGCAGAATCAGCCGGATGGAGCTAGAAAGGCTCTCTCATGGTCAGCCAGGCCGCCTCTCACTCCTGAAAGTCCCCAGCTCTTCTCTGAATCTGCAGGTTACAGGTTTGGGGAACCACGGGCCCCAGCCGTGTCCAGGTGGCGTGTGTCTCTTGCCTAGACAGTGACCCCATGGCCCCAGGACATCCCAGAGCACTGGTTCTCAGCCTCCTGAAGAGGACCATCATTGTGGTCAGACCGGTCCAGATCCAGGGCTTTAGCCCTTTCAGTCCTCTGAGAGGGACCGGCCACATCAGAAATGGCCTGTGTCTGCCTCAGAATGAAGACACGCCGTTGCTTTGGGGCCATTCTGCCCCACGCTCCTCCCCACTGGGAAGCCCGGGCATATTTGCCCATGACCAACCCTCCCCACCCCATGTCTTCTTGAATCGACATGTCAGAGAATCCCCTGCCCCATGCCTGCCTCTCACAGTCGCCCTGCGCAGGGCCACTGGGTCCCTAAAACCTCCGGCCCCAGCTCCCTAGCTCTAAGTGTCCCTTCCCTCTCAGCCTTCAGCGCAAGTCCCTACTGACCCCCTCCTCCCCACGTGTGCTGCTCCTTACCTCCCTGCTCCCGCCTTGGCTCTTCTCCAGCAATCCCCCCATCTTCCTTCCTCCTCGAGGGCTCAGGCCCTCTTTCACCAGTTCAAGACTTCATGACATTCTTTGCATTGGCTTCCCCAGCTAACTCCTCCAACCTGCCATAGTCTTTCTGGAATCACGCCATCTGCTTCGGATCTCAGCTGCCTCTCTCCTGAGCTCTAAGTAGTGCCCGCTGACATAGAGGTGCATGGCGTGGGCTTGAGTAAATACGGTAACGAGTAACAACCCATTAGCGTCCGAGAACCCGTTGCATCATCGGCAGCAGGGCCCGGACGCTGAGCCACATACAGGGACCCTCATGGGGCTCATCTGAGGGGAGCAAATGCAATATAACTTATACCTTAGTATACTCTCTCTCTGCAGTCCTTGTTTTTTTGATTTTCCAATCCAGTTTGTAAAAATGTGCACATAAAATGGAGCGTCTGCTACCCTAAAATGCGATACCATTCTCTGGCCAGAGTGGCGACGGTTCCAGTGTCCTAAGTGCTGAGTCTGCAAGATGATTAACTTCGTTCCGCTTCATTATTTAGTGTTGTAAAGGGCATTAGACTGTGTACCCTAACTCATGTCTGCTTTCTCTGTGACGTCATTACCATATGGTCAGTTGAGCTATTTTAACTCCAAGATTTCAGGTGTTACTCTTTGTAAGATTTTGCGAGAATCCATGAAAACTTACCAGTAACCTTTTATTAATTTAAAACTCTGTGAGTTTTAAGTAAGACATACCTGGGGTGACAAAAATGTCTCCAGTGAAAATTATTATGTAAATACATCTAAAGACCAGTGATTCTATAACAAAGGACCGGCGAGGGGGAGGGTAACAGAACCGGAGCCTGGATCCTGGAGTCTAGCCGTTGGACAAGGCAAGCCACCTCTCTGGAATCACCTTCCCATCTTCTCCCTTTAGGAGAAGCTTAGACTAATGGATCTCAAAGATCATTCCAGACCTCCTGTTTGATGGCCACATATTTGAGGAGCCCAGAAATAATAGCGAGCCTTTCTGTCTGCAGTAAATGCCAAGCAGTAACAATGCAAAGAAAGAACACAATGTTGTGTCCATGTGTTCGCTGTAAAATGCTCAGATGGATTTGGTGGTAGTAAGAGACTTCTTAGCTCTTACTGCCAAAGTCCGGGCTTGTGTTTAATTTCATGGCCATTTGCTTTTCAGACGGGAGATTAAGCAGTTACTGTCAGAGCTGGATGAAGAGAAGAAAATCCGTCTTCGGTTGCAGGTGGGTACCTTGGGGTCTGGCTGCCTTGAGAGAGGGCCAGTCAGGGGTGGTGGCCGCCTCAGGGCTTCATTTTGAAAGTAGATGACTGTCCCTTCTCTGTAGATTCCGAAGCACTTCCTGTGGCCATTTTCTTAGAACTGTGTAGGCTCACTTCACATCCTCGCCTGCGATCCAGGAAGTCTTGGGGGAAGGGAGGCGTGAATCCATGTGCCCCCAGTGGGGTTTCTCATTTGGAATTTATCTGAAACGTCTCCTCTGTGGAAAGTTCCCTCCAATTTCCAAAGGTCACATTACAGTAACTGCCAGAGGGCGTGGTGCTGGGGCGGGCCCCATTGCCAGCTGGCTTCTGTCATTGGAACTCCAAGGACCACAGCTGTCCACACTCGGCAACTCGCTTTTCTGTACTTCTCACCAAGAGCCACGTCAGTCCTGCCAGGGCATCAGAGCCCCATCCCCCACCATCCCCTGAGCCAGCTCAGCCGTTACCAAAAGAGAATGTGCAGAGAGTTGCATACCTGCAGAGAATATGCGGGGGTTGCAGAAGGCCGAAGGCAGACTTCAAGCTTTCGTCCAGCTGGTGTCCCTGGTGCTGCTTGGGACCCATGCTGCTTAGAGAAAGGATAGGTA
This sequence comes from Mellivora capensis, assembly GCA_004024625.1. NCBI lineage: Eukaryota > Metazoa > Chordata > Mammalia > Carnivora > Mustelidae > Mellivora > Mellivora capensis. The sequence goes on along the minus strand of PISX010000028.1, from coordinate 206,150 downwards.
ACCGCTTCTCGTCACTTGGGGGGTGCCGATAGACACCCCCTTGGGTCCCACCAGAGCTGCCTTCCAACACCACTAGGTGGCTCAGCAACATCGGGGCAGCCCGCTCTGCCCTCTGGCCTGGACCCTGGAATTCTTGCTGCTTCCGACAAATTCTGGTTACTGGGAGCCTAAGAAGGCACGCACCCACCACTTCCTAGCGCCTCGCGTCCGTGTGCCTGTTCTTTAGGTTTCTGTCACTTCTGGCAATTCAGATGTAACTTCACCCATTCCACCTTGAAAAGTGTGAAGTTGATTCTTTTCTTTCATTCGACCAAGTTGATTATCTTTCAGCTTCTCTCAATCCAGTGAATTCATTATGCTTTTGTCCTGCTCTTGTTTTTCCTTTATAGATGGAAGTTAATGACATAAAGAAAACTCTTCAATCAAAATGAATACTTGATAAATGAAATGTCACATTATTCATCCTGAGTCCAAGACTCAAATTTTCCGCCCCAGCCAAAATAACCTTGTGCCAAAAGATTAAAGGTTTGCCTCCATGTGTCCCTGTTTGAAAGGTTAGCACAGAAGTCTTGATAGCACAACACAAATTCCATCTAAGAGGAGACTCCTCCCCACGGAATAATCCTGGGCATGGCACTGGCTGTGACTTAGAGCAAATTGTGCTAAAGGCTTTTTTACTATGAGATCTCATGCAAAATGAAAACTCAGGCAGTTTAGTCCATAGTGGTACTATTTTGATGATATTTTCCATTAATAAAATGTAATTTCAGATTATTCGTTTACAAGCTTTATAATTTTATGATTTTTTTTAATCGTGTTTTGTCACAGATTCTCCCAGTGTCTGTATCACACATAGTCCAGAGCGAGTGTCCCATCCTTTTGCTTCAGGCAGGAAGCTGCCTCGCTTTGTGTGCCCTCTAGGATTCTATTACATATGCAATTGTAGGTCCGACCCGTCCCTTCCCTGCCAGCCAAGCCCGCCACCCTGAGATAAATTTTAGCTTATATATGATGGTATATTTACAAAAAAGAGAAAGAGAAAACCTGGTATTTGCAGTGATCTGTGCCTTCTTTTTACCACCCTCTTGATTGGAGCTTTTGTGATGCAGCTACCATGATTCAAAACAAAACAAAACAAAACAAACAAAAAAAAATACAAAACAAAAACCAAAAACAAAAAAAAACCACAAAAACACAAAAATACAAGAAAAAAAAAAACCCTTTTTTTTTTTAAAGCCACTTCTCAAAGTCCACTAGAGGCCACTGTCTTCAAAGCTTCTCTCACCTAGCCAAAGGTCCCAAGAGGAGACAGCTGTGAAGTTGGGCGCGCTCTGTGGTACCCGCTGTGACGTTTAAGTTCTCCCAGTTGTAGGTTGTTCATGGAACTGGAAATGTCACCCCTGCTTGATTTTTCATCAGCCAAGTTAAACCCCTGCTTCCTGTCTTTTGCACCTTTTGCGTGAACAGAATATGCATATGAAAGCAAAAATAAATAAACGTAAAATGCAATGAAAACAAGGGGGGGAAGTTGTGTTATTTCCTGCACTGGGTTATCCGTGTGTGCTCTTGTTTAGACTGTACTCACATAATGTCATTTGCCTTGTTCTCTTGTAACTCCTTCCTCAGGTCCAAGAGAATGGTAGGGGGGGAGCTCGTGTTGAAGTGTAGCCATTGGCTTTTTCCTGCATTTATGGAATTGCTTTTTCCATCCCAAGGAAACTGGTGTTTGCCTGTCGCTCTATCTCTGTAGCAAATGAACAGCTCAGGCTTAGCCTATGTAACTGTTTCCTCATCCTTAGCTGGAAACAAGGGGGCATACTGTATTGCAAGATTGTTGGGGGATTGGGGGGTAGGGATGGTCCCATCAGGGCCCCGATGATGTTTTATGTGTTTCTCAAAAGCTGCTTTGTCTACTTCCTGAGTTTTAGAATGAACGTACTAAATATTAATGGATTTGCACAACCACAAAGAATGAGAATTGATAACACGGAAGAAGTAATGCAAAAAAAGAAATCAACACATGGTATCGATTATCCCAAGTATTACAGATAAATGTCTCCTTCATCTCTCCCTTCCCCACCTTCCTCTTGCCTACATGCTCATCCTCGCTGCTTGAGGCTACTTCCTCTCGAGTTCTGTACTCACTGAGTCCAGTCCTCCTGGTCTTCCAGGACGGCGGGCACAATTAAGGGGAAGGGAGTATGTAAAGAAAGAAACCTCCCATCCTGCATTCCCATGTCTGGACATGTTGCCTTTGCAGCAGCCTTGCTCGCAGTGTGCTTGGGGCCAGGAGCACCAAGTTTCCAAGGGCAGCATAAAACATTCCTGAACCCCTTCACTCTTCTAAGCATTTCTACGTTAAACTTAAAGCCTTGAGAGATTTCCCACCGCCTAGTATAAGAATAAGGATTGAATTCTTTGACATTTGGATTTCTCATTTACTCATCATGGAAATCCCTAATGATATAGTTGTATACGATGTGTATACGAAGTAGGACTGTTAATAATTCAGTTGAGAGGTTGAGCGCCCTGGTGGGGCACTGGCAACCTAGAATGTCGAGGGCTGTCATCTTCCCCTCATAGAAGCCACAGGCTTTCTTTGTATAAAGAGAGGGAGAAGTGATTCTAGAAGGAGGAGTTGGCATATCTAGCTTCATTCCCGCCCCTTGGGCTAACCAGCAAGAGGATTCTACATTATGGACCTGACGAGCCACTGCCCGAATAGCCACCATCTTTACTCTTTACAAAATGGACCCGTGGAGAATATTGAAAAGCTTGGAAGGATCACTTTTGAAAAAATTCTTTTGCATTCAGCATGGACTCGACCAGCATCTATGGAGATTATTTTTTTGCTTCATTTTCTAAAATTGTATTTAGAAAAGTCTTAAGTATTGTGCTTTGTAAAGAAGATGATTAAAATGAAATTTTGTGAAAATATTTTTGTTCAAAGTTGTCATGGTCCAAGAGGAATGATTTCTTGGAATTCAAAACATTTTTCTCCATTTTACACAACTTGATTACTCTTACGGAAATGTCTTTGGAAGACATGGAATATAGTACCCCTTACCCCACTTATCTTTGCCAAGTGAACAGAAACAACCCATTAAAATCCGTGGCTGTGAATTCCATTTTTACATTGGTCGATTTAACACTCATATTTTGGCAGAAAATTCTAGTTAGGCCTATGCCTATGTTGTTTTTTAGTGTAAAAATCATTAAATTATCATTATTCGAATAATTGTGTAAAGCCACTTTTATTCATCCACAGCCCTCCAGATGGCATACTCAAGTACATGATTTGTTTTCTCCTATAAGGACAGCCTGTATCTATCATCACACGTGTGCCTTTGGCTACTAATGGCAGAGTTTTATTTCCTTTCATAACCAGCTCCTTGATGGGAAAACCACAGGGTGTGTAATTTATTGCTCACAGTCGCCACCGTCTGTATTAAGGATAATCCCCAGGCCCCACAAAGGCCTTTGTATCTTAACCTGAGGTCACCAGGGTCCCTTTTCTGTATTAGATTAGGTTTCCGTTCTCTAGCTATTTTCACACTAATTAATGTCAAGATGTTGAGGCCCCACAAGGGATTGGTGAAAAGCTTTTCTTTTTGGTTTAATACAAATGAGAAGTGCAACAAAGCCGCGCGTGCATGGGTGCTAGGTGTTCAACACGGCTGACGACGGCATCCAGCAGAGCAGAGGCTCGGTGCCTACGACCCAGGCCTGGGGAAGAGGATGCCGTTCCCCAAATTCGGTCTAACGAGGGAACACAGTGGCCAAGGCAGAGAAACTCTTTCCCGGCTGGAAATAAATGTTTGTCGGTAGTGTAAGGGTGGAGAGGGGGTCATGTCTCTTAAAGTGATGAGCAGTTGCTGTCGTTCCCAGTTCTGTCCCTCGGGTCCCTGAGGCTTGATTCCCAATACATGGAGCAGAAGACAGCCCCTGAAGCCAACGAGAACCCGAGAAGCAGGTGCAGGTCTCAGAGAGGTGGCTTATTTCATGTTGTTTTTAATCATTCCCACATTGGAGTGGCTGTGGGGGGGACAGCCTTTCCTATAAATGACATTGCATGGTCATTATGTTTGTGAATTCAGAGTTCACAGTAAAATGGGCTGTTCCTTTTTTCTTGTTAGGGCAATAGATGAGAAAATACTTTTTTTTAAAAAAAAGATTTTATTTGAGAGAGAGCGTGAGCTCGAGCAGGGGTGGAGGGGCAGAGGGAGAGGCTGATGCTTAACCAACTGAGCCACCCAGGGGTCCCTTGGTGATAAAATACTTCAACCGACCAATAGAACAAGGTCACCTGGCAGGCTGTAGCTAGAATTTTCTGAGGAAAAAATAGAAAAAGAAAAAACAAGAGAATTGAATTCCTGGGAACCCAGATTCCCCGGGAAGTTTTCTTTAAATGGCAGCAAGTTTAATTAAATGAGGCAGATACAGCACTGTCATTTAAGCCTAAGTCTTGAATGCTTCCCTTCCCTCTCACCCCTGTAGAATGTTACTAGGTCTCCAGGAAATTAAGATTTGTTGTCAAGCTTTGAACTTCTTGATGGGAAAGTCCCCTGGAAATGCAAAACTCCATTATAGTTTCTATTAACTAAAAGAAAAGTTTAGAGCAGTTTACAAACCAACTTTCAGCAAGCCGATAAGGCCATCCTGAAGCCAAACAGAAAAACCAGGAAAAAACCAGTAACATTTCCGTGGTTATTCCCCAAAAGTAAAACAGATGTTTTAAGATTCTCTTCAAGCTTCATCATTCTTTCTCAATCTGAATCTCAGTCTGAGCGAACCAAGAACTTGACTGGGGCAAGTTGAACATGTGTCAAATCCTTACGATGTGCTGGACACCAGGATAGGTGCTGGATGCAACATAGCCCCTGTCCTCCTGGAGCTCAAATTGGGGGAAGCAGGCAGATGAGCAGGCAAGTATTCCACAGTATGAGGACATGACCACAAAGAGAAGTCCAGGGACCTTGGAACTGGAGCCTTGAGAGTGAGGAGGACAGAGGAAGAAGGGTACTTTTGGTTAAATCCAACTTTTAAATTTTTTAATAGATTTATGTCTTTATTTTAGAAAGAGAGAGAGCACAAGCAGGAGGGACAGAGAGTAGAGGGAGAGACTCTCAAGCAGATGCCACGCTGAGCATGGAACCTGATATAGGGCTCGATTCTATGACCCTGAGAGCATGACTTGAGCTGAAACCAAGAGTTGGAGGCTAAACCAAGTGCACCATCCTGGTGCTCCTAAATCCATTTTTTTTTAATGTTGTAAAGCTGTGATGAACCTCTTTGGGCATAAATCTATGTCCACATTTCTGATTTTTCCTGAAGATAATTCCTAGAAGTGGAGTATGAGTATGAATTGCTTAAGGTTTTAGCAAGAATAATTTTGGCACAAGCAACAAAATCAAAAATAAACAAGTGGGACTATGTCAAACTAAAAAGTCTCTGCACAGCAAAACAAACTATCAGCAGAGTGAAATGACAGCCTATGGAATAGGGAAACAATATTTGCAAACTACACATCTGATAAGGGGTTAATATTAAAAACATAAAGCATTCATGCAACTCAGTAACAAAAAAACAAATGCCCCAACTTAAAAACAGGAAAAAGATCTGAATAGACATTTCTCCAAAGACAATATGCAAAAGGCCAACAGGTACATGAAAAGATGCTCAATATCAGTAGTTACTAGGGAACTACAAATCAGAACCACAATGAGGTACCACCTCCCACCTGTTAGAATGACCATCGTCTAAAAGATAAGAGAGAAATGCTGGTGAGAATGTGCAGAAAAGGCAACCCGTGCACAATGTTGGTAGAACTGTTAGTCGGTGCAGTCACTATGGAAAACAGTATAGAAGATCCTCAAAGATTAAAAACAGAACTACCAAATGATCCAGCAATTTCACTTCTGGGAATATATCCAAAAGTAACAAAAACACCAACTCAAAAAGGTATCTGTACCCCCATGTTCATAACAGGATTATTTATGAGAGCCAAGTCATGGAAACAGCCTAAGTGCCCATTGATGGATGAATGGATAAAAAAAGGTTGTATATGCAATGGAATATTATTCAGCCATTAAAAATGAGGAGGTCCTACCATTTGTAATACCATGGATATACCTCGAAGGCATTATGCTAGGTGAAGGAAGTCAGATGGAGAAAGGCAGATACTGTATTACCTCACTTATATTTGGAATCCAAAAACCAAAAGCCAAACCAAACTCATAGAAAAAGAGATCACATCTGTGGTTGCCAGAGGTGGGGAGGGGGATTTGGAGGAAGGTAGTCAAAAGGTACAAACTTCCAATTATAAGATAAATAAGTACTGGGGGTATATAGCTATCACTGCTGTACGATATATAGGAAGGTTTTTAAGAGAGTAAATCCTAAGAGTTCTCATCCCAGGGAAAATTTTTCCCTTTTATTCTTCTTTCTTTTTATTCTGTCTATGTGAGAAGATGGATATTAGCTGAACCCATTATGGTAATCATTTTACAATACATATATAAATCAAGTTATCATGCTGTATGCTTTAAACTTATACAGTGATATATGCCAATTATATCCCAATAGAACTGGGAAAAAATATTCATCCATATGGATAAGTCCCCAGAAAGGAAAACAACATAATGAAAGTATTTGTTTCATTAAGGCGGTGAAACTGTGAGCTACAAAATGGTTTTCTTTTAATATTGTTATTATTTGATAATTAAGATAATTATAAAAAAATGTTAGAAATGTAAGGAATAACTCTTGCCTGATTATAAGCACAGTTGAATTAACATTAGTATGCAAAAGTGACTAACCCCCCAGATGTCCCCAAAGTTGTATTTGCCTAAACCTCCGTGGGTGTCAGGCTTGGGTCTTTTCCTTCTGGATAGTCACTGCTCAAAGGTCACCTCATCCGAGAGGCTGTCCCTAACCCCCTAAGAGCAACTTTAGCCTCGATCCTCCCTCAGACCCCATATATCGATACCCTACTTAACATACACACACGCACACACACATGCACACACACCCATCTGTTTTCTGTCTCCCTCCCTAGAATGAAACCACCATAAAGGTACTAACTTCATTTCCTTCACTGCTGTATCCCCAGTGCCTAAAACAGACCCAGGTGCATAGTAAGCATTTGATATGCATTTGTTGACTGAATACATGAATTGATCATTGTGACTGATGCCAAGTAGAATTTATTCTATACATTGAGCAGGACAGTTTTGCCTTTACAAAAACTCTATGTGCAAGGGGCCTGGGTGGCTCAGTTGCTTAAGCGTCTCCCTTCACCTTGAGTCATGATCCCAGGGGCCTGGGGTCAAGACTCGCATCGGGCTCTGTGCTGGGTGGGGAGCCTGCTTCTCCCTCTCCCTCTGCTGCTCCCCCTGCTTGTGTGTGCTCTCTCTCTCTCTTCAAATATATAAATAAAATCTTAAAAAGAAAACTCTGTGCAAAAATACAGCATTAGGGAGAATTCATGACATAAAACAGTTACAAAGAAAGCCTTCAGAGGCACTTTACTTGTATGTGAGTCTCAGCCAACGCCCAGAGCCTGAAGAGTGCTGACGTTACCGTGGATACTAAAACACATTCACATGATCTGCACTGTTATCTCTAAGACTGTCACCCACTGGGACGCCTGGGTGGCTCAGTTGGTTGGGCAGCCGCCTTCGGCTCAGGTCATGATCCCAGCGTCCTGGGATCGAGTCCCGCATCGGGCTCCTTGCTCAGCAGGGAGCCTGCAAAAAAAAAAAAAAAAAAGACTGTCACCCACTATTAGAAAACCATGGCTACCCCTGTTTTAAGACATAAAGCATTCTTTTGTAATTACATTCACGCCAGGGTGCCTGGGTGGCTCAGTGGGTTAAGCGTCTGCCTTTGTCTCAGGTCATGATCCCAGGTTCCGTGTCGGGCTCCCTGCTCAGCGGGGAACCCGCTTCCCCCCTCTGTTCCTCTCCCCTGCTTGTGCTCTCTCTCTCTCTTTCTCTATCAGATAAATAAACAAAATCTTTTTTAAAAAATTAGGTTCACTCTGGAGAAAGAATGAATTCAGAGGTGAGCATATTTCTGACAGTTTGCTTTTGGCACTTGTCTGAGGTCACGTGAGAACCTCATCGCTGCCCCTTAGGGCTGGCCATCTGCTCTGAAAGTGATGAATAAGGAGGAAATGCACACGAGTCCTGGACCTCCAAGATGGGCCATGGAGTTCTTAGAGTGTGATCCCTGGAAGGGCAGTAGTAGCAACAGCAACCAGGAACCTGGTAGAAATGGAAATTCGGGGTCCCTGCCCCAGACCTAATGAATCAAACTCTGGAAAGGGACCCAGCAATTTGTGATGTAACAAGTCCTTCTGGGGATTCTGATGCACACTCAGACTTGAGAACCACTGTCATGGCAGGGCGGATTATCTCATTCTTCATGAGTTGTGTATAGAATAATTCATAGTAATCTTCTCCAGAGATCTCTATTCGATTGTGGCCGCATCACAACAAGGTGCACTATCCAGAAACTATGCAATAGTCTATTAGGTTGAACCGCATGAAATTGACATTCTTATAGGTCAAATATTATTGAATAGGGCTTCTGGTTTCAGCTCAGGAATGAGAGAGCTACAAGATGTCCTTCCCATGCTTACAATAAGAAACAGTCTGGACAGACCGGAAAGTAAAAGAGAACTGAGTCTGCAGAGCAAATGGCTGTTTCAAAATCTGGAGAGAGTTTCTATGAGACATGGAGCCTGGACATTTGCTTACCAGGGACAGAAGCTACCAGATGCCATAGAAGTGGATAGGATGATCAAGGTAGAAAACTGAACAAATTGCTGGAGGCTGAGTGTGGGATAGCTTGAGAGTATGAAGCTCCTAGCGGGAGAGGCTCCCACACTTTGACAGGCTTTTCCTCCAGGACCCCAAGTGGCTCTTTCATGGAGCCACTGAGAAATCCACACGGACCTTTCCCACTTAAGGGACAAAAAGCTTATTCTGCAGCGGGAAGGACATGGTCTGAGGGCACTGGTGAAATACCATTGCAGCTGGGGGAAGGGAATTTCACCCAAACCCAGCCTCAGCCCCCAACTCACCTAAAAAACAAATATTTAGTCCTAAGGCAGAAGGGCCTCAAGTCTGTTGACTGAGAACACTGTTGGATACCCGTTGCATCTGGGGGAAGAGACTGGCCAAGGAGAGCTCTATCTCTGGAAGAGGGTCAGGGGCACTTGTGAATACTATACCCCTGAAATTAAGGCTTATAATGTATAAGCTATAATATCTAAATATATGATATTTATAAATATGAGGCTAGTATTACTCTGATATCAAAACAAGGAAAAGACAGTACCCTAGAAAATGAAAACTGCAATTATAAATATATAATATTTAGATATATATTTCTATATTTTTAAATATTTTATTTATTTATTTATTTGACAGAGATCACAAGCAGGCAGAGAGGCAGGCAGAGAGAGAGGAAGGGAAGCAGGCTCCCTGCTGAGCAGAAAGCCTGATGTGGGGCTCGATCCCAGGACCCTGGGATCATGACCTGAGCCAAAGGCAGAGGCTTTAACCCACTCAGCCACCCAGGAGCCCCTCTATATGTATTATATATAATATGTAATTAGACTACCCCCCCCCATGCTCCACGAGCACACTGAGAAAACTTTAGGAATAATAATGGTGGATTACAGCAGGGAGAGCTGCAAGAGACAGGGTTTCTCTGGAGAGCAGCACAAAGGGAAGCCCCAAAACCAAGAGGAGGAACAAAACAAATCACTAGAGGAGTTAAAAGTTTCTGGTGTCCATAGGAACAACAAACCTCAACACAGCCCAGTTCCTGGCTGGGATCACACAAATTCCTACACGAAAGGCTTATTTAGCACAGTATCTGCTGCCTTGTATAAAATGTCTAGCTTTCAACAAAAAGCTACAAAGCATGCCAAAAGCCAATAAAAAATCAATCTAAAGAGACAAAACGATCCTCAGAACCACTTAGATATGGCACAGCTCTTGGAAGTATCAGAGAAGTAACTTAAGATAATCATGATTACTATATTAAAGGCTACAGTGGAAAAAGTAGACAACATGCAAGATCAGAGAGGAGTTATCAGCAGAGATGGAAGCTCGAGGAAAGAACCAAATGACTGGAAATTAAAAACGCACTAACAGAAATGAAGAGTGTCTTTGATGGGCTCATTGGAAGACTCGAATGTTTATGTTTACTTGAATAAATACCAGGACTGACAAAAAGAGAGAAGAGACAAATCACCAAGTTGGGAATGAAATGGAATACCACTACAGACTTTGCAGCCATCAAAAGGTGAAGAAGGGAATACCATGAACAACTTCCTGATCTAAATTCAACATCTTAGGAGAACTGGACCAATTCCTCCAAACTCACAGACTATCAAAGCTCAACCAAAATGAAATAAACAAGCTTACGAGTTTTATAACCATTACCAAAAAAAATCAAATGTGTAATTAAAAGACAATAAAAAGGAAATCTCCAGATCCAAATGGTTTCACTGGAGAATTCTACCAAACACTTAAAAAAGCAACACTAATTTTTTTTAAGTAGAGTTTTCATCTTTTTTTAAAAAAGATTTTATTTATTTATTTGTCAGAGAGAGAGAGAGAGAGAGCGCGCGCGCATACAAGCAGGCAGAGAGGCAGGCAGAGGTGGAGAGAGAAGCAGACTCCCTGCCGAGCAAGGAGCCCAATATGGGACTCAATCCCAGGACCCTGGGATCATGACCTGGGCTGAAGGCAATGGCTTAACCCACTGAGCCAGCCAGGCATCCCAGAAGTAACACCAATTTTACACAATCTTTTCCATACAAGAGAAGAGGATAGGACACTTCCCAAATTATTTTATGAGGCTAGTATTACTCTGATATCAGAACAAGGAAAAGACAGTGCCCTAGAAAAGGAAAACTGCAGGTCGGTATATTTTATCAACCTAGGTGCAAATATTCTTAATAAAGTATTAGGAAGTAAAATCCAGAAATGTACAAAAAGAATTATATACCACAACCAACTAGAATTTATTTCAAGTATGCAAGTTCAACATTGGAATATCAGTGTAAGTCATAATATTGATAGGCTGAAGAAGAAAAAAATCACATAATCATATCAATTCATGTGGAAAGAGCATTTGAAAAACACCTAATACCCATGCACAGTAATGATGCTCAATGAACTAGAAATAGAGGGAAACCTCCTTAACTTGCTGAAGAGTATCTGCCAAGGGGCGCCTGGGTGGCTCAGTGGGTTAAGGCCTCTGCCTTTGGCTCGGGTCATGATCCCAGAGTCCTGGGATCGAGCCCCACATCGGGCTCTCTGCTCCGAAGGGAGCCTGCTTCCTCCTCTCTCTCTGCCTGCCTCTCTGCCTGTGATCTCTGTCTGTCAAATAAATAAATAAATCTTTAAAAAAAAAAAGTATCTGCCAAAAACCCCACAGCTAACATCATACTCAGGGTGAAAGACTGAATAGTTTCCTTCTAAGATTAGAACAAGACACGGATGTCTGCTCTTAGGGCTGTTATTCAACATCGAATTGCAAGTTCCAGCCATAACAACAAGACAAGAAAAAGAAACAAAAGGCATGTAGCTTGGAAAGAAGAAAAAAATTATCCCTTTTTACAGATTACGTGATTGTCTACATGGAAAATCCCAAGGAAAAAACTCACAAACCTCCGGAAGTAAGCTTAGCAAGATCATGTAATAAGAGAAATGCAGTGCACAGGAACAATCGCATTTCTACAAATTAATAATGAACATGTGGAATCTGAAATTACAAACCACCCCATTTATATACACTCTAAAAGAACACAAAATACTTGGGCATAAACTTAGTATGGACGCAGTCTGGATGCTGAAAATGAGAAAATTCTAATGAAAGAAATCAAAGAAGTTCATCTAACTAAATGGAAAAGAAGAGTGCATTCATACATTGGAAGATTCAACACAATAAATATGTTAATTCCTTCCAAATTGATCTATATGTTTATGTAATTCCCACCAAAATCCTAATGAGGTTTTTCTGTGGACATGGACAAGCTTACTCTGAAACTTATGTGAGAAAACACAGGCTCTAATACAGCTACAACAGTCTTGGAAAAGAAAAACAAAGGAGGAATCACTCTCCCCACTCTTAAGGGTTAGTATATAGCTTCAGCAGTCAGGCAGTGAGGGCTGGTGGAGGGATAAATACACAGGTCAGTGGAACAGAATACAGAACCCAGAAATAGACCCATACAAATATTCCCAACTGATTTTTGACCAAGGGGTAAAGGCAATTTAATGAAGGAAAGATAGTCTTTTCATAAAATAGTACCAGAGCAATTGAACATCCAAGAGGCAAAAAAAAAGACCTCTACCTAAATCTCACACCTTATACAAAAATTAAGTAAAAATGAATTTAAATGTAAAATACAAAGGTACAAAAATTTACTATAATTATTATTATTTATAAGTAGGTTCCATGCCCAGCATGGAGCTCTGTGTGGGGCTTGAACTCACAAATGTGAGGTCAAGACCTGAGCTGAGATCAAGAGTCGGATGCTTAACTAACTGAGCCACACAGATGCCCCTAAAGCTACAAAACTTTTAGGAAAAAAAAGCATAAAAGAAAATCTTTGGACCCTAGGGCTTGGCAAAGAGGTGTTTTTTTTAACATGGAATTAAAAGCATAATTTATAAATAGAAAAATTGATAAATTGGGTCTTATCAAGATAAAAAACACTTGCTCTATGAAAAACCTCATTAAGAGGATGAAAAGACAAGCTACAGACTGAAAGAAAATACTTGCAAACCACCTATCTGGCAAAGGCCTAGTATCTACAATATAGAGATAACATTTAAAATTCAACAGTAAAAAATCAAACACTCCAATGTTTGAAATTAGAAAATGGGCACAAAATATGATCAGATATTCACAAAATAAGATACACACGTGGCAAATAAGCACTTGAAAAGATGCTCAACATCATTATTCATTGGGAAATGCAAACTAGAACCATAAAAAGATATTACCACACACCTATTGGAAGAGCTAAAATGAAAAAATAACAACCCCAAATACTGGTGAGGATGTGGAGAAACCGGATCACTCCTACATTCCCGATGGGGATGTGAAATGGTATAGCCACTCTGGAAAACAACTTGACGGTTTCTTAAAATAATTAAACATGTAACTACCATGTGACGCAGAATTTGCACTCCTGGGCATTTATCCCAGAGAAATGAAAACTTAGATTTGCATAAGAACCCGTACATGCATGCCCATAGGATTTTTATTCATATAATCCCCAAACTGGAAGCAACTCAGGTATCTTTGAAAGCATAAATGGTTGAAGAGACTGTGGTACGCCCATACCATTGAATAGTGCTCAGCAGTCAATGGAATGGATTACTGATGTATGCAACATCTTGGATGTATCCTAGGGGAATTAGGCTGGATGAAAAAAGATAATCCTAAAAGGTTATGCACTATATGATTCCATTTATATAACATTCTTGAAGCGACAAACTTCTGGAAATGGAAAACAGATTAGTTGCCAGTAGTTAGGTATGGGGTGTGAGGAGAGATGGGTGTGGGGGTCAAAGGGCAATAGAATGTAGCCGTTCCACTCACTGACAGTCGGCATCACTATCTTGGCTGTGATCGTGTACTGTAGTTCAGCAGGATGTTTCCATTGGGGGAAACTGACTAAAGTGTACACTAGGTCTCTCCGTATGATGTCTTACAATTGTATATGAAGCTACAATTATCTTAAAATAAAAATGTTTAATTTTAGGGGCACCTGGGTGGCTCAGTCAGTTGAGCCTCCAGCCCGTTATTTTGGCTTAGGTGATAATCTCAGGGATCTGTGCTCAACAGGGAGTCTATTTGAGGATTCTCTCGTCTCCTTCTGCCCCTCACCCTCACTTTCTCTCTCTCTCAGATAAACCAATCAATCAATCAATCAATAAGGGTCACCAGCGTGGCTCAGTCCATTAAGCATCTAACTCTTGATTTTGGCTCAGGTCATGATCTCAGTGTCCCGAGATCGAGCCCTGCCTCGGGCTCTGCACTCAGCAGAGAGTCTGCTTAAGATTCTCTCTCTCCCTCTGCCCTCCCCCCATCATGCGCGCTCTCTCTCTCTCCTTCAAATAATAAATCTTTTAAAAAAAACTAAAATAGGGGTACATGGGTGGCTCAGTTGTTAAGTGTTTGCCTTCTGCTCAGGTCATGATCCCAGGGTCCTGGGATCGAGACCTGCATCTGGTTCCCTGTTCTGCAGGAAGCCTGCGTCCCTCTCTCCCACTCCCCCAGATTGTGTTCCCTCTTTCGCTGTGTGTCTGTCAAATAAATAAATAAAATCTTTAAAAAAAAATAAAAATAAAAACTAAAATAAATGCAGCTTTTTTTAAAAAAGATTTTATTTATTTATTTGACAGACAGAGATCACAAGTAGGCAGAGAGGCAGACAGAGAGAGAGACGGAGAAGCAGGCTCCCTGCTGAGCAGAGAGCCCGATGTGGCGCTCGATCCCAGGAACCTAGGATCAGGACCTGAGCCCAAGCAGAGGCTTTAACCCACTGAGCCACCCAGGTGCCCAATGCAGCTTTTAAAAAATGTTTAATTTTTAAAAGTTTTTTGCACACACAAAACAGCAATTGAAACAAATAGGGAATCTTCTAGAAGAGAATCATCAAGGTGGTGACTAGCCTGGAAATCATGTCATGGAGGAATGATTGAAGGCTCTGAGAGTCAGGGTATCACCTGAAAAAAAGAAAAAAAAAACACCTAAGAGCAGTACTTGGAAAGCTGCCACGTTCAAGAATTAAATTAGAATCAATGGGTAAAAGTTACAAGAGAAGATTACATTTGAATATATATGGAAGAAATTTCTAGAAACTAGAGCTGTTAAAATATAAGATGATGGAATCCTAAATATCTAGAGATACTGGCCTTGCTGTTTCTTGAACATATCAGGATGCTTTAAGGCCTTTGCACTGACTCTTGCCTCTGCCTGAACCACTCCTTCCGTATGTATTTGCATGGCTAACACCCTGATCTCGTTCAAGTTTTTGTTCAATGTCCATTGCAAGTAAAGTGGGTGCTCCAGTTCATGCTATCATCAACCTCCAGGCCATAAGCTGATGAAGCAGGAACCATCTGGAATGTTACTGGTAGCAGAAAGTGGATGGCAGAGAAAAAAGAGAGCTCTGGAAAGTCTTGCACCAGTAACGAAATGCTCAAAGTGAGTTTCCAAGTGAGGCTGGACATTGCCAGAAAAGGGAATTGGAAATTAGAAGAATATTTTTGGAGAGAGATTGGTATGCTGGTGAGTTCCTCCCTGCTAATGGGGTGTTGGAAGGCTGCCTATCACTTACCATGAGCCTGGAGAAAGGATTCAAAGAGACTTTGCTATATATGTCCCAAGACGTTTTCAGGACAATAGAGGAGAGGTGTCTGAATCATACCTCAGAAATCTGGAGGTCGAGATGGCTGGCTGAAAGCTCACATGAAGGCAGCGAGAGAGAGGCTGGGTAGGAGTGGCCGGCACCCCTAGAGGTTGTGAGGCAAAGGGTCGATGTTTCCCCTGGACTGATGTGATCCCAGCACCAGAGAGCCATCAGGGGGGTTGTCTTAGATCTTCTCCCACACATCCCCACCTCAGAGGGACGGCTAGCAAGGTGGGAGACGAGAGAAGGAGCCCATCTTTCTCCTCATTTTCACATCATAAATGCTCAGCCTGTACCAAGCTTAGACTAAAGAAGAGAATTACTTTTAATTTTAAAATGATTAAATCTTTTCATCTTAAAAGAACTTCAGACTTATGAAAAGTTTGCAAAAATCATGTAAGAAGCACAGCACAGGACAGAGATCCTTGAGAAAGAGCAAGTAAACAAGGTGAGTCCTACAATTTCTCCCAGCTTGCTGCCTGGAGGGAGAGTCCAGGCTATTGAAACAGAGAAAGGGAGCCCACGAGGAGCCCAGTTGCCATCCTGAGCTGATGAGATGGGGCTGGAAGGCCAAGGAGGCTACAGGTGGAGTAATGGAGAGGAGACAGCTGCACGCAGAGTTCCAGAGATGTGTAGATCTGGAATCCAGCCGAGTGCTGACTAGCACCTGTGTGTGAAGAAACACCTTCAGGCTTGGGAAAGGACTACCTGAATGGATTAGAGAGAACCATCCCTGGAGGTCCCATAGGACCGGAATAGCCTCTGTGTCCACTGGCCAGAATGGGAAAAGTCACAATTCACAGGACATCAGGTAGAGGGGTATCGCCTCAGCACAGGGGATTAATCAGTCTTAGCCTAAAGGCTGCTCTGATCCCACTCGAGGCTCAAAAGCAATCCTCAGAAGAGCCCAGCCGTTTCCGAGTAACTTAACTCTATCCTAGAACAAAGCTCAAGAATATTTATAGGAATACAAAAGTGTGCAGTACCATTAAATTTTGCAATGTGTGCCATCTAATAAAAAATTACCAGACATGAAAAAAAAAGGGAAAATATGACCCACAATGAGAAGAATCACTAGAAACAGATCCAGGAATAAAACAGATGTTAGCATTAGTAGCCAAGAGCATTGAAACAGTTATGATAAGAAACTCTATATGTTCAAGAAGATAGAGGGCACATGTGGCACGAGAATGGGACTGTACTGGGGGTCACCCATGGGGACTCACTTTGGGGATAATGTAACTGTTAGGTGAGAGATCACACGCTCATGCCGAATGACCTGGTCTTTCCATCCCTATTTATCTGTAAGTAACACTCTTGTTTGTTCCGTCATATGTTCTATCTGTAGCATGTCTTAGAGGAAAATAACTTACAATTTTTAATGTACCTCTTGAAGTCTACCTTTTCCTCACAAGCTTCTTGCTTATTCATTACATACACTTAAAACATCCTGTGAGTTTCACCTACATTTTATAAGGCAATATTTTACATACAATCTATGCTTCATACTGCTTGTCAGTTTCATCCATCCTACTTGCTTTTCTTGTATTGTATGGCAGATTACAATAATCTGTGTCCATACAATATTTATAGCATCTACCCAAAAGCATATGTGTCTGTAGTCATATCCATATCTATCGCTCAGTAGCTGTATCTAATATGACAGCAGGGAGTTTGGCTGTGTTGTTCACTATGCTCTCCTCAGCACTAAGGACAGTGCCTGACACGTAATAGGTGCTCAGTAAATCTGTTGAATTACTATATATGTTAAAGTTTTCCCGACAAATATATACCCTATTATATAACATGGCTGTTTGTCTTTTGTCACTATTTGCTCTTGATTCTTGGGTACAATGAAAGAAGTAATGAAACTGCTCCTATGGTAACTAAAATATTTTTTACAACATTGAACGAGTCCAAGAGCTAACTAGTTTGACCACAATTGATATGAATAACCAGCCTGAAATACAATAAAGGAAATGAGAAAAATGCCTAGGTTTAATCTTGCTTTTTGACTATATTGTTTCCACTGTATTCAATCCACTGTCCTAGTCCAAATGACATCTCTGTGTTGGGGCAAAGTAGTTTCCAAGACACGCACTTAGTAAGGGACAAAGCAGGGGTAAGAACTGAACAACTGTTCAACTAAACAGAAAAGACTAATCAAACATTTTGTAATTTTCTCAGTGTGGCTGGGGCTGGGAGGCAAGAAGGACATCAGGAGATGGGGTCAGGGCTTGATTCAGGTGTGCAAATTACTGGAAACAACGAGAAAGTGCACCGTGTGCACCAACTGCAGGGAAGGTGCTCGTTAGCTAGGTGGATTCTGGGTTCTTTACCCAGCAGGGTTTGTGGTCAGAGGAAGGTATTATTCAAGCCACAATTCACAACTCCTGTGAGCCTTACTCAGTCAGCAGGGCCCCAGTGAGAGCTGGAAGGAACACAGAAAGACTGAAGAGGGGACAACAGCAAGACGCTGGCAAGTGCTTGTGAAATGGGCATCTGTGCCCTCCCGAAGCCTGTGCCTATCATTGGGATAATCTCAGATAAACAGGCACATTAGGAAAATTACTATTATTATGCATTACAAGGCTCCAAGGAAAATATGTCCATCCTGTTTTTTGAAGCTCAGAACAGAGGTGTTGAGTTTTCCCTAGCTTCCCTCTTCCCAATTCTGGTCTGTGTGTTTTTACAGATCTCTTCAGAGCCCATTTTCCATCCACTGACCACAAAAGAGGGTATACAATGATGTCACTTGTTGAAATTCGTAATTTCTATCAGGACTAGAATTAAAGAAGGACTTCTTCAGAGATTTATACTGGTACTTTCTGCTTTTCTTTGGGGGTGGGATGGA
Source organism: Mellivora capensis (assembly GCA_004024625.1). Classification (NCBI taxonomy): domain Eukaryota; kingdom Metazoa; phylum Chordata; class Mammalia; order Carnivora; family Mustelidae; genus Mellivora; species Mellivora capensis. The sequence continues at coordinate 187,845 of PISX010000028.1, read as the reverse complement.
GGCATGGACTATATTATTACTGAAACATGAAGAGAAGCCAAAGCGTGATGTTGTCAGGTAAGTCCTATCTTGCTTTTGTCAGAATGGCTTGTGAGGTGCTGCAAAGGACACCATTAAGAAAGTGAAAAGAAGGGCGCCTGGGTGGCTCAGTGGATTAAGCCTCTGCCTTCGGCTCAGGTCATGATCCCAGGGTCCTGGGATCGAGCCCTGCATCGGGCTCTCTGCTCAGCAGGGAGCCTGCTTCCTCCTCTGTCTCTGCCTGCCTCTCTGCCTACTTGTGATCTCTCTGTGACAAACAAATAAATAAATAAAATATTTTTTTTAAAAAAGTGAAAAGAATGCACAGAATGGGGGAAAATATTCATAAATCACATATCTGATAAGGGACTCATATCCACAATATAAAAAGAACTTTTATAGTTCCATAATAAAGATGAATACCCAGTTAAAAGTGCACAAAAGATCTGAATGGACGTTTCTCTAAAGAAGTTCTACAAATAGTGAATCGGCACATGACAAGACGCTCAACATCATTAGTCATAAGGGAAATGCAAATCAGAATCACAGTGAGGTACCGCTTCTTACTCACTAGGATGGCTCTAACCAAAAAGCCAATAACAAGTGTTGGTGACAGTGAGGAGAGATTGGAACCCTCATACACTGTTGGTGGGGATGTAAAATGGTGGAACCACTTTGGAAAACAGTGGCAGTTTCTCCAAAGGTTAAGCATGGAGTTTTCATATGACCCAGAAATCCCATTCCTAGATATATATCCTCTTTCACACCTTGTTTGATTCCATATTTATGAAATGCCCAGGATAGCAAATCTATAGAGAGAGAAAATAGCTTGATGGTTACTTAGGGCAGAGGGGTATTGGGGGAGGAGCAGTGAGTACTAATGGTTCCCGGGGATTTGCGGGGGGGAAGTGATGAAAATGTTCTGAAACTCAGTGTGGTGATGGCTACTCAGCTCTGTGAACAGACGAAAAGCCACTTACATAGGTGAATCGGATGGTTTGAATGGTATCTCAGTAACACCGGTATTAAAAATGAAAAACCCAAGCCCCAAAACCTTGTGACAACGTCCAGTGCATCCTATCTTTTATTTTTTTCCTTTTTAAAAAAGATTTTATTTATTTGAGACAGAGAAAGAGCACACAAGTTGGGGGTAGGGGCAGAGGGACAGGGAGAAGCCGACTCTCCGCTGAGCAGGGAGCCTGCCCTGGGGCTCCAACCCAGGACGCTGAGATCATGGCCTGACCTGAAAGCAGACACTTAACCACTGACTCCAGGCCCCCCGCTGCCTGTCTTTTAAACAGAAGTACTACCTGCAGTGGTGATACTACATTTTAACGTTGGAGCCTAAAATCGTGAGTCAGGTAAGATCCAGAGTAAAGATCCGTTTGGGTCCACAGCATTTCATAGGTCGGGCAGGCATCCTACTTGGCGTCTATTTTCCTAGCATACAAAAGTTGTTGCTGGTGATTCCTGGTGCTTTGTCAAGGTCACAGTGAAAGTCAGGACGAGCAGACCTCCAGAACGGGGCCCACGAGGGCCATGCTGTTGGCAGCTGGGGACAAAGAGTACAAAATCAGAGGCGATTTATTTATCTTTTAATTAATTCATTTATCTATTTATCAAAATCAGAGGCGTTTGAAATTAGCATCTTCTCACCTAAATCCTGGGTTAAAACTACCTCTGCATTTAGTTTGAAATTGAATATTTACCTCCAACCAGCGCTTTGAAAGAGTTTTTACTCTGCTTGAAAAGCTTCAGATTGTTTTGAGGGGGGAAAGCCGGGACTTCTGATGTTGGTCAGGCTGGAGGGAAGGCAGCAACAAAATCCTGAAATTGACAAATCCACCCTCCTCGCGCGCTGCCCGGGGGAGGCGGCAGGGGGCGCCCTGCCAGCTCCTGCCCTGCCGCCCTTCCCAGACCTCCCCCCCTCCCTCCGCTCGCCCTCACGTCCCCAGCCCCCGCCTCTCTCTCCTCAGTCTTCAAAGGGCGCTCGGGGGTTGCGGGGCTGCAGCTCTCGTCAGCAGCCGCGGGGCACTGCTTTCACCTGCCCGCCGCGGGGCCACCGGCGCGCTCGGGCGCCCGCAGCTGCCCGCCCGCGCCCCGGGAGCAGGTGCGGGGACGGCTCGTGGCCCCCAGCCGCCCGCAGCTCGTGCGGAGGCGGGACCCAGGAAGGGCGCGCCGGGCGGCCGCATGGAGAGCGGCGGCGGGACTGCCCCGGCCGGGGCGCTCGGGGCGGCGGCCGAGCCAGCGCAGTGCCCGCTGCCGCCGGGAGCCGAGGGCGCGGCCGGGCCGGTGGAGCCCGACGGGGCGGCCGAGGGCGCGGGGCCCGGGAGCGGGGGCGAGGACGCGGGCGGGCCGCGGCGGGCTCTGCGGGCAGTATATGTGCGCAGCGAGATCCCGCAGGGCGGCGTGGCCGGCGGCCCCGAGGCGGGGGCGCGCCAGTGCCTGCAGCGGGCCTGCGAGGTCGAGGGCGCCCAGTTCACCTCCGTGCCCTTTGGGGAGCTCGACTTCGGGGAGACGGCTGTGCTCGACGCCTTCTACGACGCAGGTGAGGCGGATGCCCCGTTCACCCCCCACCCCACCCCAGCCTGCACGCTTTCCTGACCCTGGCCCGCGCCGGGGCCCCCGCCGCTCGCCGCCCGGCATTGTACCTTTCTACAGACAAGAAAACGGAGGCCACTGGCCTTTAACCAAGTTACTCTTTCGTCTCCTTAAACGTCAGTTGACCCAAGAAAGAACCCAAAACCCAGATGTCGCAGAGCTCTCCTTCTCCCCCTTCCCCAGATTGTATTTCCTCACTCCGACCATGTCCCTTAGAGCAATGAGTGGGCCCCTGGCTACACATAAGCATCACCTGGGGAACTCATGCCCAGGTTGTACCCCGAGGATTCCACAGTCTAAGGCCTCACGAGTTTTTAATGCTTTCCCAGGAGATTCCATTTTGCGGCAGAAAGTGGGAATCCGTGTGCTGCAAGGGAGTGTGTGGGGGGAGGCGCTCTTAGAAATGCCCCAGAGTTCTTTCTAGAACTTGAATTCCTGCCCCCAAACATGCTTTGACATGGGCTGTGCTCTACCACCGGTGTGACGGATCTGTTTTATCCCATAATGCACAAGCGTTCGGGGGTTCCGGGTCTCTTCGGTTGATGGAATGGGCTACTAGCTCTCCAAGCTCCTTGTGATAAGCGTGTGGTAAGAATCCAGTCTTAAAATCAGCACTTTTTGGTTGGCTAGTTTCTCCAGGTGTGCAATGGATTGATTGCTGCTCGGATGTTTTTCCTTACCGAACGTTTGGAGTCTATGTGACAAGCCTCTGGCAGCTGGGTGATATTAATAAGCCATGTATGGGGGACGGTAATTACCTGGTTTGTGCCTTGGTTTCTCCACTGGTCAGGAGGTGGTAACCGTGCCCACCCTAAGCCTAAAAGCATGTGAGAAGGTACAGGGGGGAGTTTGAGAGCCCGGCCACCCGACGGGGAAGCCGCAGGCTAGGTGTATTGCCATCCATTCCCAGCCAGAGGCAACACGGTGCTGTTTTCTGCAGAGCAACCCCTCCCCACCTGGAGGGGAGCCGAGCGTCAGGCTTGTTCAAATAAAGCAGCAGCTGAGCGCATTGAAAACACTCTAGATATTTCTGACTGCTCAGCGGGTACTCCTCAGTGCTATGCCTTTTTAGAAAAGTTCCTCGGGAGCCCACTTCACCCAGAACCCTCGGTTTTCTTGACTTCTATTCATTTTCCTCCGAAATCAGAGTTGCGTAACACTCTTCTCTGAAAGGGGAAATATCCCTTCTGCTGTGCTGCACAATTGTAGCCTCCTGCCTGCTGGCACCAACTCTGAAGCTGGGTGTGCGGCGGCTTTACTCCTCTGGGGCGGGGTGTGTGTGTAAAACAAGTCCTCATCTACTAACCGGACGGACCCCTTCTGGTTGGGTGTGAAAGTTCAGTCAGAAATCTTGGGCTTTCGATTCCACAGCTACACAACAGGCACCTTTTCTTGCTCTGGGTCCAGACTGCCTAGAATTTTCTGCATCGTGTACCTCCTTGGGTTGACCTTGGCTTGGTCTTGACTAAATCATTTCTCGGTACGTCATTATAACTAGTAAATTCTTCTCAGAGGTTTGGCCGAAGATATGTGCAACTCCAGTCGTGGGTTTCTGGATTAAACTGAGATTCCCACCCCCCACGGCCCCCCACCCACACACGCCTCTCCTGGCTTCCTGATCTCTACTGCTCACGAACTTTGGGCATCTCCATCTCCACCCAAACAAAACAGAACAACAACAACAACAACAACAACAAAAAACCCACACAGAAAACCAAATCTGTCACTATGGGTTCTTCGTGAAAGTTGTAAAAGCGTGTCGTCCGACATGGAGGCCACTAGCCACAGGTGGCAGTGGACATTGAAATCCGTTTAAATGCAATAAGTCAGGCTGTTATTGGTACCAGCCGAATTTCAGGGGCTCAACAGGCACAGTGAAGAGAGCATTTTCCTCCTCACAGAAGGTGCCACTGGACTTTGCTGTTCCAGAAAACTGCTTGTGGGGGAGTGGACCGATTGAGATGTCCCCAAATGTACTTTAGGGAGCTTGATAGATGAGAAGTGGGAGTACTTCCGGTCTCTTGTATTCCTAGCGAGGCAAAGCCGGCTGGAGAGCGTTTTCCTCCTTGTTGTGCAGTTTTCCGTGGTCCTGTGTCAGTCTGGAGGAGAGGTTCGGGGTCGCCGGAGCCTTGGTGGGGGTGCGAGAGAGCCAGAGGCGGGCCTTCAGCCCCAGCGAGGACTGGTGACTCTGGTGAAGGAACACGGCCAAGGCCACGAGCACTTGAAAGTCCAAAACATATATAACCTACAGTTTGCCATTTAGCCGTTTTTAAGTGTGCATTTCCTTGGCATTAAGTACATTCACACTCTTGTGCAACCAACTGCCACCATCCCTCTGCAGAACTTTTTCATCAGCCTGAACAAAAACTCCGTGTCCCTTCAACTTGTCACTCCTCCCTCCCCTTAGCCGCTGATAACCACCGTGCTACTTTCTGTCTCCGTGAATTTGCCTGTTCCAGAACTTTAATATAACTGGGATCATAGAGTATTTGTCTTTTTGTGGCTGGCTTGTTTCACTTAACACAGTGTCCTCAAGGTTCACTGGCACCGTGGCAGGTAGCAGAGTGACCTTGAAGGCTAATGAATGCACCAGTGGTAACCCTGGCATCTGCAGATGGGGCACTTTGGTGGTTTCCAACTTCAGGCGCTTGTAGATTTCGTCGTAATGACCGTGGGTGTTGGAATACCTGCTCACGTCTCCGCTTTCACTTTCTGGGGTACATACCCACCTAGGGAATTGCTGAGTCATGTAATTTCATGTTTAATTTTTTTTTTGAGGGATCTCTTGTTCACTTTTAGCAGAGGTGGTGGCCATTCCTGTGTGCCTTTGCTCTGCAGGAGGACTAGCTTTTATCTTATTTTTTAAGCATCTGTCCTACGTCTTCAAAGGTGAGAGTCTGGAATTTAGTAGAACTGTTAAATTCAGTGAGGGTCAATCCCTTGGTTACTTTCAGTGCTTGGAAAACAAAGCAGGTCTTCTCTCTCTCCCCTTCCTCTTTTTCTTTTCCTAAAAGAAACCCCTTCCTTTTGTTTAAATGCCCACGTATCTGCTTAAACAGAATTCACAGTCCTGACTTGCGATCAGTCCTGCGCATGTGGAGTGTACGTACCAGGAGCAGCCTGTTCCCTTACTCCGGGTACGTGCGGCATGTGTCCCTTGGAGCTTCTCTGTGCTTGTGAACACAGCAAACACAGACTTCCTGCGGATAGGGAATCTGTGTAACTCTGGCTCGTGCTTTCGCATGCATTCTGAGATGGAAATTCTGGGTTTGTTTTTTTTTTTAGATTTTATTTATTTATTTGTTAGAGAGCGTGCACAAGCAGGCAGAGGCGGAGAGAGAAGCAGGCTCCCTGCCTAGCAGGGAACCCGATGCGGGACTCGATCCCAGGACCCTGGGGTCATGACCTGAGCCGAGGGCAGCCGCTTAACCGACTGAGCCACCCAGGCATCCCTGGAAATTCTGTTTAACCGGACTCTCTAATCGAATATGCTTACTGTGCTATCAAATCTTTTTTTTTTAAAGATTTTATTTATTTATATGAGAGAGAGAGCGTGAGAGGGAGAGGGTCAGAGGGAGAAGCAGACTCCCCGCGGAGCTGGGAGCCCAGTGTGGGACTTGATCCTAGAACTCAGGGATCACGACCTGAGCCGAAGGCAGTTGCCCAACCAACGGAGCCACCCACGCGCCCCTGTGCTATCAAATCTTAAACGGAGGTCTGGTTCAGTAGGATACAGTCCAGTTACTTCCAAGGAATGCCCCATAGCATTGATCCCCGTTTACTCTCTGCTTGGTTGGGTGCTTGCTGACCATTCTAAGTGAGAGGCTCCAGCTAGTAACGGGTCCCACGGCAAGAACAGGCCCCTTTGATCAAGCCTTGTCCCTACCTGCCCTGGGGCGCAAGTTCTCATCTCCTCGCTGCTGGGTCTGGCTCAGCCTAACTTTGCTCCTCTCTGAACCTCGTTTAGATGCTACTTTCCTGTCCCAGGGGCCCTGCTTCTGAGGTCTTTTTCTTCAGTTGTGCTCATGGTGATTTTACAGGTGGTGAGCTATTGCCAGTTCCGGTGGAATCCTACAGTTATGGTAGGAAGTTCTTGCACTTCGAGAACATCCATTCAAAAGAGCAGGGCCAGGGCTTTTCGCCTCTGGATGAGCTATTTGACTTTGCTCTATCCTGAGGACACCCCTTTGCTGGCCAGCTCCCACAGAGGCATTTGGAGGATGCCAAGTGTGGCAGAGATGGCTGGCTTAGCAGAGGTTCACGCTCCTAGTTGCGGCGGGACCCTGCGGACTACATTTTCCGGCACCCTTTGAGTGCCGGAGGGAGGGACGACTAGTTCTGGCCAAGGAAACGGAAGTGCGGGTGTGTCTGTCGCTTCTGGGCCCAGGTGTTAGCATATCTTCCCGTACTGTCACCCTTTCCCCTGGTCCCCAGTGTAGACGATGGTGGTGGCGCAAGATGGAAGGCACCTGGATCCCTGAACACTCTTGGGAGGGTAGCTACTGGAGCAGAAATGTTCACTTAGGGGGTTGCATAAGCAAGAGAGAAGCTTTTATGTGGTCAGGCTACTGAGATTGGGGGGGTGGGGGTTGTTACCGCGATAAGAGTATAACTTGGATCATGAAAATCTAGCACAAATGCTAGAAAGTTGTCTGCAAGATCTGCCTTTCCATGAGGAAGTCGGGCCTCCTATCGCCTGGTGTCCTGGATCCTCCCTGTTCCTAATCTCTTCCGACCTCCGGTCCTAGCCGCCCTGCTCTGTGCGAGAAGGCGGAATGTGCTGGAGCCACCGGCTTCCCACCAGCAATGGGAGGACACAGTCTAGGTTATTTTTTTCCTTTTGTGTCAAATGATACTATAGTGATTCTGTCCATTTGTAAACTGATGGTAATATTGAGCTTTCTGCCAAAATAGGGTGTGTCTTGGTTTAAAGTACAGCTGGCTCTAGTCCCGTCTGCTGCCCTTTTCCTGGGTTACGTCTAGCTTCTCCATTGGTGATGTTACTTGGGGATTTTTTTTTAAGATTTTATTTATTTATTTATTTTTTCCTAAGAATTTATTTATTTATTTCACAGACAGATCACAAGTAGGCAGAGAGGCAGGCAGAGAGAGAGAAGGGAGGAAGCAGGCTCCCCGCGGAGCAGAGAGCCCGACGCGGGGCTCCATCCCAGGACCCTGGGATCATGACCTGAGCTGAAGGCAGAGGCGTTAATCCACTGAGCCACCCAGGCACCCCTAAGATTTTATTTCTTTAGAAAGAGAGAGAGCACGAGCAGGGGGAGAGGGAGAAGCAGACTCCCCGCTGAGCAGGGAGCCCCACGCGGGCCTCGATTCCAGGACCAGGAGATCATGACCTGAGCCCAAGGCAGATGTTTAACCGACTTAACCCCCCAGGTGCCCCCTACTTGTGGATTCCTCCTCAGCTTGATGTGTCGTGTGGCCTGCAAGCATGCGTGTCCTCTTCCGCAGTCCCCGGTCTCCCTTGCAGTTAGCTTGGGCCCTTCGGGAACGTGAGCAACGTCAGCAGGTACCCCAGTGACAGCGAGTGCGACGTTAGCGCGCCCTCCGCCTCTCCGCCTCATGACAGCTGGCGTGAGGGTCATGTGTTCGAGGTGGTAGCCAAGCCCCTGAGGTTGTGGGGCTTTGTCCCCTGCAGCAGCATAGCCGAGCTTACCCTGCCCGATAAGGCTTGTGGCGCATTCTGCTGGAAATGCCTAGAGGCAGCTCTCCCCTTTTGTGGACTTAATCCTCAGGTGCATTGGCTTCTGCTCAAGACAGAGCCTTATAAATGCCATCCGACGGCTTGTAAGTGGGTGCATACTCTCCCCATCGCTCTGGAAAATGCAGAAAGTTCTGAGGAAATCAGCTCCGTGGGACGTGTGGGTTTGATGGTCGTAGACGGTGCACTTTGTGTGGCATCTCTAGGCAGTCAGGAGACTAGGCAGATCTGGTTCCAACAGAATGTAAGGGTCACAGTTAGACCTTGTCTTCTCTCTCTCTTTTTTAAAAAATATTTTATTTATTTGACAGACAGAGATCACACGTAGGCAGAGAGGCAGGCAGAGAGAGAGGAGGAAGCAGGCTCCCCGCTGAGCAGAGAGCCCGATGCGGGGCTCGATCCCCGGACCCTGGGATCATGACCCGAGCCCAAGGCAGAGGCTTTAACCCACTGAGCCACCCAGGCGCCCCAGACCTTGTCTTCTCTTAAAGAACTAAGCATGCATGAGCAGAACCACCAACCTGGGAGTCCGGCTTGACCCCAGCCTCTGTCCTTGCCAGAGCCAGCCTGTTGCTTCCAGAGCGGGTCTCAGAGCCGCTGGGCTTTGCTCGCTGTGCCCCTCCTCCCCGGCCCAGGCATTGTCTTCTCTCATCCCTGTTGCTGCCAACAGGCAGCAGCTTTGTTACCGGCCTCTTAAGGTTGGGTCAGTCTCGTGTGTTCCCCTCCATGCCGTCTGCTTTGACGCCACTGTGCCCTGCAGTCTTGCTCTGCCCAAAACGCCCTCCGCCTTCACGTCTCCGACCTTCCAGGAAGCCTCACAGAGGCCTCACCTGCTCTCTGCCAGCTTCCATCGCACCAGGGTTTTCATTCCTAGCGAGTGACACAGTTGTGATTAAATAATTCCTGATAATTAACTCTTCAGCGGTAGGGACCCAGCTGCAGTTTTCTTTGCTACTCTTGGAGGGATTCCCTAGGAGTATCTGTCCAGTTGCTTTTTATTTTATGTTTTAAAAGATTTTATCTATTTCTTTGTCAGAGGGAGAGCACAAGCAGGCAGAGCGGCAGGCAGAGGCAGAGAGAGAAGCAGGCTCCCCGCTGAGCAAGGAGCCCAATGCGGGGCTCGATCCCAGGACCCTGGGATCGTGACCTGAGCCGAGGGCAGTGGCTTAACTGACTGAGCCCCCCAGGCGCCCCTGTCCAGTTGCTTCTTAGAATAACTCTCAGTGGACACAGCTGATACTTGGTTTCAGCTGTTGACATGGAGCAGAACTTGTTTGGAACCCTCCGAAGGAAATCCGCATGTGGTTTCCTGTAGAAGCCATGTTGAAAATGGTGGTCGGGCATGGCTACCGGGCAGTTGTGATTTTTATTAGGAAACAAGAGACCTCCTAATGACACATTTCTGGACCTCAGCCTTTCTCCTCAGCGGTCCATCTCAAATAGAAGAGACGAGAACAGCTCACAATGGAGACCCTGGAATGGAGACCATGGTTTGGACTGTTCTGAGAATCCTGCTGCTGCTTTTTTGTCCACATTTCAACGATGCGTATTTTTCATAATAGGATTTTTCTTTTTTCTTTTAAGACTTCATTTATTTATTTGACAGAGAAAGACACAGCGAGAGAGGGAACACAAGCAGGGGGAGTGGGAGAAGGAGAAGCAGGCTTCCTGCCAAGCAGGGAACCCGATGCGGGGCTCGATCCCAGGACCCTGGGATCATGACCTGAGCCGAAGGCAGACGCTTAACGACTGAGCCACCAGGTGCCCCAATAGGATTTTTCTTTTAAACAAGTTCAGTGGGAGATTAAAAATAGGGTTAGAACTGAGAAGCCTCCTCTGTCCCTGCTGGAGACAGTGGGGTGGCTCGCTCAGGCCACAGTGACTTTCCTCGCGGGGACAAGACCATATGAGCCTCTGGCTGGACCTCGGCTGGCCTGTGTTGGGCCTGCCTGCTGGCTTGCGGATGGGGCCCGTTCCCAGGGCCTCCTCCCTTTCCAGCTGCCGTTACTGCTACTGACTCAGCACTGAACCTGGAACTTAACTCGATTCTTAGTCCCGTGGGCCGAGGGAAAGAAGCCTTGCACCGGCAGCATTTCCTCGCGGCTTTGCTGTGTGAACCTTGAGTACATTTAGGAGAGGTAAACCCCCAGGGGCGGCCTGCTGCACTGCTGGCTGTATGTTATTGGGGCGGAATGTGTTAGGGGTTCCCAGCAGCCGACTTCAAAACCATACTTGGGGAATGCAAGCCTCTGCGTACCAGGCTTTGGGAGGGGAACTGTTTAAATCCTAGTCAAGGGGCACCTGGGTGGCTCAGTGGGTTAAAGCTTCTGCCTTCGGCTCAGGTCATGATCCCAGGGTCCTGGGATCGAGCCCCGCATCGGGCTGTCTGCTCAGCGGGGAGCCTGCTTCCTCCTCTCTCTCTCTGCCTGCCTCTCTGCCTACTTGTGATCTCTCTCTCTCTGTCAAATAAAATCTTAAAAAAAAAATCCTGGTCAAATAACATCAGTGGGGGAGGGATGAACTGGTGCAAAGCCGACTGGAAAACTTCTCGTGCCCCCCCACCCCCTTGCCGCATAGTGTCCCCTCCTGGCTTTCGGGCTGCTGGGTGTAGCAGGGCTTGGCCAAGATGCCCCGCGGTTGCCGGGGCGTGGTTGGCGGTGGGAGCTTCGGCGGTGCAGGCAGGAGTTGAGCCGTGGCCCGCGGCAGGGAGCCGAGTTCACTGCAGGATGGGGTCAGCCCCGGGGGCCGGGCAGAACTGGACAGAGGTGGAAGCGGGAGAGGAGTAGGTTCATTAGCTGTAGATGAACTTGAGGATTCCAAGCATGTACACGACGCAGCTTCAGCGGTGAGCAACATCGTGCCGTGCTGATTCCTTCTTCCCCGCTGCCTCCTCCCTGCCCCACGCTTGACTGTGACGGTCTTAACCATCCTTCGCTTATAGGGCGCGCAGACCTTGACACGCACACGTCCCCGCCGCACAGCGTGAGACATGACTAAACCCACGTGAACAGACCCTATCAGAATAGACGTTCCATCAGTCGAGCAAGTTCCCTCATGTCCCCTCTTGCTCATTCCCTTCCCCACTCCCGTTCCTGGCCCCACGGAGTGACTGAGATGCCATCACCACCAGTTAGATTTGCCGTCGCTAGGGTTTTGTGTAAATGGGCTCGTGCAGCGTGTGCGCCCTCCGGGGTCCGCTTCCTCCGCTCGGCGCCGCCTGGTTGAGATTCCCGCACACCCAGTGCGTGTCCGTAGTTGACCCCTTGGCCGGGCGGAGCACTGGTGGATTGCGTAGACACACGGCAGCCGGTTTCGTCATTCTCCCGTGGAAGGGCATGGGGGCGGTTCCCGCTTTGGGCTATTACAAGTGAAATTGCTGTGAACATTTGTATATAGGTCTTCTCGTTATGGTTTTAATTCACCTTTCCTTGTTGACTAACGATACTGATACTTTTTTTAAAAGATTTTATTTATTTGACAGAGATCACAAGTAGGCAGAGAGGCAGAGAGAGGAGCAAGCGGGCTCCCCGCAGAGCAGAGAGCCCGATGCGGGACTCGATCCCAGGACCCTGAGATCATGACCTGAGCCGAAGGCAGAGGCTTTAACCCACTGAGCCACCCAGGCGCCCCGAGACTGAGCCCCTTTGCATGTGCTTTTTGGCCATGCACATATCTTCGTCTGTGAGGTGTCTTTTGAGACCATCTACCCATTTAATTGGGTTGTCCTCTTATTATTGAATTACGCGAGTTCTTTATATATTCTGGATTCAAGTGCTTTGTCTGAGGTATATTTTGCGAGCATTTGCTCCCAGACTGTGGCTGGCTTCCTCATCTCCTTGGGACTTGTGATGAGGAGAGAATTTTCATCCTGGGGAAGTCTCCTCGAGGTTACTTTTCTGTGAAGGTCGCCTTCTGTGTGTCCTCTCAGACGTCTGGGCCTGCCTCCAGGTTGTGGTTGCACGCAGAGTCAGCATTACGTTTGTGGAATTCCTCTCTATTGTTAACATAGCAATGATTTGTTCGCTTTCATTTCTATGTAGTAGTTCATTGGAAGCATACACTATAGTAGGTTTTCTGTTGGTGAACATTTGAGTAGTTCAAGTTAGGAACAGTGCTGCTGCTAAGAATATTCTACTTTAAAAAAAAAAAACAAAACAGGGGCACCTGGGTGGCTCAGTGGGTTAAGGCCTCTGCCTTCGGCTCAGGTCGTGATCACAGGGTCCTGGGATCGAGCCCCGCATCGGGCTCTCTGCTCGGCAGGGAGCCTGCTTCCTCCTCTCTCTCTCTGCCTCTCTGCCTACTTGTGATGTCTGTAAATAAATATTTATTATTTATTATAAATAAATATTTATAAATAATATTTATTTATAAATATTTATAAATAAATAATATTTATATATTTTCTATAATAAATATTTAAATAAATAAATATTTAATATTTATTAATATCTAATATTAATAAATAATTAATAAATATCTATTAATATTTATTTAAATAAATAAATATTTATTTATTATAAATCAATATTTAAATAAATAAATAAATATTTAAATAAATAAATAAATATTTACCAAAAAAAAACCCAAATCCCACGAACCCAGCCGTGTTGAGATGGACTTGCTCCCCTGCAGCCTACAGCTGGTGGTAGTTTGTCTGGATTCAGAACCGGGTGCCCGTCATCGCCGCTGGGTTCAGGCCACTGCTGTTGCCCCCAGAAAAGCAGCCTGGGCCCATTAGCAGTCATTCCCCATTCTAGCCACCTAGCCCTGGCCCTGGGCAACCATTACTCGCCTTTCTGTCTCTCTAGATGTGCTAGAGACTAGCACAACCTGGCTCGTTCGTGCGACCGGCTGCTTCTGGCTCGTGTCCACGGTGCGTCCGTGTGGCTGCGCATATGTACCCTGCGTTCCTTTTGTGGCAGTAGGAAACTGTGGACGGGTGGACCATGTTTTTATCCATCTGTGGACAGATTTGGGGCTGGTTTCTAGTTTTGAGTCACACTGTAGCTTTTTTTTTTTTTTAAGATTTTATTTTATTTGACAGAGATCACAAGTAGGCAGAGAGGCAGGCAGGGGGGGTGGGAAGCAGCCTCCCCGCTGAGCAGAGAGCCTGATGTGGGACTCGATCCCAGGACCCTGGGATCATGACCTGAGCCGAAGGCAGAGGCTTAACCCACTGAGCCACCCAGGTGCCCCCACACTATAGCTTTTTGTGTAGACATTAGCTTGCGTTTGTCTTGAGTATGTGCCCAGGAGTGGGATTTCTAGGTCCCGTGGTTACTCTCTGTTTAAACTTCTTTTTTAAAAAGTTATATTGTGATTTAATAAAACAGCTGATATAAAATCTCTCTCAGCCACTTCCAAATGAGCCGTTTGGTAGCCTTCAGTACATTCATTTTGTCCAACCCATCTCCAGAACTCGTCCGTCTTAAAAAACTCAAACCCTCCGGCCATTAAACAACTCCCAGCTTTCCCCTCCCCTCCGCGCCTGGCAGCCACCATCCTGCTTTCTGTTTCTATGATTTGGCCTCCCGGGCATGCTTCATGTAAGTGGAATCATACAGTGTGTGTTGATTTTCTTGACTGGCTTATTTCATTTAATGTTAATGCCTTTGACATTCATCCGTGTTATAGCACGTGTCCGAATTCCTTAGCAATTTAAGGCTGAATAACCCGTTGTAGGGATGTACCCTATTTTGTTAAGCCATTTATCCATCAGTGGACACTTGGGGTGCATCGACCTCACGTTTAACCTTTTGAGGAGCTGCTTTCCAAAAGACTGGTCCAAAGCCGCTGCCTGGTTTGCATTCCCTGCAGCAGCACAGGTGCGCTCCAGTCCCAGCACGTCCCCACATCAGCACTGGCAGCCGCCCTAGCGGGTCTGAAGCGGTGGCTCCTGGTGGTTTTGATCCGCGTTTCCCTGGTGACGAAGGATGCTGACTGTCTTTTCGTGTGTTGGGTCCTTGGCCATTTGTAGATCTTCTTTGGAGAAATGTCTGTTTGAGTTTCTGTTAGAATTTGCCTGGTTTTTTTAGTTATTTGTCCTCTTCCTATTGAGTTGTAAAAAATGCTTTGTGTTCTAGAAACAAATCCCTTGTCAGATATGTGATTGGCAAATTTTCTCTCCCTTTCTCTGATACATCTTTGAACTTCCTTGATGCTGTTCTCTAATGCACAGATTGTTTTTAATTTTGATGAAGTCCAATTTATCTGCTTCTTTTATCCCATCTACACTGTTTCCCCTAATTTGTTTTCAGTTTCTTATTTATCCTTATAGCGTTTCTTTATTTCAGTTGTCAGCACGCAGCAGTCTGCAAGCTGGCGGCCTTCATTTTATGAACCAAGTTGTACTGGAACACGTCCATCCATCTCTGCACTGGCGGAGACTGTGCTGCCCACAAAGCCAAAAACATTTATCTGGTCCTTTCTGGAGAAGGTGTAACCACTTGTGCTAGGTAAATAAAAGCACATATGAATGTGCATTCTTATTCTCCCTTTCTTATTTAAAAGGTACCAGGCCAAATACACTGTCGTGCATCTTGCTTTTTTCCATTAACAGCTGAGCCTGGACAACTTTCCATATCAGAATATGGGAATTTTCCTTTTTCTTTTTTATTTTTTTAAAGATTTATTAATTCATTTATTTGACAGACCAAGATCACAAGTAGGAAGAGAGGCAGGCAGAGACAGAGGAGGAAGCAGGCTCCCTGCTGAGCAGAGAGCCCGATGCGGGGCTCCATCCCAGGACCCTGGGACCATGACCTGAGCCGAAGGCAGAGGCTTAACCCACTGAGCCACCCAGGTGCCCCTCTTTTTCTTTTTTATAGCTGGATAGTACTTCATTGGGTGGGTGTATCTTGTTTATTTTACCGATCCCTTCTTAAAGGATACTTGTAGATATATACAGATAGATCTAGATATTTTATATATGTATGTATATGTATTATTTTTCGGCTACTAAGCCTCAGTGAATAATTTTGGCTAGGTGCTGTTTAATATGCATATGGGTTTGTTCATTAGGCACCCCAGAGTGGCATTTTGGGTATTAAAGAACAAAGGCACCTGTAATTTTGTAACTAGTTTCAGATTCCTATCTGTGGGTTACATGATTTTGTACCTTGTCTGTCTTGATGGCCGAACTGGTTGCCAATCTTTTTTTTTTTTTTAAGATTTTATTTATTTATTTGACAGAAGGAGATCACAAGTAGGCAGAGAGACAGGCAGAGAGAGAGGAGGAGGCAGGCTTCCTGCTGAGCAGAGAGCCCGATGCGGGGCTCGATCCCAAGACCCTGGGATTATGACCTGAGCCAAAGCCAGAGGCTTTAACCCACTGAGCCACCCAGGTACCCCATGGTTGCCAATCTTTTGACCCTCGGTAATCAGTTGAGAGATGGTATCTCCGTTTGACATCTCTTGTGTTTCCCTTTTCCTGTGTGTATTTGGGCACGTTCCCCCCCCCCTTTTTTTTTTTTTTAATTCTGAGAGCTATTTATTCATGATCCTTCCCTGTGCTTTTCACCTATTAGTTTATGGGCCTTTGGAAGAGGGTTTTAATTTCTAGATCTTTCTATGTTTGGACATAAAGTCTTTCTCTCTCTTGTTCAGATTGGATCATTTCTGCTGAACATTCTTTAATGTCACTGACCCCTCTGTCATGTCCATTCTTCTTGTGAGCCCATCTGCTGAGTTTTCTGTTTTGGTTATTAGAGTATTCACTCCTAAGGTTTCCATTTGGTTCTTCTCTTTATTTGCTGAGACTCCTCCCCCATTCTTTTCAGAAGCGTCTGCCCTTACTTTTTGGAGGACTTTTATAATAATTGCTTTAAAGTCGTTGTCAGGTAATTCTGATGTCTGTGTCCTCTTGTTATCGGAGTCCATTGATTGTCTTTTCCCAGGTGAGTTGAAACATTCCTGCGTCTTTGAAGTGACCCGAGTGATTTGGGACTGTACCCCGGACCTTTTGAAATCCTCTGATGAGATTCTAGGCCTTGCATATATCCTATGGCGTCTGGTGGTATTTTTGCCTTAATGGGTGGTCAGCCTGGCGGGTTTAGGCTGCCAAGCTCAGTTTCAGTTGTGGTGCCCTTTGTGATTTCAAAGCCTTTTCAGTGGTATTTGGCTTTGTACTTTGTGATTTACTGGGACTCCCCTTTACGGTCCTGTGGCCTGAACACCGAGGCTTTACTTAACCCACTCTGCCTCGCACTTCCCACAACTGCCCATGTTTGAGGCCAGGAATTCAGAGGGAGAAAAAAGCGGCGGGGATTCGCTGCCACCCACCTTGGGACCACAGCTCCTCCAGTTAGAGCAAAAGGTTCTGCTGTCTCAGAGGTCCAGGCACCTGTAGGCCCCACTGCCACTGACCGTCTCTGCTGGTGTTGCTGTGGAATCGTAGGCGTCCTGGGTGTGCAAGGGAAGGGGGGAAAGAGAAGAGCGGAGAACTGCCTTCACTCTCTCTGAGCATTTGGAGGCCCCTTTGCTGCTTTCTGAGCCAGAAGGAGAGGGCCTCTCCTGGTGCTCTCTGCATCGACACCCAGCACCCATTTGGGCGGTGGTTCAGACTGCCTTTAGTCCAGGCTAGAAGAGACTAGGGAAGAAACGGGGAACCTTGATTTTGACTTGGTGGTATTTGGAATCAGGTCTTCTCCAATCTGCTTGCTTGGTTTTCATATTCTTTAACAGATTCAATCCATTCTGCTTAGTTTTTTTAATAGATGTGTTCAGGGAGAGACAGGCTGGAATGTCTACTCCATCCGACAGAACCAGAACTTAAACTCGGACCATTCCATTTTGAGAGGTTTTGTCATGAAGCGTCAGTATCCAGAATATATCTCTGCATCTTACTGATCAACTTACCAAAGGCAAAAATATCCTCAAGGCCAGCTGCATTGTATCAGGCCAGTTCTGTCCACACAAAAGACAGCAAAAGAAGTGGATTACACGAACACAGGGCAGGGAATGACTGATATCCTAAAGGTTCTTGATCGGCCTCCAACGTAGCCTTCTAGTTATTTTGGTTGTGAGCTGGGAGCCAAGATCATTTTGATGTGAATGACCTTTGGATGGTCATTGGATCTCACAAGGCTGACGTTGTAAGACTTGTTGGTTGGGTTCACTAGAAAAGGTATTCTCTTTTCTGAGAATGAGAATCCTGCATTCAAAAGACTCGACCTTGCGAAGTAATTTTCACAAAAGTCTGTGGCCAGTGAGGCATGCTTGATGGAAACCAGGAACTCTGGACATTGATTCTTAAACAACCACCTAGGAAAAAGGATACTGGTACACGGGGTGGCAGGGGGGAGAGAAAATTAGTTGGGGTAAGGACAATGAAATATGGGCCTGTATCCAGCAGTGAATTCCTGCCACCATCACCGAATGAACTCTGCCCCTCCATGGGCTGTGGGGCGGACCTTGCTCAGGAAGCTTGGAGCACAGAATGGCTGAAAGCAGTAGTCCGGCGGAAGCCCTGGCCCCTAGAATTGATCTTGAAGGAACAGTTGATTTCTTTTTTTTTTTTTTAAGATTTTATTTATTTATTTGACAGACGGAGATCACAAGTAGGCAGAGAGACAGACAGAGGGAGAGGAAGGGAAGCAGGCTCCCCGCCGAGCAGAGAGCCCGATGCGGGGCTCGATCCCAGGACCCTGAGATCATGACCCGAGCCGAAGGCAGAGGCTTTAACCCACTGAGCCACCCAGGCGCCCTGGAACAGTTGATTTCATTAAGAAAGAGGGCGTTTTCTTGTTGAAGTGGTTGTAAAAGCCACTTGTTGACTGGCGGTCATCGTGATGAGACAGAGAACAAATTCAGGAAGGCGGCGCTGTCTGCTACAGTTGAGTCCCTCTGACAGACAAGTTCAGCGGTTCCCCCCTCCCAGCTGGGGCTGTGAGGTCGCAGTACCTCAAGCCCTCCTCATCTCTGAAATCGCGCACATCTTGAAGGCGATGTGCGACACAGACCTTGCGGAAGAGAAAGTCATTATCTGCTGCTCAGAAGAGGGTTTTAAGAAGTATGTCTCCAAAAAGTTTGCCCAAGAGAGTTAGGTCACAGCAGATCCCTTCGTAAAAGGGTGGAAGGAGGGGACGCCTGGGTGGCTCAGTCGGTTAAGCGGCTGCCTTCGGCTCAGGTCATGATCCCAGCGTCCTGGGATCGAGTCCCGCATCGGGCTCCTTGCTCGGCAGGGAGCCTGCTTCTCCCTCTGCCTCTGCCTGCCACTCTGTCTGCCTGTGCTCGCTCTCTCTCTCTCCCTCTCTCTGACAAATAAATAAATAAAATCTTAAAAAAAAAAAAGGGTGGAAGGAAGCCGAAAAGAGAACATTCAGGGGATGAAGGTGAAAATACTGACGTAGCGTATTTCGAGGCCGCCGGGGAACCCTGAGCCGGAGCTGTGACGTGCGCCATCGCGGGAGATGGCGCCCGCGCGGGTAGCGCTTGAAGTGACGCACGCACCCTCGTGTGCGGCATTTCTTCCTTGTTCGCTGGACGAGCTAACACAAGCCTGTGGAAGCTAGGTGACTGAAGTCCTGCCCCGTTTTATGTGGCACATACTTGTCTGTGAGCGCTCTCGGGTTAAGCCCAGTGAGTCCCTTCACCTCAGAACACAGTTGGCGTATGTCTGGCATATTTCTTTGAAGAGAAAAACTGGCAGTGGACACATCCGAATCACACTTAGGAAGGGGTACACATTTTATTTGGGGGTCATTCTTTCAAAAAGGTCCTGGAAAGCCAAAGATAGGGGGCCAGGTGCAGGCTCCCGATGTCCCCACGGTCCTGCCCCTGCCCCCTCCCCCACGACAACGTGACACTTGAAGCAGCTGGCGCCCAGCCCCTGTCGATGCGGTCTTTGCTGAGGATTTGTTGACTTCCTGGCCCTGAATCGGTAGCTTGTCTCCTCCTTAGAGGACTGGAAAATTGGGTCTGAAGTAGAAGGTGCTTCCTGGCTAGTAAATCTAGGCTCTGTTGTTTGGAGGTAGTTTTTGGATGACTGCTGTTGCCCTAAGTCCAATGAGATTTTTTTTTTTAATGTCTTCAGCGGTAAAGCTATTCTAAAATCTAGTTCATTTAGAGACGACCAATCCTACCGTCATAACTTCAGATTGCCTGGAATATACTGGAATATACTGGAATATACTGGAATATACTTGAAGACTGGCATGAGCCAGGACAGCCACAGCATTACTGCATGGCAAATCATTTGCCATTATATCGTTTTGTTGATGAACGCTTTGCTTTGGAAATCAGGCGCTTTTAAACCACCCTAGAAAATTACAGTTTTACTTACTACTTATAAAACGCTACACAAAAAGACTAACTGTTCCAAAGTTTTTAATGAACTACCATCCGATTCGTTTGTCTTGATGTCCTATTAGCACGTAGCGAGATCATTGTAATTAGTGGTTCAGTTTGTTCGAAAGGCACTTTGTTTTTAAATTCAGACACTTTCCTGTTAAGAGTAGGTTTTGAGGGGAGCCTTGGCTTGTGGCAAGTTCCTCATGTGGCACCCCTTCTTAAGGGTTGTTAAACCAAGATGCATAGGGCGCATATGGGTCCCCCATCAAGAAGGACCGCTTCCTTTATGCAGACTTTCCCCCTGAACCTGACCTGTGTCCTTGGAAACTCAAGGGAACGGTGCTCCGAGCATGGGCTGCATTTGCTAATGAAAATCCGCCTTTTTAAAACTCTCTCTATCTGTGATGTGTTTGCTGAAGATTTAGCTGGATGAATATACCATTGTACCCTCCCGTGGCTGTGTTTGAGAAAGCGAGTCGGGAAGGTCAGAAACCACCCCTGGATACGCGGGAGCCGTGATTCTGTCGTGCCCTTGACTGTGAGACCTTGGATGAATCTTCGCGCCGCCTTTCCCCACCTGCCAAGTAAAGCCAATGCCTTCCCTGCCCGTCTACCAGGGTGGCTCTGAAATTCAACCAAGGTGTTTGTGGAATTACTTTGTAGATGTCAGAGCAGGTAACCATTGTGGTGATTGAAGCTTTAAGGTAATTTAGGATCTCTCGGGGGGTGGGGGGGAACCAAACAAACCCTTGATGCCTCATGTGTAAGAAAAATGCCAGTGTGGTGTTTAATCATATTTAGCATTTCTAGATCTGCGAAATTAATATCTTGGGAGTTGTAAAATAAGCTGGTTGAATATTATCATGGTATAAATTCTCAGTGTCAACTTAGTCTAGTGACCTGAGTGACAAATATCAGGTGAAAATGGCAACTTCGGGTATGAGACAATTTTTCTTTTTTTTTTTTTTTAAGATTTTATTTATTTGACAGAGACACAGTGAGAGAGGGAACACAAGCAGGGGGAGTGGAAGAGGGAGCAGCAGGCTTCCCGCTGAGCAGAGAGCCCGATGCGGGGCTCGATCCCAGGACCCTGGGATCATGACCTGAGCTGACGCTTAACGACTGAGCCACCCATGAGCCCCTGAGACAATTTTTCTATTGACCATGGATTACTTGGAATTTTTGGTGGCGCTACCAGTCTGCTCTGTGTTCATTGGCTACTGGAAAATCTCTGATTCGACCCTTGGTGGAGCTACGAGGGGGCTCTTTAGCAGAGGGGCTGAGGCTAGAGTACAGGACCGGACACAGGCCTTCGAGAAGGTGGAGGAGAGAAGGAACTCGTGCCACCAGATTAAGTCGTCATCTCCTCAGGGACAAGCTACTGCCCTAAGTCGAAGGTTCCCTACAAAAATGGCCGACATAAGTTGGGGGCTGCTGTCCTTCATTCCTGTCCTCTGCCTGTTCCCATCACCCTGCTTTGTCTCCAGATTGCTTGCTTTCCTCAGTGAACTAAATAGAGCAGTCACCAGGGCCTTGGTGTAAGCACTGTGTTGCCACTTCGTAGTAGCATCATTAGAAAACCCACACTTTTCGGGGTGAGTAGGTAGAGTCCAGGGGATGAGCCTAGAAGCAGAATGTTCGATTCATTCAGCTGCAGGGTGATTTTTTGACTCCAAGCAAATGTCTTTGGGGATCACTCATCCATTGGAGATAAATTAACCACCCTGGGTTGTAAAGTGTTTCCTCAGCATATGCATTTGTCCTTTCTTGAGCAACAGCCTCAAAGTGGTGAATTTGGATATCATAGGCTCCTGTTTAAAACCCCTCATGATTATTTTTCCAGAACTTTTAGGTGAGATGTTGATACTACAGTGATTTTTTTAAGATTTTATTTATTGATTTTAGAGAGCAAGCAGGGCGGTGGGGGAGAGGCAGAAGTGGAGGGAGAGGGAGAGCGAATCCCGAGCAGACTCCCCGCTGAGCACAGAGCCCAGTGCGGGCCCAGTCCCAGGACCCTGAGATTATGATCTGAGCTGAAACCAAGACTAGGACGCTTAACCGACTGAGCCACCCGGGGGCCCACTACAGTGATTTTTTTTTTCTTTGCCTTCTCTTTTAGCAGTACGTACTGAACTACTTGGGAATGTAATGGTGTCTGGGATTTGCTTCAAAATAATGTGGAAGGGGGTGGTGTGGGTACCAGTAGAGATGGAACAAGGCTGGCTTTGAGTTGGTCATTGTTGAGGGAAGTGAAGAAACTACGGGGGTTTCATTATACTTTTCTACTTTTATATGTAATTGTATTTTTCCATGATAAAAAGTAAAAATAAAAAAACCACCCTACCCTAGGTTTCCCATTGCCTCAAGGTAGAGACAGCCCTCTTACCTTGGCCTTCAGACCCCTTCACCCCCTGGCAACTGTTAACCCTTCCAGGTTCATCTTTTCGTGAAATTGTTTGCAGTTGCCCTAACACACCCCATCTTACCTTTGGCCCTCTGCGCTTACTGTCTTCTCTTCCCGCAACACTCTTCCTTTCCCTTTCCATCACCTCACCCCACTTTGCCTGACTCTTCTGGACCTTCAGATCCAAGACAACATCACTTCCTGCGGGCCTTCCCTGATTGAGTTCCACCCCGGTGCGGGGTGAGTACCCTCCTGGGGGTTGTCTGTCTCGGTTCCCCTCACTGCTGCCTTCCTGACTGATTCTAACCACCACTTCTTTCCTGTTACTGTCATTGTATCATACATTTTTGAGGGAATGGATTAGGCCTTGTGCTCGCGTCTTCGCGCAACGCCTGCCATAGAGCGGGCAATCTGTACATGAGAAAACAGAAGGCCCGCCCAGGGCTTGTCAACTACTAGGCATATGTAAACACGTGCCTTGTCGATGTGATGTGTTCCTCCCCTGTTTGGAGTAAGTCTCTGTAGGGCATACCTCCAGGGGCACTTGATCTACATGTTCAAGGTGATGGTGGACATGCGGGCCAGAAGGAGTGTTCATCACAGCAGTTTGAAATAGGAAAAAGAAAGAAAAACCTGTGTATTTAGACAAGATGGCTAAAGAAATTTCCATCCAGTTCTCATATGATGGAATGCGATGTTGAACTAGAGCTAGACCTGCAAATTGGTGGTAGCACACCGACCAACAGCGAGTCCAAGAACACATATGGTGTGATACTGTGTCTATAAAGTTCAAAAACATGCAGAACTAAACAATATACTGTTGACGAATTCATACATTATGATACGCATACACATGCATATGTAAGTATATACATGCACATATAACAAGCATCTGTGATATGCGCGTATCCATAATCTTGTGCGTGCGTGTACGTAATACACATGCGCATATGCATACGCATGCGTGCGTATGTATTTTTATGTATAGGCATAGACATGCAGGGAACCCATAAATACAGAGATCAGGACAGCGGTGTTCTCTGAGCAGGAGGGAGGAGATGTGACTGGGAAGAGGCACGTGAGACTCTGGCAGTACCGATAATGTTCTGTGTCTTGGGCTGTGTGGCAGGAGCAGTGTTTTACATTTCATCATACTTTATAATTTGTATATAAGCTAAATCTACTCTTGGGAGAGAACTTATTTCCTAGTAAAGATAACCGTGAAACTGAATTGATCAGCAGTTTTCAAGCGAGGCTACATTCCCAGCATGCTGAGGAAGGAAGAGGTTTCTCTTGTTGCTTTTCTTCCCCTGTCCATGGGGTCGTTTGCAGCCGGGCACTCCTCACTTTCTGCTTTACCTAAGAGACTGTTGGCAGAAACACAGACTGCAGTAGTTCCCTGTTGGTGATGAGCGGGAAGCAGATGCGGCAGACCGATCACCATGCCCTGTCCTTGTTCGTCTCAGATGTTGCCGTGGTGGACATGAGTGATGTCTCCAGACAGCCTTCCCTCTTTTACCATCTGGGGGTCCGAGAGAGCTTTGACATGGCCAATAATGTGATCCTGTACCATGACACTGACGTGGACACTGCTCTTTCATTGAAGGTAAAGGGTATCGTTCATCTTCTCGTGAATATTCGGCTTTGGGAAAATGGCATTACATGTTCAGAGGAAATGTACACGTAGTGCAGGAGGTTGGAGAAAAAAAAAATTTGCTTGTGCAATTCCTTCCTTCCTACTACAGTTTCTCGCTCACACGATGACTTCCTGACCGCTGCGTGAGCCTATGAACCACAGAGAAGCGTTTAGAACAACTTTAGTGTTTTCAGGCTCATGAGGGAAGTGAAGGCAAAAACTGTTAGCTTCCACTGAAGCAAACACACGACTCTGAATCCTTTAGTGGGCAATTTGATCCAAACCTACACATTAACAAACAAAAATAGTTTCTCAACTTGAATGATAGGATGATGACAGAGAACAGTTACCAAAGTGGGGAGAAGGTTCCGTATTTAATCTGTTGTTCCCCACGCCCCCCACCACTGAAAGCAGAGCAAAACTGAAAACTTGTCTGTTCATGCACAACTCAGTAGTGATGGATATTTTATTTTATTTTTTTAAAAGATTTTATTTATTTATCTGACAGATCACAAGTAGGCAGAGAGGCAGGCAGAGAGAGAGGAGGAAGAAGGCTCCCTGCTGAGCAGAGAGCCCGATGCGGGGCTCGATCCCAGGACCCTGGGACCATGACCTGAGCTGAAGGCAGAGGCTTTAACCACTGAGCCACCCAGGCGCCCCGTGATGGATATTTTAAAAAATTTATTCTTGCAAGTGTGATACAGATGTTTTTCGGATAATAGTACTTCAAAAAAATGCTCCTATTTGGAACAGAGAGGGGGAGATGGCAGTGGGGTAGGAGGACCCGAGTGGAGGTGCTGAATCCTATACTGTCCACCTGAAACTAACACAACACTGTAGGCTAACGAACTGGAATTAGAGTAAAAACTTAAAAAAATGCTCGTATTTGTAAAATGTGAATGTCTAAGGTGAGCTACTATAAAACTCAAGGAATATTAATGTTGTCGGATGTCTTCATATTGGTCAGAAAATCCTGGTCTGCATTAAATGATTTCAGGAGGAAAAGCTTGGTTTGTTTACAGCAGCATTACTCAACCTTGACTGCACTTTAGAATTACTTGGACAGCTTGTAAATATCCCAACACCCAGGTCCTGCTCCAGACCAATTACATCACAGTCTCTGAGGGACTTGTTTTAACCTCTCAAAAGCACAGCCACGGGTGAGAACCGGCGGCCTCAAATTAGCTTTCGCAGACAGCAGTTCTAGATGTCCAGCTCCTTTAGTGTTAAAAATTGCTAATATATAAATAGCACAATTTTGTGATGATAAAGTTGAACATTTTTGTGTTTCTTGAGATTTAACCCGATTTTTCTGGGTTCTGTAATCATCGGGGGTTATTTCCTGGTGGAGGTCCAGCCTGCGTTGGATGTGGAACCTCTCTCTGTTCTGTATCACGTACACTTGACGTAGACGTGTGCTGTGTAATTAGGGCACAGGGCTGGGTTTTAAGAAGTCATTCAGAGGACATTGAAAGAAGAAATGGGCTTATTATTTGTACTTTGTGCTGTATGATAGTTTCTGAAAGGCTGTCTAAGCCTTTAGATAGTATAAGCCCATGGTATAAGCCCATCTAAATGATTACTTTCGATATTTAGATACTGATTTTTTTTCTTTTACTGATTTTTCACTTAAGGTGTTGGTGCTTGCAAATATTTAGAACTAGAAAATATGAAAGAGTAGCTTATTAAGCCTTATTTTGATGAGAAATGTGAAATTAGAAAGTAATTTTTCCAATGCAATATATTTTTCTTTTTAAGATTATTTATTTAGTTAGTTAGTTGACAGAGATCACAAGTAGGCAGAGAGGCAGGCAGAGAGAAAGGAGGAAGCAGGATCCCTGCTGAGCAGAGAGCCCGATGCGGGGCTCGATCCCAGGACCCTGAGATCATGACCTGAGCCAAAGGCAGAGGCTTAACCCACTGAGCTACCCAGGCGTCCCGCAATATATATATTTTTTCCCTCAACAATGCCTTAGTGGATTCCTCTGGAAAGTCCCATGGCGAAGATAAGTTTTAGTTTCTTAGAATATGGAAAAATCGTCCCTAAAATGGAAACGGGTTGTCTGTTCTATGTGACACCAGAACAAGGAGGCTGCGCTAGTCATCCAAAAGCCAGAATCTCAGAATGTACGAAGCCCCTTTTATGGGGCTGCTGTGTAATTATGTCTCCTCTTGTCAGCAAGTGTTGGCTTCTGGTGCATAAATGATACAGTCAAAGGATGCATCACCATGATGCGAAGTTAGCTGACTCAGACCATCGTCATTGGATTTGATGGTTCCTAGGCTGGTTCAGCAAGATGGCAGAGATGCTCCCGGCAGCGCCCTTGTGTGGCGAGGCTGTGGGGGGCAGGGGAGCCCTGGCGGAGCCCCGAGGATAGCGCGGGACTTACCCGGCAGTCCCGTCCTGGACCTTCCTCACTGGGAAGGCGAGCTGCAGGGAATTCAGAGCCCCAAACTCGAATCTCAGAGCATCTGGACAAAAGCGTTGCCACCCCTACGGGAAGTCCTTATAACCATATATGCCCTTCCATCATTCCAAAAGCTAGCCAATTGGCATGTTTTCCCTAAAATAGGAATTTCACCGTCCTTTGAGGCTCCCCCTATTTGAAGCTTTTCACCCAGGGGAAGTGGAAGGTTTGAAATGATTAACTCCTGCTCGAAGGTGGGTGCTAGATGGTGGGGAGGGGGGAAGGTGCTTGTAGTGTTTATGGAGATAAGTGGCTATTTTTAAAAGCTATATTCATCTTCTCTTTTTATTTTCAGGATATGGTCACTCAGAAAAACACAGTAAGTACAATGTTTTCAGATTTTTAACCTGGTACATGCGTAAGAGCTTGCCTGAAAATCCTGAAGATTGCACAGTGATTTCTAATTGTACCCGCCGTCGTGTTTCTTGGAGAGGGGACGGCTAGAACCTCTGTCCTTCAAGCTGCCCGCTAGCTCAGGCCCCACTCCCATCCAGGGTACAGGGCGGAAGGTCAGGGCAGGCAGATGGACTTGGTCTTCATTGTGCGCTAGGACTTAGAGCCTGGAACCACCTGGCTGGCTCCTTCTGATCTGGGTTGGCCCCACCAGCCACCAAGATGCTTTTTGCCGGAGCCGTTACCTCCCACGTTGGCCACCGAAGTTTCCCTAACCGCAGAGAAACAAGAACTTATGCCCTAGGTAACACGGGGGCCTAGCCAAGAGTTGCGTGCCACAAGCTCTGAAGAGCTAGGACAGAATTCTTCCTGCGCTCATGTATGTGCTGAAGTCTCCCAGTTTGGCTTCCAGGTGCCTGCAATGATGTGGTGATAATGCCGTGTTGGGTGGAATCGTGTAATGAAATCCCCACTTTAAAGACCTTCAAATAAGTTGATGTCCTTAGACACTGTCCCAGGGTTACCCTGCACCTTTGAATGCCCCTTAAAGTGCTCATCTTCCTGGACCTGCTGCACGCGGATGACAAAGGACGTCGCCTTCATCCCTTTCTGAAAAGGAAGGGCCTTCTGCCTCTTTTTCTCTATCGGCTGGAATTCTCAAAGGGAGGACAAGAAGGCCCGGGAGGTAGACTCTCCCGAGGGTCCCCTCTCCCGGGAACGGGAGCTTGCATGGCTTCACCCCGACCACAGGAGGCCTCACCCCGCAGCGGTGGGGCCCAGTCTTGTGTGGAGCCCAGGCAGAGCTTCCTGCCCGAGATGGAAGCCTTGGCTCTCCTCCAAGACAGAGCATGAAGTTCTAGAAACAAAACTAGTGGTGTAGTTTATGTAATTACCACCGGAGCTTGGATTTAACAAGCCGACCTGTAAAATTAAGGGATCAGAATGGGTTTGAGTTCTTCGTGGGAAGAGAAATAGGAAGACCGGTGGCTTCATCTTGTTCTGTCCACTGATGGGGCTCTTGTTCTTTCTAGATCTTGATTTCTTAAATTACCTCCTTCACGGACATGGTGGGGATCCCATAAAAGGAGCCTGGGGCCGAGGCTGGCAGTCAGAGGTTGTAGTCCTGACCTTGTCTCTGAGTAGCATTGGGCAGGCGTCCTCAGTGTCTTCATCAGTAAAATGGGACGGTTGAACTCTGTCACTTGGTTCATAGAAAATTTACAGCTCTCTGAGTCTGTGGTTCTGTATTTTGCACAAGTGAAAAGGCGTAACTTGGGTTTAATGCAAGGAATGTCTCAGAAATGCTTATTCCTCCAAAGAGGAATTACATTAAGGTGAGGTGCAAAGAAAGAAAACTCTTTCTCCATCCTGGCTGTTGGGTGCTTTGGAGCCTAGAAATATTCTTGTTCTCCAAGAGCCTTAGTGTCATTCTGTTATCATTCCACTAAATACCTTCCCTTCTGGTACATTTTCCCTCCTCTGAACACCCAGAATTCCTTCACATTCTTGGTCATTGTAATTACATCAGGGCACCATTCTCCCTAGGTTGTGGGGGCGTGTGTGTGTTTGAAATGAACTTATTCTGGAGGATATGGCAACTAATGTTGCTGCTTATATTTGCCATTACTTTAGAATTCTGTGCTCAGTGCTAGTTGTCATGCCTGATGGGGTGTGAAAATTTAGAGCATTCAAGAGAACAAAATAAAGGACGAGAGGTGGCTGGGAGGGAGGGGAAAAAAGCACCTAAGAGGAAAGGTTGAAGTGAAACAAACCTTGAGAAGTATCGTTCATGGTCATTTTCAAGCGATTTCTATTTCTGGAAAGTAGGGAGACACTTACTACTAGTCCGGGTGGCAGGGAAGTAGGGCAAACTCAGAAAAGGCTGGGATCAGCAGAAAGGTCATCTCACAGCTAATGGTGATTAAACATTGAAAGAGAATGTCGGGACGTCTGGGTGGCTCAGTTGGTTGGACGACTGCCTTCGGCTCAGGTCATGATCCCAGAGACCCGGGATCGAGTCCCGCATCAGGCTCCCAGCTCCGCGGGGAGTCTGCTTCTCCCTCTGACCTTCTCCTCGCTCATGCTTTCTCACTGCCTCTCTCTCAAATAAAGAAATAAAATCTTTAAAAAAAAAAAAAAAAAAGAAAGAGAATGTCACAGTAAATCAGGTGACTTTTACTGAGAATTTGCTCGCTTGTCCCCTGAATATGGATTGGGCTAATGCTGCTTGGAAGCAGTGGTCTGGATTGTCTAACTCCAGAGGTTTTGGGAAAGGATTTGATAAAACTGTGGGTCTGTGGCTTTTAAAAGAGGAAGTATGGCATAGTCCTAGGTGGTGAATTACCATGTCCTGGGAATCAGGGGTACGGATGAAATTCCCCACACTGAACATGTCGCTGAACGCTCGCAGTGATGTATGAAGATGTGGAAACCAAAATGCTTTGAGTTCTCTGCCTTCAGGGAATCATTTTTATATTTCTCGAATTTTCCCTATTGGTGTGTTGAACTTGGCTTCATTTGGTAAAGGGCTGCCGTATTCGGGCTCTCCAGACAAACAGAACCAGTAGGAGATACACGGAGGGGGAAAAGGAGATATTTACTATGGGGAATCACCTCTGGTGATTGTGGGGGCTGAGAAGTCCCACCATCTGCCATCTGCAAGTTGGAGACCCAGGAAAGCTTTTTTTTTTAAGCTTTATTTTTTCAGTGTTCCAAGATTCATTGTTTATGCACCACACGCAGTGCTCCGTGCAATACAGGCCCTTCTTAGTACCCGCCACCAGGCTCACCCCCCATAAGACAGAAGTCCCGAGGCCTGAGAATTAGGGGAGCCAATGGGGTAAATCCCAGTCCCAAAATCCGGGCAGATGACTGTCCCAGCTCAAGCGGCAAGGGGGCCAAAGGAGTAAGTTCCTCTTCTCTCTGACTTTCACTCTGTTGCGGCCTCAGCGGGTTGGATATGCCACCCACAGTGGGGAGGGCCATCTATGTGGCTGAGCCCCCTGACTCAGATGCTAATCTCAGTCGGAAACAGCCTCCATGCACACCCAGGACCACTGTTCAGTCGGGATACCCCGTGGCCAGTCAAGGTGACATGCAGAATTAACCATCACAGATAGGCATGCTTGCTTCCCTTTCTAGAAGCACTTGTTCTGCGGTGATGTGAAGGCAGGGAAGCCGATTTCTAGGCTTCAGGCCATTCTGGGCTCTTCTGTTCTTTGGTGGAAACATAGTGTCAACTTTTGTACCCAGTCCTGTTTCGCAAGATGCTCTTCTTCTCCTGTTCCAAGTTTTTTTTTTTTTTTAATGCTTTATTTAGGCCTCCCTTACATACCATGAAGTTCACGGGCATGCCCGGGATTCAGTGATTTTTCATAAGTTAGAGTTGTGCTGCCCTCGCCACCATCCCTTCTGGTGTGAGAGCATTTTCATCACAAAAACACCTGTTTGCGGGCAGTCTCTATTGCTGCCCCACCCCCACCCCGGGCCCCAGGGAACCACCGGTCTGCTTTGTCTTACAGATGGACCTCTCCGCAGTTTTTCCTATAAATGGAACCATTCAGTAACGTGGTCTTCTGTGTCTTAATTTCTTTCACTTGGTCCGAGGTTTCTGGGGTTCAGCCTTGCAGTAGCCCGTGGTGGTATTTCCTTTGTACTGCCAAGTCGTCATCCTATCGGATGGGTATTCCCCGTGTTGTTCCTCTGAAGAACTACACAAAAAGTTGACCCAGAAGAGATGTGGGATACTTGTGATACGACAGAATACTCCGTGAGCCGTAAAGAAGTTGGGGGGCACCAGGACTGTTTCCGCTTTTCGGTTATTGCGAACGATGTTGTTCTAAACATTCAGGTCCAGATCTTTGTGTGGAACTACGTCTTCGTTCCTCTTGGGTAAAATGATTTGCTGGATCATCAGGTAAATAAACCTTTAACTTTCAGAGAAACTACCATGATGATACAGAAAGTGGCTACGGCTTTTTTCCATTTCCGCCGGCAATAGAGGTCTGGGTTCTCATCCTCCCCAGTACTTGGGGTGGTCTGTCTTTTTACACCCACTCAAGCCGGAGTGAGGCCCAGCGTCATTGTGGTCTTCTTGGGTGAGCTGTTCATTAGAATCTTCGGCTCATTTTTAATTGGGTTTGGGGTTTGTTTTTTTTTTTTTTTTTTTGGTCTTATTATGGAGTTGTAAGAGTTCCTGTGTATTCTGGAAGCAAAGCCCTTATCAGAGCCCCTATCAGAGATGGGTCGTGCTTTTGATGTTGTGTCTAGGAACTCTTAGCCTAACGCAGGGCCACAAAGAATTACTCCTGTGTTTTCTTTCTGAAAGTTCGCTATATTAAACACTTGAAACTAATAGGACATTGTATGTTAATCACTCTGGAATTAAAAAAAATAAAAAAATTAGAGAAAATTAAAGTTTTAGAGTTTTGGCTCTTACGGGTCTCTGATGAATTTTGAGTTAGTTTTTGTGTCTGGTGTAAGCTAGGGGTCCAGCTTCTTTCTTTGGCACGTGGACATCCAGTCGCCCCAGCCCTTAAAAAGATTTTTCAGGGACGCCTGGGTGGCTCAGTTGGTTAAGCGGCTGCCTTCGGCTCAGGTCATGATCCCAGCATCCTGGGATCGAGTCCCACATGGGGCTCCTTGCTCAGCAGGGAGCCTGCTTCTCCCTCTGCCTGTCCTCGCGCTCTCTCTCTCTGACAAATAAATAAATAAAATCTTTAAAAAAAAAAGATTTTTCATTCCCTGATGAATTATCTTGGCGCCCTTGTCAAAATCAACTGATTGTAAATGTAAGTGTTTGCTTCTGGACTTTAAATTCTCTTCCACTGATCCATATGTTTACTCTTCCTCCAGGGTCATACTGTTTTGATTCCTGTAGTTTTTTTTTTTTTAAAGATTTTATTTGTTTATTTGACATAGATCACAAGTAAGCAGAGAGAGAAGGAGAAGCAGGCTCCTCACCGAGCAGAGAGCCCGATGCGGGGCTTGATCCCAGGACTCTGAGATCATGACCTGAGCCGAAGGCAGAGGCTTAAACCACTGAGCCACCCAAGTGCCCCGATTCCTGTAGTTTTATAGTAAGTTTTGAAGTTAGGAAATCTGGTTCCCCCTACTTTGTCAACATCGTTTTGGCCATCTGGGGCCCCTTGGAATTCCATATAAATTTGAGAGTTGGCTTTTGCATTGCTACAAAACAGACTGTTGGAATTTTGATAGAGATTGTCTGTATCTGCATATCCCGTGAGTGATTTTGACATTGTAACAAGGTTGTCTTCCGACCCAAGAACACAGCATGCCTTTCTGTATCTTTAGGTCCTCTTTCATTTGGTTCAGCATTGTTTTATAGTTTTCACTGTAAAAGGTTTTTGCTTTCTTGGTTAAATTTATTCCTGGATATTTTATTTACTTGCATGCTCTTGTAAATAAAATCATTTTCTTAATTTCCTTTCCAGGATAGATTTTTTTAAGTCTATTTATTTAATTTATTATTTATTCACACCCAATATGGGGCTTGAACTCCCGCCCCTAAGATCAAAAGCCCTATGCTCTATTGACTGAGCCAGCCAGGCACCCCAGGATAGATGTTTATAAAAAACATCTTTCATAAAAATGTTTTACACCTAACACACTGTACTTCATAATTCAGTTTTTTATTAAGGTTTAAATTTTAATTCCAGTGTAGCTAACGTAGGGTTGTTTTAATTCCAGTTCTAGGCCTTACTCTGTGTTCATCACCCTTTCCATCCCTGGCCCTTGTTTCCCCCCTTCCCCTCCCCCATGTGATGCAGCTTTTTGTCCAGGTTCCATAACAGTTGCTTCTCTTCTGCTTCTTCTATTTTCATCCTTATGTTATTTCCTTCTGCTATGCAGATATCAAAGATGGCCATTTCCCACATCTTATCACTTCAGAAAACCTGTTTAGATGATGAAAGATCAAGGTTGAGCCTCTATGGGAACAGGAGTGAAAATGTAGCCAATCCAAGAGATGACTTTATCTATTAAACCTTGGAACTTCCTGGTAGTTTGTTATTAGTGTACATAGTCCATAGGTATCCTTTAACGGTTTTAATTTTCCTTTGCAAAAAACAATCAGACCTTCAGAGTTAACGGTGTATTTAGCAACTTGGTCCCCCCTGGAAGTAGGCTGTGAGACTGAGCGGAGTGGAGTGTGCAGGAGAGGCATTGAGGTGTGCTCGTGGGATCAAGGCTGAGGAAGAGGCAGGCAGGAAGGAAGCAGGACCGGGCAGAGAGAAATGAAGCTGGGATGTAGGCTCAGGGATGGACTTGGCTCACCCCGTGGGGGGATCTGGTGCTTGAGTGGGCTTTCCGAGTTGTTCGGAGTTGGGATGAGAGGTCCTATATCCAGCCCTCACCAGGAGGTGTGTGACTCTGGGTGGGTGCGGTCTGCCACGGAGGGGGTTCTGGATGGCAGTGGCAGCGCCTCCTACCTTGAAGTGGGGGTAGTATCTCTGTGTGTGTCTGAGTGTCTGCCACATCGTGATCCTTTGATTTGAGGAATTTATAAATCCTATATGCCCCGAGATTGAGGACTGTATCTCTAAGGCTCAGAGGCACGGAAATCATTTTTCCCTTTAAACTGGTGAGTGAGGGGCGCCTGGGTGGTTCAGTGGGTTAAAGCCTCTGCCTTCAGCTCGGGTCATGGTCCTGGGGTCCTGGGATCGAGCCCCGCGTCGGGCTCTCTGCTCAGCGGGGAGCCTGCTTCCCCACCCCCTGCCTGCCTCTCTGCCTGGGTGTGATCTCTGTCTGCCAAATAAATAAATAAAATAAACTGCTGAGTGACTACGTGGAGGCTATACATAGTCTCCCCAGAAAGGAAATGCGGGTTCCTAGGCCTCCTTGTCCCCCAGGAGAATTACTAAAAGATGAACCATTCTACCCAGTACTTAGAGAAGGAATTGTTAAAAGTACACTAGACCGTATTTTCATTTGTCACGTCCCAAGGCTGGAGTTCACAGTTGGTTTTTAAAAAGCAAAGGTAAATTTCCAAGCTTGGATCATGTTATTAAAAAGCACCTTATTAGAAAACGAATCTGGTTCTTGACCTCTGCTCTAGGTGGTTTTTTTTTTCCTGGAAAACCAATGATATTTAAGAGAAACTCATTGTTCCCATTGAAATAGTTATCTCTGTAATCCCAGTCAATTGGAAATTCTTTGGGAAACAGACATGGGCAATATTGGGTGCTTTTTTTTTTTTAATTTTTTTTAAAAATTTATTTGACAGAGAGGGACCACAAGTGGGCAGAGAGGCAGGCAGAGAGGAGGAAGCAGGCTCCCTGCTGAGCAGAGAGCCCGATGCGGGGCTCAATCCCAGGACCCTGAGATCATGACCTGAGCCGAAGGCAGAGGCTTTAACCCACTGAGCCACCCAGGCGCCCCTATTGGGTGCTTTTTCTGCAAAGTTGGAAGGCTTTTTACCTGGCTCATGAGCACACCGAGGACGCAACGGAATTTCTCCGGGTCTTTCCCGCTTGCCTCCCTTCTTCAGTAGTTAAATTTCTTCTTCTCCTTTAGATATTCTTTGGGTTTTCTAAATTCTGATCAGAATTCTTACCACTTGTATTAGGAAAGAACGAATTTCGAACAAGAAGGCTATGTCTCCTAGTAGACAGGCAGAATTTTCTTTTACGCATAGAATGTGACTTAGGTAAAAATCTCTGTCCTTTGACTACTTGTTTCATCTCTGTAGCTATTTCTTAGTGTTTCTTTTTTTTTAAGATTTTATTTATTTATTTGACAGAGATCACAAGTAGGCAGAGAGGCAGGCAGAGAGAGAGGGAGGAAGCAGGCTCCCTGCTGAGCAGAGAGCCCGATGCGGGCTCGATACCAGGTCCTTTGACTACTTGTTTCATCTCTGTAGCTATTTCTTAGTGTTTCTTTTTTTTTAAGATTTTATTTATTTATCTGACAGAGATCACAAGTAGGCAGAGAGGCAGGCAGAGAGAGAGGGAGGAAGCAGGCTCCCTGCTGAGCAGAGAGCCCGATGCGGGCTCGATACCAGGACCCTGGGAATCATGACCTGAGCCAAAGTCAGAGGCTTTAACCCACTGAGCCACCCAGGTGCCCTATTTTTTTAGTGTTTCTATCTCAGATTCTCTTTTGTCTAGTCTTTTTTTTTTTAAGATTGTATTTATTTATTTGACAGAGAGATCACAAGTAGGCAGAGAGGCAGGCAGAGAGAGAGGGGAATGCAGACTCCCCACCGAGCAGAGAGCCCGATGCGGGGCTCGATCCCAGGACCCTGGGATCATGACCTGAGCCGAAGGCAGAGGCTTTAACCCACTGAGCCACCCAGGCGCCCCATCTTTTCTCTAGTCTTGACTGATGTCTTTTTTTCTCCCTACCTGAGCGTGGTCTTGTGTTCTCTTTCGAACTGGAGCGTTCTGGAAGTGCAGACCACAGAACCTGGGACTGCCTCTCTTGAATGTCACATTGCCCAGAGCCAGTGTCAGAACCAAAACAGAAACAAATACCTAATTCTGCCCACGAGCCAAAAAAGTCTTTGGTGTCTGAAGATACCCATTTGTTTTCTTTAAACTGAGATGAGGCACATAGCATAAAATTCAGCACTCGCCCGTTGGTCGGGGCTGGGTATTTTGTGTCATGCCTCACAGCTTGCTTTATCGAGGGATCTCTGAGAATTCAGCCGGAATGGCAGTTCCCGACAGGGGTCCTGTGGCGGAGAGGGAAGGACCTGCGGTTTGTCTCGCTCTGTGGTCCTCTGTGGGCCACTTGGTGAAGCTTTCCGGGTCTCGAGTTCCTCCTGGATGAAACGAGAGGATGAGTCAGGTGGGGACGGAGATGCGTGCCGGATCCGAAATGATTCCCGGACTTCGCGACAGTCCTCCGGCCGCCGGAGCCAAGCAGAGGGGCTCTGGCTGTGGCCGACTCGGTGCTGCGTGGCACGTTTCCCTCAGGGGTAGCTTCAGGGACCTTTGACGCGACCCGACCCGGGAGCCCGACAGCCCGCTTGAAACTGTTACTCAGCTTCTGCATATTTGTTCCTGTCCTGCCCGGGGAAATACAGAGAAGCGGCCACATCGAATGCTGTTTGCCATTACCTTAAAGCAAAACAAAACCCTGCATTTCCCTGATGTGCACGTGTGGGGACTTAAAAAATTCTCCTGCAACCGACTAGACAAAGAATTGTGTCGATTAGGGCTTAAAACCTTGTCGTGATCCTTCTTTTGGAGCAGCACCTGACTCGGCTTCTCTTTCTTAATGAATTGACCTTTTCTCGCGTGGTCATGTTAAATGATTTTTTAAAAATTATTGTCCCGTGTTCGTTTGCTGTGTAAATTTTTTTGGGAACGCTTTTCTGGTTTCCATTTTCACGTAGGACTTGCAGCTCCTTTACATTGCAGGTTAAGAGCTCTGAAGTCTGACATTCAAGATAGGGCTTCTTCCCTAAGTGCTCAGAAATCATTTTCTCTCGGGTCGTATTTCACCACCTTTCATCTGCCGTAGATCCCCGCCCCCACCTCTGATGAGGTCATTTGTTGACTGACTAAATGTTTGTGTTGTGATTTTTTAAAAAATGGGTTCTCTAGGAGGTCGAGGTGAAAGTCTCATTATGACATCTGTTGGCGTGAGTTTTTCCACGTTGTATTTGCTCCGAAGAATGAATTTATGAAAACTGTGCTGTTATGGCCCACCTTTGCCTCCTGCTGCTAGCCGTATGTAAGAGGGAGAGCAGGCTACCGAGGCCCCTTGGCGTGTGTTTCTGTCGTGGCCTTCTTGCATAGAGTACGGGCAGGGGGGCCGGGGAGAGCCCTGGGTGTCCTTGGTTAGTGACCGTTACTGAAACCCGTGGACAGTGAGGTTAAGAACCCAGCGTGCTCTGCTCTCCTGGGTGGTTCTGGAGACCCCAAGCTGCTGTTCGTGGAGGGGGAGTCCTGCTGTTATTCCTGGAAGTCTTCAGAGGTGAAGCCCCCTGGAGAAACTCCTGCGGGTGGGGGGGTTCTGTGTGAAACGTGCTGGGGTCCAGGGCAGGGGCTCGTAGATTTCGGAGGACTCTGGGACCCCTTTGTCGATCTGGAGGAGCCTGGGGATCCCTTCTCAGAATAGATCTTAAGATGCTTAAATATACAAAGGATTGCGAAAGTGACCAATTGCACTGGAACATAGTTATGGAAATGTGTTTTAAAGTTGTAATTTAGGGGTGGTGCCTGGAGGGGCGCAGTTGGTTAAGTGTCCTCCTTCCGCTCGGGTCGCGATCCTGGGGTCCTGTGATGGAGCCCTGCATCAGCCTCCCTGCTCGGCGGGGAGCCTGCCTCTGCCTCTGCCCACTGCTCATGTTCTCTCTGCCAAACCAGTAAACTCTTTAAACATAAAGTTGTAGTCTATGTGCTGCTTTATTAATGTCTCAAATGATGAGATCAAAGAGCAGGTCTGAAAAAGCTCATAACTTTGGAGTAGTAATGGGTATGAAAGTTATTTTGAGATCTCTCTGCAGGAAGTGTAATGTGATGTGAGAAATTCTATGATTTCTATTAGTGACAAAGTCCCAGGTCCTGCTAAAACTAAGAAGTGTTACCTACATTCCTAATGGAAGGCAACGTTACATTTCAGTTAAAAGTAAATGACAAAGAGGTGATTTTCCTCTCATTTAACTTCACAGGCTCCCAAGGATTACGAGACTCCAGGGTCAGAACTCCTGGTCCAGTCTAGAACTACTGAACACAGCTAATACTTACTGCATGCCCGCTGTGCACCTTGGCCATGAGGCCTCTATCACCTGAGGAAGTTGACTGTAGTATTGGCCCCATTTTAAAGATGAGGCCACTGAGATTTGGATACATAAGTACATAGCCCAGGGTCATTCATCTGCTGTGGAATGGAGCTGGGATTCAGTCCTTGGCTGTCCTGGTTCTCCAGCATCTCGCTGTGCTTGAACAGACGTGGTACTTCCTAGCTCGGTGCTTAATATGGCATTTTGTCTTCCCCTAACTTAGCCATTGGGGGAAAAAAAAAATCACCAACAGCAACCCACTACCCAGCTCTGCTGAGATGTCGGTGAAACGGAGATGCGTCCGTGCCCTACGGGTGGGGCGTAAATTGCTCCGTCCTTTGTGGCAGTGGTTCCTCCGTACCGAGAGCCTCCCCCTGACTCTGGTCATTTCATTATTGGGAAAGGCCACAGTGTAAAGAAAGACGCAAGGGTGTTCGTCTCCGTGAACAGTAAGAAACTTCTCGGAACAGGCTTAAATAACAAAGGAAAGGTTACGTGCACGATAAATCCTCACACGTGGTGTATCCGTCAAGCATTAACAGTTACGGCCTTCGGCCGCGGAAGGGTTCAGTCTCACCAGATCATGCTCCTGAAACTGACACTGTACGTTACCTACTGGAATTGAAATAAAAACGTAAAAAATAAAATCAGTGACTGGCAGAGGGGAAAAATTAGGACATTCAAGACTGTATAATCAAACTTTTATAATGAGAGCCTCTTAAAAAGCACTTATTCTTTAACTTGCTGGTGCTGTAGGACGATCTGTTCACGGTGGTGAATCTGTACGCGGCAGCAGTTCTAGAAATCTCCATCGCTAAGTTAGGAACCGAAGACTTTGGAGGACAGACTCCTCCACTCCCTAACCTCCCAGGGTCCGAGACCAGTGGCTTTTACTCTGCTCTCTGACCTCACTTTACTGTATCAGACTCTTCCTTTTGGAGGTACTTGAAGAGTGTTTGGAATAAGGGTTTACATATTAATGGGCCTGGTGTACTCGTTCTATTGCCCCATTATGTAGGAAACTAAGCTGCCCTTGTTGAATGTGTTTTAAAAAGCTGGATTCCTGAGATGTTTCCATTTATAAATGTAACAATTACAAATATACAAGCTGGGTTCGCTATGGGACATGTGTTATGCTAATCAATGTTTTTCTTTTTAATTTCTGGTCTCCCCACCAACAAAAGTCTGAATGTGCCCCATCATTTGAAGATGTTTGGGCCTTTTCTTCTTCTTTGTAAGAACAAAAGAACTGCCCTCAAAAGCCTGTGCTTTCATTTGGAAGTTCATGAATTGCTTTTGTAAATGTAGCCATTAGTCCCCATTGCTTTCTGTAAAATTTCTTCAACTCTTGTACACTTCATGAGAGATTTTCTCAAAGGGAGTATTTTCGCTTTGCCGAGGCTCCAGATTCCTGCTGTCTCCTCAGTCCTGTTCGCTCAGTTGTTCGCAGAGGTCACGTATCCCCTCTCTTTCTCCTCATTTTTCTCTGACGGTGGCTGAACGTTTGCCCAAAGCATCGGGTCCCCTCCCGGCTGCGGGCAGGTCTTCACGAGCCTCTGCTGCTCTCCCTCTGCCTGCAGGAGCCAGGATTTATTCGTCAAAGTCTTATTTCTTCACACCTCATTACTGAGGACTTGAGGAGGATGGGGACAGAGTTCACTCTCATGCTATTCAGAAGGAAGGCGCTTGCTGAAGAAGGACGGTCAACAAGATTTCAGCAGAAATGTTCCTTTTGGAAAGAGTTTTTTTTTTTTAAGATTTTATTTACTTATTTGACAGAGAGAGATCACAAGTAGGCAGAGAGAGAGAGAAAGGGAAGCAGGCTCCCCGCTGAGCAGAGAGCCCGATGCGGGGCTCGATCCCAGGACTCTGGGATCATGACCTGAGCCAAAGGCAGAGGCTTAACCCACTGAGCCACCCAGGTGCCCTGGAAAGAGTTTTAAAACCTGTGATACTTGTATCCAGAGAGCTGGGATTTTTGGCCCTTCAGTTACCCGCTTTTGGGGGAGACACGGGGTTATTTAGTTGTAATGTTGGGAAATCTTTTTGTCAGGATTGTTGCTCTCTATAATGTTCTGTCTTTTGAGCTGACAGAAGACAAGAAAAAGGTATACATTGATAGAGTTGGTTATATGAACATCTCCGTTGACTATTTCTGGTTCTTTTGCTTGGTTTCTGTGGATTCCAGGTAACAAATGGCGCCCTTTCCTTGGGCGGGTACCGCCTTACTTCCACTGGTATCTCTTGTACCGTTAGTGTCCGATAAATCCCATTGCCATATGGTACAGTCCCCAACATAGGATTACGTACGTCGCTTTATGCAGTTGTCTTTTTTTAAAAAATAATATTTTATTTATTTATTTGACAGAGATCACAAGTAGGCAGAGAGGTAGAGAGAGAGGAGGAAGCAGGCTCCCCGCGGAGCAGAGAGCCCGATGTGGGGCTCGATCCCAGGATCCTGGGATCATGACCTGAGCCAAAGGCAGAGGCCTTAACCCACTCAGCCACCCAGGCGCCCCTATGTAGTTGTCTTTTAAAATCAGTTAAGAGAAGAAAGAAGAGATTGGCAATCCTATCTGTTCCTTTACTGGCGTATTCATTTTTGTCAAGTGAATTAGAATTAGCGTCTGGTGTCACTCACTTTCAGCCTGAAGAACTTGCTTTAGTAGCTTTCGTAAGACGGGTCTTCTAGGAACAAATGATCTCCATGGTTGTTGATCTGAAAATGTCTTCATTTCACCTTCATTCTGAAAATCTAGCTTTGCGAGATAGAAGATTCTGGCTGACTTATTTTGTCTTTCGCCCTTTTTTTTTTTTTTTAATTTATTTGTTTGACAGAGATCACAAGTAGGCAGAGAGGCAGGCAGAGAGAGGAAGGGAAGCAGGCTCCCTGCTGAGCAGAGAGCCCAATGCGGGGCTCGATCCCAGGACCCTGGGATCATGACCTGAGCCGAAGGCAGAGGCTTTAACCCACTGAGCCACCCAGGCACCCCATCTCTCGCCCTTTTGAATATGTCATCCTGCCGCCTTCTGGCTTCACTAATTCCAGGGGAAAGTCCGCTGTTGATTTAATTGGAGTTCCCTTGTATGTGCTAAGACATTTTTTTCTGGCTCCTCTCAAGATTTTTATCTTTGAAAATGCTGACTGATGTTTATCTGGGTATGGGTCTCTCAGTTTATCCAGGGGGAAGTTCATTAAATTTCTTGGCTATGTAGATTCATTTACTCACGTTTAAGAAGTTTTCAGGAATTATTTCTTTGGATATTTTTCTGCTTCTTTCTCTCCTGTCCTTATGGGACTCTCATAATATGACATGTATGTTGGTGCACTGGAGGGTGTCCCAGATTTCTCTGAGGTTCTTGTCCTTCTTCATTCTTTCTTCTCTCTGTTCCTCAGATTACATACACTATTGGTCTCTGTGCAAGTTGGCTGATTCTTTCTTCCATGCAGATTTTCCTGTTGGGTCCCTTCAGTGAATTTTTAATTTTGGTTATGTGTACTTTTGAACACCAGAAATTCCATTTGCTTCTTTTTTGTGACTTCTGTCTCTTCACTGATACTTTCCATTTGATGAGATATCATCATCATACCTTTAATTCTCTCAGCATTTCATGTGTCCTTTAGTTCTTGGAGCATCTTTATAATAGCTCTTGTCCAGTCTTTGTTTCCTAAGTCCAGCATCTGGGGCCTTCCAAAGTCAGATGCTGTCACCTGCTGTTTTTCCTATGCATGGATCATACTGTCCTGTTCCTTGGCATG
Source organism: Mellivora capensis (assembly GCA_004024625.1). Taxonomy (NCBI): domain Eukaryota; kingdom Metazoa; phylum Chordata; class Mammalia; order Carnivora; family Mustelidae; genus Mellivora; species Mellivora capensis. Next base: position 146,807 of record PISX010000028.1, on the reverse strand, counting down.
TTTTATTTCATTTTCATTGAAAAGTGGATATTTCAATTTTTTTACGATTTTATTTATTTGAGGGGCACCTGGGTGGCTTAGTCGTTAAGGTCTGCTTTCAGCTCAGGTTGTGTTCCCAGGGTCCTGGGTTCGAGCCCCACATCAGGCTCCCTGCCCAGCATGATGCCTGCTTCTCCCTCTCCCACTCCCCCTGCTTGTGTTCCCTCTCTCGCTGTCTCTCTCTCTGTGTCAAATAAATAAATATAATCTTTTTAAAAAAGATTTTAGGGGCGCCTGGGTGGCTCAGTGGGTTAAGCGTCTGCCTTCGGCTCAGGTCATGATCTCAGGGTCCCCGCATCGGGCTCTCTGCTCTGGCGGGAGGCCTGCTTCTCCTTTTCTCTCTGCCTGCCTCTCTGCCTACTTGTGATCTCTCTCTCTGTCAAATAAATAAAAAAAATGTTTTTTTAAAAAGATTTTATTTATTTGAGAGAGTGAGCACAAGAAGGGGCAAGCAGACAGACAGAGAGGGAGAAGCAGACTCCGCACTGAGCAGGGAGCCCGACGTGGGGCTCGATCCCAGGACCCTGGGATCATGACCTGAGCCAAAGGCAGATGCTTAATGACCGAGCCACCCAGGTGCTCCCTGAAAAGTGGACATTTTAGATAATGCAGTTTAGCAACTCTAGATACTGAGCTCTTTCCCTCCCGTCTGTGGAGCTTGTTTCTGCTGCTGGCCAGTTTGTTGAGTGACTTGATGACACTGGCTCAATGAGGTCTTTTTGCTGCACAGTGTGCAGCCTCTGGTGCCACTCCTTGGTGGGCACAGCGCTGGGCATGTCCACAACTGCTCTGACGCTTCCACTCCCACTCGGGGTTGATGGGGGTTGCATTCTTCCTGTGTTGAGAGTAGACCCGAGCTGTCAGTTGATGACTGGGTTTCTGCCTGTGTCCTGGGATGTAAGCTTTCCACAGCCCGAGATCATTAAAGTGGGGCTCCTTTGCAGGGGCAGTCTTCACGGCCCGTCTTCACGGCCCTTCTGACCTCCGGAAGGCTCTTCTTAGCTCTGTCTGCCCTGTTGCTCTTTGAGAAATGAGCTGGTCTTCAGCTCATAGGCCTTCGACCTATTGCTGTCTTGGAATTACCAACTTCTTCATTTCCTGCCGCAGGAATCTCCCTGGTTTGTGATGGTGCCCGTAGGGCTGGCCTTCCTACTCTGTGTTGTGTGTCCTCTGGTCCACTTCTGGAGGGCTGCAGAGCTCTCTGTTCCTACAGGATGCCTCTAGCCCCAGGCAGAGCCTCCGCACCCTTGCTCCAGAGCGGGCGGCGGGGGATACAGCCTGACTCGCCCCTGCTCTAGAGGGAGGTGCTGCGCAACAGTGGCGGTCCCTGATCTCAGCTTTGCCTCTCCTGACAGGGAACCTTTACTCCTTGTAATCTGGGACAAAAGGTGATCAGGGCCCAGTTTTTGGCCTATTTTGCCTACATGTGGGAACTGGGCAGGGAAATGGAACTCTGGTTCTCTCTGTCTCTCTCTCTTTAAAAGATTTTATCTATTTATTTGACAGAGAGTGAGCACAAGCAGGGGGAGCAGCAGGCAGAGGGAGAAGCAGCCTGCCGGTCAAGCATGGAGCCCAGTGCGGGACTCGATCCTGGGACCCCGGGACCATGACCTGACTTGAAGGGAGCCACTTAACCCACTGAGCCCACTGGTCTTCCTGACCACACTTGCCTGGAACAGAGCTGCTCCAGCCTGGGCTGTGGTGAATGACAATGTTGGTGGCCTGGCCAAGGAGAAACTGTCACCCTAGACTAGAGCTTGTGGAAGAAAAGGGAGTCCCTTCTTCTTGCCTGTCCCCAACCAGGGTAGCATTTCTGTCACTCTGGGCTGGAGGATAGGGGAGGAGCAGGTTATCCAATGTTAGAGTGTCACTGTTCTTACCAAGATGAGTTGGTTTTCTTGAATAAATGTGTCTCTACTTGCTGTATGCTCTTCAGACAATTCATAGAGACTTAAAATGTTAATTTTTTTGGCTGATTAGGGCTCTTCTTCTGGGGAGGTAATCTGAGAAACTTCTCACCCCACCCCACCCCCAATCTAGCTCTAACTTTTTGAAAAAAATAAACTCTGCTTTTGTACAGATATTTGACCTTCTAGACCTCACTGATGCACACAGTCTTCCCCCTCTGTCTGCAATCAGAAGGCTTTTACCATAAACTCAGCCTATTGCCCGTGGAAAAACAAGCAGTTTAACCTTCTGATTGCATAAAAGGCATTGAATTTACTTCAGTAACATGGCTTTGTATTGTAGGTGGAGAAATTTGTCTCTAACCTACCCAAACCCTACTTTGCTGGACAGTACGAGTCTGTCTTTGAGAATTTGAAGATAATACCAGGAAGGGAAGGATCTTTGTTCCCCTGGTGCAGGCAGTTCCCAGGGATTTCTGGGAAGTAGCTGGAATTTTCTCCCTGACCCCAGTTAGCACCCACACACCTGAATTTTTGCCACTTCTGTTTATAACACACTGGTATCTGTATTTTGAGGGATTTAACCCCAATATCTGGTGCCCACAGGGATGGTCTCCAGCTGCTCTTCTGCGTAAGTATTCTCAGAAAAGCCTGTTTTCAGGAATAATAATACAGGAATGATAGTACATCACGGAGCTTAATGTAAGGTGAGGGCTGCCGCCTGTTTTCGTGCGACCAGTCAGTTCCGAGTGCTTATTGCATGTTTATTTAAATGATGGGGAAAAGTCAGAAGATGAAGAGTATCTCAGGACATGTGAGAATATGAAATGCAGGTTTGTGTCCATAAATGAACTTTGGGGGGACGCAGTTTGCTCACATGGTCATGTGTTGTCTCAGGTGCTCTGCTGCTCTGCTGGGAGAGTTGAGTGGTTGCCGCAGAGGCTGGCCCACTGGATGCCCAGTCCTTTCACAAAAGAGAGTTACAGGACGAGTTGTTAGTTGGGCTTCAGGTGGAAATAAGCGTGCCGCCTGTTCTGTAAGCAAATCTCATTCACAAGGAAAACTTAAAAGCCTAGGTCACATGGGTATTTGAGATGAGCTCCCCAGTGGTGCTGGTTTTCCCACAGCTTCTGTTTGATCTGAGATGGCAGCATTCTGCTTGTGTTTTCTGTAATTACTGAATTTCTTTCTAACTGAGAAGAAGCTATCTTCCTTATGTGGTCTCTTGTTTTTGGAGAGAACGTGCTTCCCAAGGTTATGTCCATATTAATCTAAAACCCTCAGATAATTCCACTGACTGAGTTTTAAAAAATTAAAGAGAAATCGGATGAAATATTTCTGGCATGATAGACATTGTTGAAAACCGAGCGAAGAGCTGGGAGTTAAAAAGTCTGGAATTTTAAGCTAGTTGCTTTTTGTGGCAGTGTAGACAAAAGCTTGACTGATAAAAGAATGTCCTGTAAGAATGTATTTTAATCTTTCAGATGTGCTAAAAATTGAGCATGATTCACTGCTTTTAGGGGTAGTGTTTATGCTTTGCAAAGGATCGTGATTCATAGTCAAATTGTAATTAGTTCTTAGAAGAAAAGATACTGTTTTACCTGAGCAGTAGTTGGCATAATAAAACGTTAGCATCCTTTTTAAAAACATCTCCAGGATTAGTCATATTTATTGATATCTGTTCCATGCAAGACGGTTTTTACTCAACAAAGTTTATAATCTTTCACCTGTGGTTCAGTGGTCCAGCAACAGGGCTTTTCCATCCATGCTGAAAGAAAGATCTGCCTTTCCCTTGCCATTCTTGCTTATCAGTGGGTTCAAGCTCCCTCTTATTTGGGGGGGCATGTGGTGTAATGACGTCATTTCCATGGCTTAAAACCCTAAAAGCTCTGCCAGGGAAGTTCAGAGACATACACAGATCAGTTCAACCTCCGAAACCAACTTTTGTGTTTGGGCTTGTGGGCCTGCGGGGCTTCCAGTCTTGTGCCTAGAAGATTCCTCGTCCTGTCACACACGCATTCTCTAGCGCTTTCCCCTTCCCTGTCCTACCAGTTTCCGCCTGCCCAAATCCACGGCTGTGCTTCTGCATCGATGACTTTGTGACGCATTTCTGTTTCTGTTTTCCAGGCATCTAGTGGAAATTACTATTTCATCCCGTACATCATGACGCCGTGCGCTGATTATTTTTGCTGCGAGAGTGACGCCCAGAGGCGTGCCTCCGAGTACATGCAGCCCAACTGGGACACCATCCTGGGTCCGCTGTGTGTGCCCCTGGTGGACAGGTTTATTAGCCTCCTCAAGGACATCCATGTGACCTCATGGTAATTCCCATTTGCCATCAGCAACCCTGGGAGCTTCGCGTTCGTGGAGGCGGTGGACTCTTAGGAGACCATAATGCCCAGAGAATGGGGAGCCCCAGCCAGTCCGTTCTAAGTGCCCCTGGACTCCGTTGTTGTTCCTTGCTACCTCGCTAAGTTGGGGCTTTGAGACGTAGCCAAAAGAGAATAAAAGTGGAGTTTTAGCAGGTGAGGGCTGAGCCCGTGGCTGGCCCCACCCAGCTCCCTGCGCGACCTTGATAAAGGATTCTGTGTAGCCGTCTTCTCATCTAGAAAATAAGGACGTGAAGTCACTGTTTTTATGCTCTTTCAACCCTGAGATTCCGTGTTTTAAGATCCTTTCCAAACAGGATTTTGTCTCCCCCTGTCCCCAATCCCATGCAGCTGTTGGCGGTGGTTAAAATGGCTCAGCAAGGTCACTCGGATCGTGAGGGTCTCGCATTGAGTCAAGCCACAGGATGTCCTGACCTCAGGACATCTTGGGATGTGTTCTTTGCAGATTTTATCCTTTTTGGGGAAGGTGGGGAACACTCATTCAGAGGTGGGCAGGTCTGGCTCTGAGTCTTGGGTCAGACGATGCCTCCTGGCAGTCCGCTCACCTGTCTGAGCCTCCGTGCTCGAGAGGCTGGACTCCAAGGTGTTCTGATTCTGAGTTGGAGGCCCGAGGTTATCTCCTAGACCAGAGGATCCAGTCATTGTGCTCGCAGCCAAGTTTAAGGATTTCATTTAAGTGATGTCACAAGAAGGATCTGTCCTTCCAAGACATATGAAAATCCAGAGCCCTGGATTGATTGGCTTTACATGGAAAGGCCCCCACATCCCACTGTGGCTCAGATGGTGGCTTCCCCCGCTGTGACGTGTCACTGTCGTGTTGGTCTGAGGTACACGCTTGCTAACAGCCTGTGCCTTTACTATCCTGTCATCTCTTGCTTGGACACAGAGTCTCTTCTACGCCCCTTCATGGGGAAACGAGACGAGAAACCGAGGTCTTTGTGACCCAGTGCTGGCGCGGACAGCAGACGGGGGACCTGCAGCGGCGCGCGTTCGTGCAGAGCCTGACGCAGTCCCACCTTGCCGCACAATGAGCATTTTAGTGACATTTGGGGAGAAAGCTCTTCAAATATTAGCTTTTCAGGTCTGATGAGGAAATGGGCTGGCTTGAGTCTGCCATCCGAGCAAGACCTTGCAAGAAGTGGGCTCATGTTCGTTTTTCATGAAATGTGTGCTCGTCGTCAGCAGGAAAACACCTGTTTTGATGTGGTGTGATTTCAAAGGACTTGAAATACCTGTTGGTCACTTCCACCCCTTGAATGCTTAGTGAGAGGGTACGCAGGGCTTCTGGTTTAAAACATCTGGAAGAGGGATCCCAGATAAGTTTTTCGCTCAGGTGTCAGGTCTCCTAGATGGGTAAAAGCCTCCTGTAGCCCTTGTGCTGAAGAGGGGTTTGAAGCCATTTCCAAGTTCACATCAGTTAGCAACATCCTCCCTCATTACCACGGGCAAAAACAACTGCATGTGTGGTACATAGATGATATCCCCAAGTGAGTGTTTTATTTACTTACAAGTTCTAGCTCTTGTGAGGTTTCTCAGTTCATTAAAACTAGTTTTCAGAATTAGCTTTGAAAATAAGACTAAAGTCTAACTTTTCACTTGGTTGTCACCCAACTTAATGACTCCTAAGACTGAGAGAATTTTAAACACTGACAGAATCTGCCTATTTGCTCATTGGGTTGATAAGCAGTAGACAAACAAAGTAAAAAAAAAAAAACAACAAACGCACTGATCATTTGATGTCAGAGTTCTTTCCGCGGGGCACAACTTCCTTCTTTAAATGTTACTTGAGGTCCTATTTTGAGCATTCACATTTACTTGGCATCGTTTTAAAACTATTAAAAGTAAGTAACGTTCCTTCTTAAGTATTTGTCTTGCTCTGAAGACTGTTAAATTGAGCCTGCTCTTTTTTTTTTAAGGTTTATTTCTTTTAGAGAGAGACAGGGTGGGTGGGAGGGGCAGAGGGAGAGGGAGAGAGGGAGAGTCTTAAGCAGACTGTCCACCGAGCACAGAGCCTGATGCGAAGTGGGGCTCTGTCCCACGACCCTGAGATCATGACGAACCTGCCCCCTTTTTCTCATGAACAGCTTAGTTTTTCTCTCTACAGCAAAGTCCTCTCAGCCACTTAACCGGTTGATGGTAGATTACTGCTTGGCAGTGTCCGGTCTCCATTAAAACATTACTTGGAAAGTAGGCCACATATTTAAATCCATTCTTGGTCATTGCAAGTTGGCCTCTGTACACCAAATTGGATCATTTGTGAAGGTTTTTTTTTTATACTTAAAAATTTTTTTAATTAATTTCATTAATTTTACACCACACCCAGTGCTCCATGCAATGCGTGCCCTCCCTAATACCCACCACCTGGCTCCCCCCACCTCCCACCCCCCGCCCCTTCAAAACCCTTAGATTGTTTTTCAGAGTCCATAGTCTCTCATGGTTCATCTCCCCTTCCAATTTCCCTCCACTCCCTTCTCCTCTCCATCTCCCCATGTCCTCTGTGTTATTTGTTATGCTCCGCAAATAAGTGAAACCGTATGATAATTGACTCTCTCTGCTTGACTTATTTCACTCAGCATAATCTCCTCCAGTCCCGTCCATGTTGCTACAAAAGTCGGGTATTCATCCTTTCTGATGGAGGCATAATACTCCATAGTGTATACGGACCACATCTTCTTTATCCATTCGTCTGTTGAAGGGCATCTTGGTTCTTTCCACAGTTTGGCGACCGTGGCCATTGCTGCTATAAACATTGGGGTACAGATGGCCCTTCTTTTCACCACAT